>JAWNLW010000359.1:1025000-1237500 GCA_035042075.1 Drosophila macrospina
GAAAGAAAAGAAAAGAAACAAAACGGACACAGCTTCCTTCAGTTTTCCTATGTGCATGTGTGCGAGAGTGTGTTTTTGTTTGTTGTTATTGTGTTTGTAGCCGTTGTTTCGTATTAGGCAAGCAGCAAAACGTGAAATGCAAATTACAGCAATAATAATAACAGCGACGACAACAACGGAAACATAACGGTTTCGCGTGTGTGCTTGAAACAACGAGACAAACGAAAATTGCGCGCCAAAAATCGGCAGCGAAACAAAAGGATTTATAAAACACACACACGCAAAAAAAAATACCAATATACAAACATTCACGAACTAGCAGCTGAGAGCAGTCGATTTAATATTAACAACAACAGTAACTACAGTAGCAGCATCAACAACAACGACGACAACGAAATCAAAACACGACGAAGACGGACCAAAAAATTCCAGTTTCATCTCGCGCCGCCTTATTCACCACAGCACAAAAAGGACGCCCAGAAGGCGACGACACTTGAAGCATTTGTCTAAGTGGTGAGTTTTTTCTTCACTTTTTTCTATGCAGTATATTTTGATGTCTTTTTGTCTTTCGCGTCTCGTCTGCTGCTTCCATTTGACGAAAGTGCAAAAGTCAAGGCTCCTACATACATGCCGATTGTTTGGGTGTGTGTGTGACCTTTGCAGACATATCGAGTGTGCAAGGAGTCCTTGACAAGCCTGTCCCTTTGTACAGTGGTTATATTTCTGTTTCTAATTGTGAAATTCCAGTTTATCTCTGTCGGCTTACAGTGAGCCAAGATCGCAACAATAGTCACACACAATGCTGATTAATGCACTGTGACGATGATAAATCCGCAACCTAAGAATCAGAGTTGTTCATGTAGAAAGAAATGATCAGATAAGAGATTATTTCCTTGTCTAGCTCTTTTCGTTCCCTAAGCTACTGTATCGAATGGGTTTTTATGCCCAGAAAAATTCTTTATGCAATGAAGAAAGTACTAATCTGTAGAGTGAGCGAGATGGGCTTCTCATGTTCCCTTACAGGAAATAGACGAGTAACGCTCAAATCTGCTTAGCTTAATTGCATTTTGAATAACGAGAACCTGCTAATGAGTTTGTATTGAATATGAGCAAGGGTTGTTCTTGCTAACAGAGAGTCACGAATCGATGCTAAAATTTCAGATGATCTCATAGAAAACATTGACAGATGGTTGATAAATTTGTATACTTTAATATTGTTAAAAGAAATAAAGTAACAATTTTACATTCTAGCTTTAAATATATTATATAGCTATGTATATATATTTTATTATATTATTTAATATGTCAAACATTATTACTTGATGTTAACCCACTCCATTACATGGGCATGTGTAGGCAAGTAATAACTGATAAGAGAATAAATACACGTTCAACCACACACATATACACCCAAAAGCCGCAAAACCAATAATAAAATACGCAAACAATTATGATTAGAAATGATCTAACGACAGTTGAGTTCACGGTGCCTCGGCCTCAAGCAACCTCTTCTGCTTCTTCTATCGTGTCCTGTGTCTGAGTGTCTGTGTGGTGAGTGTGTTTGTGTGTCGGTAATGAAATGTCTAGACAGTTGGGGAGATGACGTTATTGCAGCTTCCTTCAGTACATTGAAACTCCACCATAACCCACCACACCACAAACAACAAAACTAAACACACACTCGCATTTAATCCCTTTTATTGCGCTCTCTCGTTGGAGGAGCCAAAAAAAAGGAATGCAACGAGAGAGCAAGAGAAAGAAGAGAATATGTGTGTTTGAGTCCTCAAACCCGTTTGATTCTGAGTGTGAATAATAATGGGCGTGGGAACTCCACTCAACTGGCTCTAGCTGGCATTGCCGGCTCAATCACGATGATTATGTGCAGGGAAAGGCGCTCGTAAATAACAAAACCATGGTTTTATTTGTCAAAATTTGAAACTTATTTGAACAGGCGCCGAGCAAAGGGCAGCAAGTCGACAGTGGTTCTCAACCAGTTCCCAGTTGCTCAGTTCCAGTTGGCAGGCGAGTTGTTGTTATTTTTTTGTATTTGCCTTTTGCTGTTTCATTGTGGTTCTTGTTGCTTTTGCTGCTCTTACCGTTGCTCTTTTCGTTTACGTGATTAGCATGCCTAGTGCTCACTGCTTTGCATGCGTGTGTGTAAGTGTGTTTCAAAGATAGAAAGAGATAGGGAGAGAGAGCCCTTTCAAAATCACTCGCAATATTATTGGAAAGCTCAAGTATTTCACTCACATGACATGATACTCATCTGATTATGATTTTTGTCAATGAATTTTTAATTGGATTTCTTTTTTTGCATTTTTGGTTTCCTGAAATTATTGAGTTTTGCATAATGCGATAATGATTGATGAAGTCGACGTTAATCGAACCTGTAACAGTGTAATTGTGTGTGCTCAGTTAATCTGCAATTTGATTGATTGCCAGTTCACATTCCAATCATCAATTAAATTTGGCATATGTATGTACATATGTATGAATGTATTTATGTGTTTACTGCCCATTCGTTTATCAGCTATTACCTCACACAAAAAGCATAATCCGCTCATTTACTTTGCACATTTCATTTCACATTGTTGCCATTCTCTGAACAGTTGGAGCTTCTGAAGCACAATTGCTTTTTATGACGCATCTTGACTTACCCTCGTCCGCTTGCTCTTTTGTTTTGCATTTGTAATTTAACGCAATGCCAAAATTAGCAATGTGAAACAAAACTAAAAACAAAAGGAGCAAAAAAATAAAATACAAAGACATTCCCACTTCCAATTACGGTGCTCTCAATACACACACCCCACTTGACGAAATGGGAATTGGATTTGAATTGGGAAAAAGCGACAAGGCAAGGCCGCGACGGTCACTCTAAAAACAAAAACAAACAACAATAACAACGACAGAAAAAAACACGAAAGAAGAACAGAACAATAGGCACCAGAGGCGAGAATGGGAACAAGAATGAGCTTAAACTAACGGCATGAATGAATACGCTACCGCCGCGTGTATTCAGTGGTGGGCGCGTAAAGGGGGTGGGGCGTGTTTGATTACATATCATCATTATTATTGTTATTGTGTTTCATTTGCTTTTGTTGTCGATTAGCCGCAAATAGACATTTGTGTGATGTATTTACTTTATATGGTCATGATTTTTTTATGCTTTGATAAGCCAGTTTTGGCTTTCGAGTGCAGAGCAACTGTTTTTGAGTGAGCTTTGCTCTCTCTTTCTCACCTTCTCACTCTGACGCTTGCATTTGTCCATAAGCGGATGAGTCGCAAGCCAGCTGGCAGTTGGCAGATGCGGATTGTGATTGCGATTACGATTCCTGCTTATGCAATTCATCATTATGGCCACAATTTGCCACAGCAGCAGCAGCAGCAGTAATAACAACAACAACATTCAAATGCAATTGAATCGCCGCCATTTGGTAATGAATGCCACACAGTCGCATGCGGCAGGTTTCCCCTCACTCCCCATCAAAGCAACCTGAGTAACTCAAAAAGAAATAAAAGTGAAAACTTGTTTTTGCTTTCTGTGTATACATAGTTTATTGTTGTAGTTGTTGTTATTATTATTATTATTATCGTTATTATTATTGTTTGCTGTTGTTTTATGTCTTGCATTTGACTTTGACTTTTCAACCGCTTGTCGTCATCAGCAACATCAACATCAAACACAGTGGTACAAGTAGTAAACAACGGTAAATGCATACACACACGCATACACATATGCACATGCATACATTCGCATGAAGCTTTGCAGCTGTGTAAGTTCACTTTTAATGTTTCTTATGCATAATCTGTGCGCCCGATCTATTGCCTGACAACCACTGTGCAATGTCCAAAGCAACCACCAGCGCTGACGTCGCACGATGGCGCTTTCGATTTTCTTGCCTTTTCAACCCCACACGCAGTGGCTACAAATACAACTCTCCAATTGGGTTGGAAGGGGGCAAGTGAACAAATAAGCAATCCAGTTGTGTGTTGCTCTCTCTCTCTCTTTCTGTCTCTCCCTCTATTTTTTCTTCTCTCACACAATCTCGCGACGTGTGCCCCTTTGGCACCCAAAGCAAGAGAGCAAAAAGCAAAAGCAACAACAACCACAATAATAACAACAAACGTAAGAGCAAAAGCAAGAGCAGTGCGTGCGTATGCATGTGTGTGAGTCAAAAAGTCTTATTGGATATATTCAACTTGCGCTTGCACATTTTGATGATTTCCTGTGAACATTTGGATATTTCAATGTAAAGAAACTTGTTGCATGCGAGATACAGCAGCGTAAGCGAGAGAGGAGCAGACACAGTAGATACAGTTGTTATTATTATTGCTCCACTGTTAATGTTCTGTTGTTGTTATGTGAATGAACTTGCTTAATTTACTAATGATCTGTGTTAAAAGAAGCAAGCTTTTTGTTTAAACAAATTCAAATTGAGAAAGTTTTAAAAATGGATTTCAAACTGTCAGAAATTGCTTTTAAATGAAATGAATTTTAATTCCAAATGTATTCGCAAGTACTTGTTAATAACTCGATTTTGAACATTTCCTTTTAGCAGCGAGCATCCTAAGCTGGCCAAAGTGAAAGGCCAAATGCGTCGCTTGTTTTGATTTAACTGGTAACTTTTGTTTAATTGTTTAGCTTGAATTGTGGCCATCTGTGTTTTATTTGTTAATGGTTGCAATTTTAATGCGTCTCGTCGTATTACATAAAAAAATAAAATGCCACACAGTGTGTGCTTATATTATTTTGCATCTCTTTCATGCACACGCAACGAATATGTGACGCTATTTCTTGTTAAAAGCTAAACGTTACTTTTCTGCTTTTGATTGGCTAATTGTGAAATTGTTATTGTTGTTATTATTGTTGTTGTTGTGGTTTGTCGGTGGTTTCAGCCAACTTATGAAGGCCATTTGTTGTAATGCTCACTTACACGCATTATGATTTAAGATATTTCTTTCAAAGACGCCGCTGTGTGAAATATTTTAACGCTAACTTGTTGGGCTGCTGAGTTCGTTGAGGTTTTTCTCTCTTTTTCCCATTTTCGTCGGCTGAGGGGCGGGGTAAAGGTGTCTATTATGCAATGCATATAAGGAAATCAAGTTGTAAAGCTTAAAATGCTCAGATACTTTTAATAGATTCCCTAATGAGATCAGACGTTGCATGTTTACTCTCATAAAATATCATATTTGTACCTAAGCAGAACTATTAAGGAGGTTCCTTAATCACATTAACTCATTCCGGCATTATTAACGATCAGCTACTGAAATTGTTGTTGTTGGCCATAAAACAGAGTTTTTATGGCTTTGACGACAATTAATAATTGTAATTGCATTGCAATAAAAATGAAATTTAAAGAGTCTAATAAATCAATAAAACAATAAAGAAGAATGATCAAGTAGATACTACAGCGAAGATTCTTGGCGACACAATGAATATAATTATGATTAATTCTAATTGTAATTGAAATTAAAAAAAATACAAATTATTAATAAGAATTTCATTATTTATTCCTGCAATAATTATAATCAAGTCTAAATAGCGCATATATTCTTCTAGAATTTAAATCATTTACATAGTATTTGAAACCACATCAAGTTCATTGTATCTAGAATAGTCGTACTGTCCCTATAATTCTTCTTGCCACATGGCGATTACTTAATAGTATTATCTGTGAAAAAACAACAACAACAACTTTTATAAAAGCTTCTTATCTGTCATTACGTCTACAATTTAATGTTTTATTTATAATTAGAGATAAAATGAAAATATTTGCCTAATGATAAAAGAACGAACGCAGAATTCTAGCGGATTAATGCAACTTGAGATACATTTTGAAAATAATAATATTCTTGTATACCCTGTGCTGCGGAGGCAAAATGAGTGAGGTATTATAAGGCTGCTAAAGTGATTTGCTAACACTCCAAAATTGTTTAGATGCAGATGAAGAATATTTCAAATAAAAATATCTAAGCTAATATTATATTATATTTTTATATTAATATTTATTATTAATATATTTACTATAAATATTTATTAGCTAAATTTAATCTCATGTTTAAATTTCTGCTTTCTATATAAAATTTTAAATTTTAAATATAATTAATTGTTAAAATATCGACAGAAACAATTTTTATTTTAATTTTTAATTTATTATTACGTTTGTTTATTATATATTATTAATATATGTTTTTATTATAAAATTATTAATATATTTATATTATATTTCATTAATATATTGTTTTATTATATAATAATTAATATATTTTGCATTATATTTTATTAATATATTTTTTTATTATATAATTATTAATATATTTTTTTAATATATATTTTCTATTATATTTTTATCAATATATATTTTTATTATATTATAATTTTATATGTTATTATATTTTATTATTATATTATGTTGTTTATAATTTCTAAATAAAATTTGGGATAGGAAAAATATAAAGTCTCTTAAATTTAGGTCATTTCTTACAGCTTTTCTGTATTCCATCTCTCTCTCTCTCTCTCTCTCTATATTTATATATATATATATCTCTCTCCATCTCTCTCTCTCTGTCTCTCTCTTTCAAATAACTAAACAGTCATGGAAATTCATTAAAATTCATTTTAGTTCTTGACAGATGTTGATAAGCGCTGCTTGAAGTGTCTGGCGTGCACGTTGTACTGTGAGATATGAATATCGCTTGATTAGCTCTTTATTTAAAATTTGTTGTATTTTGTTTTTGTTTTTGTTTTTGGATTACGAAATGTTGCTTGAAATGGAGTCGAAAGAATGCGAGCGACTGGGTGACTAAAATGCGTATGTTATACCCTGTAAAAGCAAGTGTTCCAAGCGGGTATATCTATTGATAAGTAATGAAAAAGTGAAAAGAACTACAGTGAGTGATTTTAAATGTATTGTGATCCAAGTTAATATACGCTACAGGGTAACTGCTAGTCTATCAGCTGTTGTTGTTGTTGCTTTAAACATGCTGCCAGTCGCAATTTGTTTATCGTAAATGTTTATGCGCGTCGCCTTTTAGTTGTGTGTGCTTTTCATTCGGTTGTTTATGGGGAATGCCAAACGAGAACGCCACATGGCAGCGTTGGGGGAAACTGTCCCCCTTCCCCTTCCTCCACCTTGCAGCACATTATTTTATAAACAAGCGATAGAATTTTTAGCTCAATTCGTGGAATGAACGAGCTAACAACATGTGGAGTCAAAAAATAAACTTAAACAAAATAAAAACAACAACAACAATAACAAAAATAGTTGAACAATTTGTTGGAGAAATAGAAATTCGCAGAAGAGGTCAGTTTACTCGTAACAACAGCTGTCTGTCTGTCCGACTGTCTGTCTGTCTGTTTCTCTGTCCATTGCGCAATGAAACTGTGTCCAGTTTTTTGTAGCTGTTGCTTTTTTATACCCTGTTTTTCTTTATGGTGGCACTTGTCAAGTGGCCTAAGAGTGAAAGAGAGAGAGAGAAAGAGATAGAGAGAAAAATATAAAAGAAAAACTGGCTGAAAATTCGAAAATTGTTATTAAAAGCGCAAACAAGACGACAAACGATGTCGACGCGCAAAAATTGCAAAAAACTGGCTGAATGAGCAATTGACTGAATGACTCAATGAGTGTGTGTGTGTGTGAATGTGTGAATGAGTGACTGTCTGGCTGACTGAGTGAATAGCTCTGCTCTGCTCTGAGAGTGAAAGCCAAGTAAGCAAGTAAGCTACTTTACTGCCGGCTTATATTGTGAACTGTGAATTGTGAGTTGTGAATTGTGAATGCAACTTCAACTACAACAACAACTTCAACTTTTTGGAATGCCACTTCCTGTGGCAACTGCCGCAGCAGTTGCATCTCCCACTGTGCACATGATACAACAAGGGGCAACAATAACAAACAGTCGCCACCTGAAGCGTGTGGCAAGATGCGAGCTAATTTCTCATTCATGAGTCAGCTGAGCGTATAAATGGCTTTTTCGCCTCCCTCAAAAGCTTCTAATGAGCCAATAAATTGTGACACGCCACTAAAAGCGGAAAAGCGACTGAAAAGTAATGTGAGATGTGCTCAAAGTACGACTAAAGTTTACTCTGCATACGTAGTTAGAATTGATTGAAGGGAGTCTTCTACATTAAGTAAAGAGGGAGCGGGGAGAGAGAGAGAGACGGGGAGAGGGAGAAAGATAGAGATAAATAGATAGAGATAGAGATAGAGAGAAATATAGATGTAGAAATAGAGTAAGAGAGAGGGAGATAGGGATAGAGAGATAGGGAGATAGTGATAGAGAGAGGGAGAGAGAGATAGAGAGAGAGGGAGAAAGAGAGAAAGCGAGAGAGATAGAGAGAGGGGGAGAAAGAGAGAGAGGGAGAAAGAGAAAGAGAGAGATAGAGAGAGAGAGTTAGAGAAAGAGCGACAGGAAGATAGAGAGACGGAGAGGGAGTTAGAGAGAGGGAGAAGGAGATAGAGAAAGTGAGATAGAGAGAGGGAGATAGAGAGAGGGAGATAGAGAGAGGGAGATAGAGAGAGGGAGATAGAGAGAGGGAGATAGAGATAGGGAGAGGGAGATAGAGAGAGGGAGATAGAGAGAGGGAGAGGGAGATAGAGAGAGGGAGATAGAGAGAGGGAGATAGAGAGAGGGAGATAGAGAGAGGGAGATAGAGAGAGGGAGAATAGAGAGAGGGAGATAGAGAGAGGGAGAAAGAGAGATGGAGATAAAGATAGAGAGATAGAGATCGAGATAGAGATAGAGATAGAGATATAGAGATATAGAGATATAGAGATATAGAGATAGAGAGATAGAGAGATAGACAGATAGACAGATAGAGAGATAGAGAGATATAGAGATATAAAGATAGAGATAGAGAGATAGAGATAGAGATACAGATAGAGATAGAGATAGAGATAGAGTTAGGAGAGGGAAAGGAAGATAGAGATAAAGAGAGGGACATAGAGAGGGAGATAAAAATAGAGATAGGGGGATAGATAGATATAAATAGATAGAAATATATAGATAGAAATAGAGAGAAGGATATGTAGATAGAGAGAGGGAGAGAGATAGAGATAGTGACAGAGAGATATAGAGATAGATAAAGATAAGGATAAAGATGGAGACAGAGAGAGTTATAGATAAATAAATATATATAGAGAGAAAGAGATAGAAATATGCATAAAGATAGAAATAAAGATATATATATATATATATATATACATGGAGATAGAGAAAGAGAGAGAGAGAGAGAGAGAAAGACAGAGTAAGGGAGTTGTTTAGAGTTACATATGCTGAAGAGAGAGGTAGACTGAGAGTACGACTAAAATATACTCTACTACTGTTAGTAAAGGATATTTCTTCTGATTATATTTCATTTATATTTTATATATTTACTTATTTATATATTCTATTTAATAAAGCAGTTTAACTTGGAAAATTCTTCTATTCTACATTTACTTCTTTATGATTTAATATAATATATTTCAGCCATTTGCAGGGTATAGAGGAATTTAGCTATCAACATGAGCAACCACATAAGGTGTGGTTGGGTTTGAGGTTTAGGTGTGGATGGAGGATTGCGAATTGAGAATTGAGGATTGAGGTGTTTGAGTCGCTTGGGGTCTAGGTCTTGAAGGCATCGCGTGTGTCGCTTCGTCGGCTCGTTTAATGTCAAAGCAGACAAACAAGTCAATAACAATAACAATAACAATAACAAGAGCAACAACAAGAGGAAAATACCAATACAAACACAAATAAATAGTAAACACAAGTTGCAATGACTAACACGCGCCTATAATGATATCGATACGGCTACAAATACGAATATACTTAAAATAAGACACGGAGTACAGGGTATGTGCACTACTCCCCAGAGTCAGAGTCATTGGATCATAATAATAACAGCGTAACGTGGCAAATGTGCGATAAAAATTGTGCTTAATATTGCATTTTATATGTTGAACATTTTAGTTTGATTAATGATTGATTAATGGATTAGTTTGTTAACAAATTTGTTTAATAGGTAAAAAGATAAACAAGAATTTTCTTGTAGTTTATAGTTCTTTAAGTCACTATAATAATATCAAATAATATATAATTATAATTATTTATACTGTTACTAACTTAGTTAGTTACTCTCTTTATATTAGAAACTCTCAAAATATTTGCATTTTCCATGCAAATTATTTGTACTTTCGCCAATTAAAAGTTTAAACTTAATTTCAGATTTACTTTCCCAATTAAATCTAAACAATTAAGTAATCTACATTTATTAGTTTTATTAAATTATTATTATTACAAATAATTAACGCTGTCAGCGAAGCGTTAACGAGGTATCACTGTACTTGGCAAACATTTGCAATTATTCAAATATTTTCACCTGAATTTCGTTTGTTTTTGGTTTTTCGCACATGTTTTCAACAATTCAACAATTGTTACTATAAACAAATTGCTAACAGTTTGTTTTTGCATTTGGGCCAAGTTAAACAAATTGAACATAACGGTTTTCAGATGTTTTGCAATTTGCAAATATTGAATTGAACTCGAAAACATGCCAAATAGTCGAGCTCATTTGTTTATATTTAAATGGAACGCATCCCTTTACGGTTAGACGAAACTATGTGGCAAGACACCTACCCCTCCCTCCCCCTCTCCCTCTCACCTGCTCCAGCACACCCCTAAGCCGTCATAGACCACAACACAGCTGTTTTGGGGGGACTGTTTGTTGTTGTTGTCGCACTGTTGTTGCAACCCCCTTTGAAACGAGCAGATTCAGGGGATGCAAGGGTAGGGAAACGAGAAGGGGAGCTGGGGGAGCCGCGACGCCACAACAAAGCTCCTGTGAGTGTATAAAACATTTTGTCGTCGCTGGCGTTTGCTGCTATCCTGTTGAAAAATCAGGGAAATCTATTTATTGATGTTTTTCGCCAAGTGCAATTGTTGCCCGTACAAGGAAGTGGTGAAGAGGGGGGAGAGGGGAGGGGAAGGGTTGGCTTTACCCGCATTTGTGCTTTGCCCTGGCAACCAATCAGCACTTGACGTCAGAGAGCCCATTGACCTGTTGTAGAAAGCTTTGAGCTTTGAGCTTTCTGCTTTCAGCTGTGAGCTGCGAGCTGTGCGCAGAGAGCTTTTCGCTTTCAAGAAAAGCTCTCGTACAACAATGCTCCTGTGCGAATGACGTCATTACTCCTGTTTTGTGACTCCTGTTGCTCCTGGCTGTGCGTGCCACCTGGTTGCAAGTGCTGAGCGCCTGTTCTTTTGAGGCGGAGTATTTGAGTTAGAGTTGTTATATGGCGCCAATCAACCCCCATACCCCCGAAGCCTGACCACCCCTCCCCCCCCCTCTCTCTCTCTGTGCGGCTCCCTGCAGTGCGAAGCAAACTCAAACTCAATATTGTGTGCTCTCAATTGGAGCAGTGTCTGAGAGTGGAGTGTGTCTTGTTGGCCAAGAAGTTGCATGAACGTCTTAGACATTGCATCTCTCTCTCTCTCTCTCTCCCTTGCTCTCTGTGTGTGTGCGTGTTTTAGCTTGTTTTCCCTGTGCCTGTGAAGCGGCCATTTTCTCCATGGAGCCAATTAATACCAGGCAAACAGCAAACGCCTGGACAACGTTTGCCTCCTCGGTTGGGGCTTTTCCTGCCTGGTTGCTCCTACGCTTGCCCCTGAAATGTGGCACACACACATACCCACACACACCCACACACATAGATACATAGACGTGGGGCTAGCGAACAGCCAATGATTGTACGCAGCTTCCACAGAGCTTTGGCCTTGGCCACACGTGTGCAGCTGCCACAGCAACAACAGTTTGCCACAAAATGTCTGCAGGTCAAGGCAACGCAACGCATCAATATGAGGAGACTGCTGAATCCCACTGCACTCAGCAAAAACAATTGATAGCGTTGTAATTTATTGAGTAAAGCTGTACAGTCAAACTTTGTGAAGTGGAATTTCGATGAAGATAAGTTTACGAAAGATATTTCTGTACTTTTGAAAATATACTTTTACGAGATACTTTTGAAAAGTTACCTTTAAGCAGATGCTACTGCAAAGAAACCTCTTAGAGTGTATCTTTGTAAAGTTCTAGATGACATTTCTGAATCAATATGAGATACTTATGAGAAAGTGCTGCTTTTGAGTAGATACTTCTTTAAAGATACTTCTGTAATGTTAAGGTAGATACTTTTGATTAGAAAGTGCTGCTGAAAATGTGCTTTTGAGATTATAGTTCTCAAAAGATACTGCTTAGAAAGAAACAACTTAGAAGATACTTCTGAAACAACCCGCTGAAAAGATACTTTTAGAAATATATATCTGAAAAGATACTGTTAAGCTCTTCAAAGATACTGCTGAAAAGAAACTTGTTAGAAGATATTTTTATAATGTTAAATAAGATACTTCTGATTGACTGCTTATGATAAGATACTTAATAGAAAATGCAGCTGAAATGATTCATTTTAGAATGAAGTTCTGTAAAGATACTTCTGAATAGAGACTCCTCAGGGAATATCTCTTTGAAGCCATAGAAGATACTTCTGGATCAATACTCATGGTAAAATGAATTATTAGGAAATGCTGCTGAAGAGATACTTTTATAAATTGCGTTGTGAAGAGATGCATCTCAGAAAATACTACTTGGAAGATACTTCTTAAGAGATACTTCTAAAAAGATATGTCGTAGAAGATGTTTCCGAAACAATACTTCTGTTGAGCTGCATGTAAGAATATACTACTAAAAAGATAATTAGAATTTCCAGAACTTAAGTTTCTAACTATTTGCTAACTAATGCCAACATTTTCCTATATTTAGTAGGTTTTCTTCCTGAAATCTTACGTTTTATATTTATAGATGTCAACTTTAGTCTGTGAAAAGTACAATTAAGCATCTACAGATACTTTATTAGTATCTACAGATATTATTTATTTTATTTATTATTATCTAGTATTTATTTATTAGTATCTACAGATATTTTATTAGTATCTACAGATACTTTATTCATAAGAACTTTGCGTTAAATCATCACTTCATCACTTGTGTGCATCCTTCATAGACTTTCTTTCCTTAAGCTCTACTGTATTATTCGACTTTCTTTCCTTAAGCTCCACTGTATTGTTAGGCTTTCTTTCCTTAAGCACTACTGTATTATGTTTCATATCATCTCTATAATATTTCACTTACAAGCAGAAAATTAGTCAACTACAGATACTTCTAATGCATTTAAACTTTGCTTTATTATACACTAAATTTTTTAGAATTTACAGCATTCTTTTTAAGACATTATTTTATATATTTAAACTCCTTATTAAATTACTTACTATCTGCAAATTAGTTAAACTACAAAGATAGTTACTTCCTGCTTTGGAAATCAATCAATTAACTCGTCATCATTGCGTAATAATTGATAAAGTTCTAAAGGTATTGTCTTTGTTTGATTTGCGCAAATATTGTGTGTGCAGTGTAGCAATCAGCTTTTGTCAGCGTGTCTGTGTGTGTACACAGCTGTGTGGCAAAAGCTGTCGAAGGTAAACGAACTCAGGGTCAGGCAATATAAAGTATAGAATTGTTAATTAACAATTAACAAGTATTAATTGTTAATTGTGTAAAGTTGAATTATGAAATTTAAATATAGAAATGATAAATATTATTGTATAAATAATTAAATAAAATATATTTATATGTATAATAATTATTATTATTTATAAAGAAAGTCTGTCTATAATTTCTGCCAGTGCATTTGCTGCAATCTGTTGAGGTGTTGAAAGCGGGAGGTTTCATTTGATTTGAGCTTGAGTTGAAGGTTAGTGTAGGGGGGATGAAGAGGGTTGCGCATGGTTGGGGGTGGTTGGCGTTGGTTGCTGAACAAAAGCTTTCACTTTCAATGCTTTGCAGCGCAAGGATAAAACAATGCTGCAATTTTTGCATGTTGACTGCTTTCGCTGTCTCTCTGTCTGTCTGTCTCTCTCTCTCTCTCTCTCTCTCTCTCTGTCTTTCTCTCTCTCTTGGTTCGTGCAACACATACAATATTTGGGTCACTTGTCGCCATTGCGTCGTTGTTGCATAAGCCAAAGCGACAAAACCACCACCCATTTTTGGGTGGCATGCTGCTGCTGCTGCTACGGCTGCTACTGCTACGGCTGCTGCTGCTACGGTTGCTGTTCACTGAGCTGCTGCCGCTGCAACAAAATGAGGAAGCCTAAAATAGCTGAAAGCTAACGCGTTACGTTGCCACACGCTGCATTCGTTTCGTGGCTGGCAATCGATTGCAGACGTTGCAGGTCCGCATCTGAGCTCGAGTCCAAGTCCGAGTCCGAGTCCGAGTCGTGGTACGGGCTGCGGGCAACGGGCTACGGGTTCGGCTCTTGTATACGGTTTGCCAGCCAAGTTGGCCGGGCAGTTTGAAGCCATAAGTTGCATTGATAAGAACACGCTTTGTTGCCGCACCGAAAGCGAAAGTGAAAACGCAAGTGGCAACAATGCAGCAGTGAATGCAGTCAACTCTGAGCCAACAAAGCAAAACCAAATGCTTCAACAATTAGAAGAACAACAAGTCAATTGATTGATTGATTGACAGTCTCAGCGTCAATTAGCCAAGCAAATAAACGCGGCTATTAGCTATAAGCGCAGTAACAGTTTGTTGTTGCAACGTGCCACAAACACAAGCACAGCCATGCAACGTCCCGGGCCGCACATCTCCACAAGCATCATGAATCGCATGTCGATCTTTGAAAGTGAGTCGCAACTAAATCCCTACACCAAATGCTCAAGAGATGCTGCCGATGAGTGTGAATAGGGAGTGTGAGTGTGTGCTGTGAGTGTGAGTGTGTGTTGTGAGTGTGTTTCTCTCACTGTAGCTGAAATCGCGATTGTGTCTCTGCTGTTAGCCTGGCCATAAATACACGGAAATCTCTTGGCAACTGCAAAACTTCAAGCGTGCCTATAGATCTTTTGTGTGTGCTTTGAGAATGTGGCCAGAAGTGAACAGACCGACACTCTACAGAGTCTCTACATGCCACGAGCATTCAAAGATTCATGCTCGAGATTGCCGAATGAATAACTGAATAACTGATGAAATGAAAACAATGATAAATGTATTCAATTTCACACTCGAAACAAAGTGTTAACATGTTTCAAATGCAGATCTTAACTTGAAATTTACATTGCGTAGAGAGTCGAGAGTTTCTGCTTCAGGCAAATAAGCAGTGTTGTAAAGCATGGCAAACTGTTTATTTTGTTGACAATCTGCTTGGTTGCTGCATGTTCCCAACGCTTTAAAGAGTTATTGCAGTTCTTCTTTTGGGTCAAATAGATCTTTTCTACATTTTAAGTATTTCTTTAAGGTTTTTCTTTGCTTATTCTTTTGAAACATATTCTTGCAATAGTGTTGAAAAACGTCTAAAATGTGCAATTTAATGGTTGTGATGCCGAGTTCTATATAGAGCAGTAATAAATGTTAAAAACTAAAAATAAAATAAATAAAATAAAATAAAGTGTTGGAAAACGATTAAACGAGATTTAAGTTTTTTTAAATACTGTTGTAAAGTGTCTATAATGTGTTGGCTGGTCGATAAGATAACAAAATCTAAATGGAATGTGAGCGCTTTTTTAAACAGTGTTGTTAAATATAAAAATATGGAGTTTTGCGTGTTAAAAAATGCTTAAAATGTTGATTCTGCGCTTTAGAGCTCAATTGCAATTTGTCAATATTAAATACGCTTTTGCTTGAGTGGCACTCTACAAAGTGTTGGAAAATGTCTAAAATATGCAATTCGACTTTCTCTATTAACAGTCTTAAGAAAGGCTCAAAAATGTTTACTTTATTCTTAAGAAACTAATGGCAGTTTCTCAATGCTAAAAACTTGTAGCTTTCTGTTTAAATTGTGATCTTTGTATAGGGTTGGGAAATGCCAAAAATGTGTAGTTTTACTTACTCGCTAAACTGTCTTTAAAAATGTTTACTCTGAACTTTAGAAAACAGTTGCAGTTTCTTAATGTTCAAAACAATTTCCCTTATATTCCCTATAAATTCTACACTACAAAGTGTTGTAAAGTGTGTGGCAGATGATTTCTTATATCTACAAGTGTTGGCAAATGGCGCATGTCCCCATTTGAGTTCATTCAACTCAACTGCAATGCAATACAAGCCAATTGTTAACGCATTAACTCTATTAACTTGAATATAAGGGCCAATTGAGGAGGAGCTCATAGTTTGAGTTGTCACAGTTTTTTCTCCCATCGATCAATCAATTCAAATTTCATAAGCGACAACAATTCCAACAAATTAACACTAATTCCACAATATCAATTCCAATTCCAATTTCAATTTCAATTCATTATTTGTTTAGCTTCTGCTGCGTTGCCTCATTAAGCTTGGCCATGACACACGACGACGAAGCGCGAACTCTTAACCTTTTGAGCTCAATCAACGGATCACTTTGATTATGAAATACGTGGCAAAATGTATGTGTGTGTTGCTCAATCGGAAATCGTATGCAAATCTTGCTTTTTATTGATTAATTTGTATATATTTTATTGGCATTTGTATTGAGCAGACAAACAATTTGTTCGTGGTTCGTCATTCTGGGGCCACAACTTGGATTGTGGCTTCTACATGCCAATGGCGATTACGATTGCGTTAACGATTACAGAGACTGCAGACTGCAGACAGTAGACTGCAGTTTAACAAGTTTTCACTTGCGCAATTCCCCCTCCCCCCTCCTCGCCTCGATTGGCTGCCTTATTAGAAAACCCGCACAATCCAATCCAAGCGAACTAATGAGCGACTCATGTGTTGGTGTGAAATGAAGTCAAGTCTTTATAAGGGTCTCCACCCAACCCAACCCATGCCCATACTAATTATATGCAATTTGTTTTCACCGAGTGACCAACAACACACACACACACACACGCACACACACACACACACACCCTAGTCTTGCCATCGACCCACAATGAACCAGACAATGAGACTCTATGCGACTTGCACATAAATCAAGACTTCTTTATATAGTACCCGGTCTATGTCTGCATTGTTGCTATAATTTATCATTGGAAAACTTGTAGTATTATCATAACTGAATGAAAGTTTTTTGTCTTTCCATTTTGAACTGGAAATTGTACTTTGATGACCCGCAATGCAAGAAAGTTCAGTTCAACTAGAACCGCAGCGGGTTTCCAGTTAAACTAGGCATGACATTCGTTGAGTTACAGTTACAATTACGAAGACTTGCCAGTTAAACAAAATACAAAATTAAATATTTCATATTTTTACAGGGTATGCACTACACTTACACTACAAAACAAATAGCTTTAGTTACTTTTCTTCTACCATTAGCCATAAAGCTATTTTCTTGCTGTTCGTTCTCGTATTTTCAGTTTTATAGGGTATTGCCAGCACACATGCGTACAAATTGCATGTGTTAAACTTTTGCTAAACCCATTTCATGCTTTAATTTTATTACTTTTTGGCATTCATTGACTTCCGCATTGATCTGGCAGATCATTAAAGCGAAAGTCATTAAATTTTAGTTTTTTTTTCGTTCTTCTTACACAAATGTGTTTTTTTTTTTCAAATATGCTACAGCCTACAGGGTATTTACATTGGAGACCGTTACTAAACATATTTTACGCATTTTTTTTATTACTTTTTTGTTACAAATCATTAACTTAAGCGCATTAATTCCCTGAGACGTTCATAACAATTTATTATTATCTCTTTGTTTGTCAGTTTTCTGCCCTATGTGAGTCATTCTGAGTATTTACAGGGTATTTAGAAAGTGTATTTGACTGAATGTGGCCTTAACATTACTTGAAAACTGTTGTGAAACTGTTTTTAATAAACTCTTTAGTGGAAGAGTGGAAGGGTATCTAATACATTTAAATTTAATTTAATAAATTTCAAAAAATTACCACTAATTAATTACATAATTTAACTTAACAGTAATTAATTTAAATTAAATTAAATTTAAAATTTTATTATTGACTAAATAATTGAAATATTTAGAGAGTATTTACAGCTCACTACATCTAATGACTATAGTTCATGTGAGTTTAATGCTTTTATCAGCGCAACAGTAGTTCAATTAGTGTCTCGAATTGCAATTTTACAGGGTATTAGCACAACTAAACTTATGTTTTCTTTATAGCAATGTCTTAACAATGCTCATTAGCTTCTGCATTAATCACAGATATCATTAGAGCTGCAATAATTTCTCGAATTGTCAGTTTTACAGGGTATTTTTGCGCCTATTGTACTTTACGATACTCATTAGCTTATGCATTAATCACATATACCATTAGAGCTGCAGTAACTTCATTAGTTTCTCATGTTGGCAATTTTACAGGGTATTTGCATAACTAAACTTATGTTTTTTTTATTGCAATGTCTTAACAAACCACATTAGTTCTGCATTAATTACATTAGAGCTACAGTAAATGCATTAGTTTCTCAAGTTGACAATATTTTACAGGGTATTTATGGGCCTGAATCAAAGCTAAACTTTTGTTTCTTTTATGTTGTGAATTTACCTTCCAAATGCATTTAATTTCAACTAGTTCTTAACACCCTTCACATTCCACACAACTTTCCAGGGTATTAGCACAGATTTGTAAAGCGAAACACATCAAATTCGTTGATTGCTTTCACAATGTGATTTGTCTCATCAGCAAAACTCAACGGCATTTGCAGTTATGAGATGCTTTTTGGCCCTTATCTGCCACCTATTAATCTAGTTAAGGCACTGCTTAAAGTTCTTTATATATTTTGTTGTTGTTGTTGTTGTTGTTAGTGTTGTTGTTGTTGTTGTTGCTCTAGAAATGTGCGCCTAAAAGTGGGTTATTACGACGACGTCGAGCGAGCAAACAAACAGCAACACAATGAGCTGAAGACAAAGTTGTTGCCGAAGAAAGAAAGAATCTTAACATTGACTTATCTGTCTGTCTGTCTGTCTCTCTGTCTGTCTGCCTGTCTGTCTGTCTGTCGGGTTTGCCGCTTGTTTCTGCCAAGTTGGCGTCGCTTCTCTCTTTTTTTATTTTTTTGTAAATTTTTTTATGTCGGTTTTGATCTGTTTTTTTTTACTCTTCTTTATATTTCTTTGTGTAACAACAAATTGACAATGACATGAATGCCAAGAAATATTTAACCTTAATAAACGAGAGGCAGCGCGAGAGGCAAGTTAAGAAGACATCGACCAAGACATTTGCCGGTCTTTTGTCTGCTATTTTTTTTTTTGTTTGTTTTCTTTTTAATATTGTGCACTGCATTGTTTGATTTATGGAACGAAGGCCAAGTGCCAATTAAACTTTGCTAAACAGGAGAGAGATTTACGAGTTGTTCTCTTAGAAAGTTCAAAGATTTACATTAAACAGAATGTGTTTGACTATTTGCAGATACAACGCGTGCACAGAGCTTGACTGAGATCGATACGGCCGGCACAATGATGTCCATGTCGAGTTCACCACCGGCCACGCCCACTGGCGTACAGACCGATGCCGAGGGTCTCATATTGCCAAAGAAACTGATCAATCCCTGCATCGAGAACATTGATCGCAAGGAGCTTCATCGTGAGCTCAAGTTCAATGCGAGAATGTGAGTAGCCTCCCTCCCACTCCTCACTCCCCCTCTCACTTGATCTGCTTATTCAAATCCCATTTATATTTGCCTTTTTGCAGTGGTAAAAGCGTATTGAATCAAAAGACGGAACTGCAGCGCGCGTATGAGAAGCAAAAGGAGCGACATGCAGCAGCTGCTGCCGAACAGCATTCACCGGAAGCGGAACTAGTTGGCGGCATACCCGGACTGAAGGGCGAGCTGGGACGCGTCATCATGGAGCGAGCGCAGAAGCATGAGGCGGCGGCACAGCGACAGGATGCCGAGGATGCCGAGGAGCGTCAATATGTCAATCCCGAGTATCTGAATGTGCGCGCCAAGCTGCGTACGGCGCATGCGCCCAATTAAACTAAAAAAACAAAAACAAAAAAGAAACAAAACAAATCGTAACATTGTAATCTAATTTTAGTTGTGAACTAACCAAATTTCTGTTTAATTAATTAACTATATTATGTATGCATATGTTTTTATACGTGTTATAGACCCCCGACTAATGTTCTATGTTTTTTGCTTATGATTAACTTTGATTGATATTAATTCTAAACTCTTAAGCCATTATCATTTAATTATATTCTAATTATTATTACAATTATGATTATTATGCTTAATTTTGTGCGTGTAAAAATTGTATAAAGTTTTAGTTTTTTAAAGTATTTCTTCTTCCAAAAAACAAACCGAATTGGCTGAATGAGATATAACATATATATAGATATATATATTTATTTATATATATATATATATATATTTATTTATATATACATATATATATCTATATATATGTTTAGGTATAGTCATAGATTGCGATATTGATGTGTGAGAACAGAGCAGTTGTAGCTTTTAGTAATTAAGCTGTGCGAATAATATATTAATACAAATGTAGTATATGCTGGATATAATGTTTATCGCATGCAACAATTTGCTGTCAAGCGAGAAGTTGCAAAACAATACAAACAAAAAAAAAGAACTATATACACACAATATATCTATATACAAATTTAGTTTCTGGTATTAATAAATTTTATTGTAGCTAAACGTTAAGCAAAACATGTATTTGAAAATTTCTATTTCTTTTTCTTTTGTGCTTTGTTTTTATTCGAGTGGCGACTCGACTTCCTCGACTCCCGCTGCGGTAATACAGTTAACAATTTGAGTAACGACAATCGATTGCATGCGATACTTACCACCAGTGTTGCTCGATCCGCTGCTTCCTGTTGCGCCATTAGTGCCTGCACTTTGGCAATCTCCAGATGAAACATTGGTATTTGCTCCCTGTAGTACTTCAGATCATCCTTGGCCTTGGCCAATTTGTGGCGTGTCGTTTGTATCTGTATGTTGCATTGCTCCAAGCTCTCCTCGTACGCCATTTCCTTGTTCATAATGCTGTTCTTATACTCCAATATCAGCATATCGTAGGCGATGCCACTGATATCCCACAGTTGACCGATTTCATCGATCTGGTCCCGCAATCGCTTGACTTCATCGCTCATTGCCTGGCGAGAAGGGGCAGGCAATGTGTTATTGTAAATGTGTATTTAATTGTGTATAAGAAAACATAATCGATTGAATTATCGATAACTGCAATACTTGCAATAATTGTTCTTTTCTTTAACACAATTCTGCGTGGTTCCACAAATTGTTTACATTTGCTTAATTGATAAATCTTTTTGTGGAAATCTAAAGCCATTTTGTTTAGTTTGCATATTAAAGTACTCAACAAACGATTTATCGACTTTAACAATATGCAAAATGGAGCAGTTCAAAGCAATATTATTTTTGTTCATTCTTAATCAACGAATTGGCCAAGTTTAAATGCATTTTGAGTAGTTTATATGTTACAGTAGGCCGCAATTGATTTATTGATTTCTACAATCTGTCTATCGAATTGATTATTCAATAACAAGCTGTGCATTTTCATTAAGTATTCTTTTCAAAAGCAAAGCAAGCTGCCAAAAAGCAATTTCAATAAGTAAATATGGTCTCAGTAGTTACCTTAACCTCTAGGCCATCATATACAATGGACTGTTCCATGTTGGTTTGGGCCCACTTGATGCGATAGCGTGCCTCGATTGGCGAAATAACTGAGTGAATTGTTTCGATTATTGTTAAATAGATTTGTTTTGTAATAATAACCACATACAATCAATGTAATTGATTTTCGTTTTGACAGTCTTTAAGCGAGATCGATCCGCTGAACGCATTGTGTTAGCCGCTTCCTTAGCAACTTTAAAATGTGCATCTCTCGCCTCCATCTGGGACTTTGTTAACAGCTCCTCAATGTCCACTTCGGCATCCCTGGCAGATGAGCAAGGCTAACGATGGGATAATCGTTATACAGACTGATCGATGGGAACTTACTTGATGACCAGCATGGAGCTATCACAGATATTGCGTTTGCCTCGCAGATCATCGACCAGAGCATCGAGTAGCCGATCGATTTCCTTGAGATCCATGCGAAACTTGTAACAATCAATTTGCGTGCCAAGCTCCCGTTCAGCCGTATCCAAGTAGATTTGATCGGGCTGATTGAAGCGCATAAAGTAGTCCTTGATGGACCAACTGAACAGGTGTAGCGCCTTGTTTGTGGAAGCGTTCGTGCTCCACATTTCGCGTATGACAAAGAGTCGATCCTTGAGCTCCTGCAGCTGATAGAGCACCGCCATAAAGCCCAGAGCAGATGCTATATTGCCATAACGCTCCCTCAACAGCTTACTTAAGTCTGCCCCAATTAATCGGGCATCTTCTGATTTCTTTGTCGCAAGCGAAAATTGTTTTTCGCCGGTCTTCACCATTTTATTCAAAAGCTTCTCTTCGGCATTGAAACTGGATGTAAATCCGCCATGATCTGCTAATTCTACGGAGCCCGCCAAGTCGCCAGCACCAAGATCTGTGCTGGATTCACTCTCCGTGGATGCCACAAAGGACTGCAGCAACTCAATGAGGAACGCATCGCGACATTGATCTGGCGGTGCATCTGGCAATGGATATGCCTTTTCCAAGTCTTCCAACCAATGCATGCTATTGTGTCTAACGATTCTAATCCTACGGCGGTTTGTGTCGCTCATCGTGTAATTGGGTTCTTGTGTAATTAGTTTATTCATGTGTGTTTTTTTATATTTATTTATGTGTCGACTGTGTGTGTATTGTTTGTTAATTAACTTGTATATATCCTAAAGCATTTCAAATTAATTCTCATTACGCTGACATTATATCAAAAGTAACAACGATAACATCAAATCCTTACAGTTTTTCAAATAAATAATATTTGAATTTTGGCGCCACAGTTATTTTATGGTATTTCTGTGGTATTTATGCTAACGCAACAAAATCCCAAAGAGTGTGTCCAATAGATACTCATTCACTCATTCACAAAATGCTCTTTCTTTTTATATAATAATGAAATATCATACATCTGCAAAGCTTTATTACATTTTCATTTTAAATTAATGTACAAACGTTTGAAAGGTTTGAATTCCCGCGCGTCGCTCTTATACTCAACTCTTATACATGTTATATACCTAATACAAAAGCATAAAATACTAAACGCTAGCGACCGAAGAGTTTTTGTTACTTACCAAATACGGCCACACCTATGCGTTGTTTACATATTGCTATTTGACAAATTATTTTATTTTTAACGATTTATTAGAACTTTTATGTAATATCGACGCCACAATGTCTGTTGCGATGTGAGGAGCGGCGTTACTATCCACCCAAGGGACTGCAGTTTAAAGATTAGCCATTCCGTGCTCAACTCAGTCGCCTCCCAAGCAATCTCTTGTCTTGGAGTGCTAAACTCTTTCCGGATAAAGAAACACAGCGGTTTTCGCCAGGTAAGACATAGGTTTGAATTAAGTGAACAACTACATCTCTTATTTCGTCTCCGTTTAATCCACATGCAGCGCCAACCGACTTAGCGATTGTCTCCAGACGCAGCAGTCTAATATTTGTGAAACCTTAAGAGTTCAACTGAAGTCTCTTCATATCAACAGCCGCATCTCGTCTAACAATCGTTGATATATGCCTTAACTCCCCTGAAATACATATGTAACTATCTAGTCCAACTACAAGAGCTGCAAGCAGCGGAGTACTTTGGACATCTATAGTGGTGCTCCAAAAATCCACTCAGCATATAAATGAGTAGCTAAAATCGCCAACAGACAATACTACAGAATTGGGTTAAGAGCAAGCTCAGCTCTAGGTTTTACTATATCTACATATTTTCTGTAAAGTTGATCATTATGTAGGTTTCGCTGTTAACTTAACAGAATTGCTTAGAGTATGAACTTTATTGCAATTACATAAAATGTCTATGTAAACTCTACGGCTTGCACTCAAATTGTCTGATATCGCTGTTAACTTAACAGTATTTCTTAGAGTGTTAACACTCTTGTAATTACATAAAATGTTTATGTAAACTCTACAGTTTGCACTCAAATTGTCTGATAAGGCTGTTAACTTAACAGCATTGCTTAGATTGTTAACACTCTTGTAATTACATAAAATGTTTATGTAAACTCTACAGTTTGCACCCAATTTGAATAATATAGAACTTCAGTTAAATGCAATTAGCAATTTAAAAACTTCGTTTAAATTATTTTAAAATTTAAAATTTTTATATTTCTTTAAGGCGTTTAATTACTTTTAAATGTAATATAAAATCTACAAAGTAATTAAACTTGAATTCATATTTTAAATACATAATGAAACACTTATTTGGTATTATAATTTTCTCTCGGAATAATTATGTTGAAAATTGATAGTAAAGGATAGTTTTAATATCTTTTAAACTGCCACTAATTACTTGCTTTTGTTTGCCCCTTTGCAACTTAATGTGATATCAATAATTTTAATATTATTATCAAATTGTTAAATTGCGACACTCTTTAGCTCATTTTGCTCTGAAGCATCACTCATACGCCACGTGCGCCCGGTGACATCTTGCCAAATGCCAGAACGGAAATGAAACTGTAATTATATTTATGGTAAACGTCAAATGGCAAACGATGTTTAGCTGGTTTAGACTGAAATATTAAGAAGACACACAGATATGTATAATGGGATTTGAGAGTTAAAAAAAATAAATAAAAAAATAGAAATGAGCTCTTCGAATCGTCGTCAACAGAATTGCATTGCTCGTTGGCTTTGCATTGCCAACGTTTGGGGCGCAGGTGAGGAAATCTTATTGCTGTTGCACCAATGCGCAAGCTTAATGACTTTTGGCAATTTCCCCAACTTGAATCTGGTTACTTGCCCATCGCTGTTGCAGCTGGCGTCGCCACGCCTCGCCGACATCCGGGCCGCCCAGCTGCAGACAAGGTGTTGCCATAAATTTTCTTAAATGTCGTAAAAATACACAGCTCACAAGTTGACTGCCAAATAAATTAATCGGATAATAGAACATAGAATTAGGAGTGCGGGGCTCTTCCAAATAAAATGGTAGTTGTCGCCGGCAATGATGTCGAGTTTGCCATCGGAAACTCACTTTGATACATTTTATTTTGATAAACATTTTGCCATTTAATAAAGTATCTTTGAAAATTGTCAGTGCAGAAAGACAGAAGTCGTAAATAAAACTTGAGCCATAAAAACCAAAGTCATAAAATTGTCATCACAATTGGCAACGAATGCTCCGATCTCCTCCCACAGTTCTCTGCCTCCCTCTCAGCCTCTTTTACTTTTGTTTATCCCGCTACGCAATTGCTTAAACAACAAATTTACAGTGCAACATTTGCAATGAATCGATATATAATATATGAAAACCTATACAAATTATATATATTTATGTATTTAACATAAAGCATAAGACGACCCAATTGAACTGCAAATTTAGAAGCAAATGCAACTGAAGCCGGCACTCAGCGCTATACGCTTTGCACTGTGGAACCTGTCTTGGAACCTGTCTGTCACGTTGGATGCCAATTTCGGCGAGCTTTCCATACAAAGACAATCTGTACACAATCAATGCAGCTGCTCACCCATACATGCATGCATGCTTGCCTAACTGATCACACGCATACACACATGCATATATTTTGCCGAAGACAATAACTGCAGCGTTTCGCAACTGAGGCGCTCAGCTGCTTAGCTGCTCACACAAACACCCACTTATGCGTAGATGCTAATTGCAGAGAGCTCGCACTTCTCACTCATACATTCAGAAATACCAATTCTTATGCTCAATGCAGCAGACTCGCTTACACTCATAGCGAAGGCTCGTGGGAGGCAATAGAGTACAATAACTGCGACGTTTTCTCTTTTTTAGCAACGCTTGTGCTCTTAATATACACATATTTGTCTAACTTTTTAGTTGTACTCCATAATTGCGGATTTGAGTAGAATGACTGCATCTTGTCCAATTATTGGCCATTGCGTATGATGGCCAGCTAAGGAATGAAATATAATGTAAAAAATGACTTTAAGCCTGCGAATGTGGCCGATAACAATTCGACAGGCTACTTATAAGTCAATCAATTAAATACATATTAATTCAATTGGCCAAAGACCAGGAAATTGCTGGGCGTTGCTATTGACTATTTGTCTTCTTTTAGACCATGGAATGAAATCTGTGATATGGGCTTCCTTCGGAAATGATTGTTACAATTGCTTTTGCGCTCATACAACATTTATTTGGCTAACTTCGGTCTGAAGTCGTTGCCCATTAGCAGTTACAGCTTCGAGTCCAGTTTTCGCTTTTGGCCCAGCTAATGGGTTTGCTTGCTTTTGGCATTGCTTTATGGTTCGTTGGTGTTGCCCAACGTTGATTGCCCTTTAGGCTGCTTTGAAGTTTTTGATAGCACTCAAGTCCTATGATTTGGACCTTATTGACGGCGGAATCAAAGAGCGTCTATACAAATAAAAAGAATAGGAATTTTCATATTATTGTACACAATAGGCAACAGTAATACTTATGCATGCTTGACCGTCTAATTATTAATAATTTATATACTTATTATTACATTTTTAGTTAACATACTGCTATTTCGCTATTACTGCACTTTACAACTGCTTTATACTCCCATTTGTGAATGTT
The DNA here is from genome assembly GCA_035042075.1 of Drosophila macrospina. Classification (NCBI taxonomy): domain Eukaryota; kingdom Metazoa; phylum Arthropoda; class Insecta; order Diptera; family Drosophilidae; genus Drosophila; species Drosophila macrospina. Next base: position 1,051,620 of record JAWNLW010000359.1, read on the forward strand.
TCCGCAAGCAGATCGCAAGTTGGTTTACTACTTTTTTACTTGATCTACTACTTTTTGCAAATAAGAGAGTCTGTCGCTCCAGAACTGCTGAACATGTGTAGTGTGTAAGTGAGAGACAGTTTCTGCAAGCAGATCGTATGCCAGTTCAAAAATGCATAACACATGCTTTTTATTCAGCAAGCCGGGCGCCGAACTGCTTGACATGTGTAATATATCTGCGCAAGCAGAGCATGTGTCTTTTCTGAACGGTTTAACTTGGATAAGTGTATGTAAGTGAGATAAGTCTCTAAAAGCAGAGAGCATGCCGTTGTAGAACTGCCAAGCTTGCGTGTGTGTGTGTGTGGGTGTGTGGTTGAGTTGCTTATTCTGCCAACAACAAAGTAGTATATTTTAGCTTTACGCTCTCACAACAGCTGTCATAATGCAGTACTGCTTGACATAGTGTGTGTGTGTGTTTACGACAGTCTCTGCAAATCTTCTGTTAGCGTTAACAGTGTTGCTTTTTTTCTAATTACAAATAAATCATATATTAATCTGTATTGCTTACTACTATGCCATATGTAAAGGGCAGCAAAATATTCACATTTTAAAATGTCAATATACACAATACATGTAGTATAGAATGCGTATTTTCATTTTTTTTAGCAGGGGAACAATTGAAATCCTGTCATGAAATGCTTAGCAATTGTGGGTATATGCAAATTTTCATAGTTTAGAAACTCTGGCCGTGACAACATACACATTGTCACTAACGAAAAAATATTCTGCACGAATACCGCTGACAGATGTGAATGTTCAAAAAGTGAACAGTTTTTCGATTGGCATTCAGCGTTGGCAGAGCTGTGAACAAGCCACCCATTATTCTCGTACAGCTCTCAATATGCGCAATTTTGCTTGAATTTTTGTAACTGGCACCTGGCACCTGATGTCGGCAATGACAAGACAATTTGTGTAATGCATTTTGCAAGGGCCGAGGCAGGTTCAGTTTCAATCTTGTTGAGAGTGCCAAATCGCCTGGAATGGATAACATACAAAGCAAGCAGTTGAAAAGCAAGTAGTCATCACTTCGAACAAGACGAGTAAAGCAGTTTCTGTAAATGATTGTGTTTAAATGCTGAGATTAAACAGAGCATAAACAATTGTCTAAGCTCTGATTGATTTGATTTGCTGTGATTTGATTTGCCAACAATTAGGCAAATGCCTATCGACGCATTAATTGTTTGCGCTTTATGAAAACGAAAACACAAAACAGGCGACATGTGCCTCAGACTTGAGCTTGCCACAGGCAAACAGACTTTGATTGATTGAGTTGCATACTAGTTAATCTTCCAATTGATTTCTGTTCAAGTCGCCTGCACGCTTCAATGGCAAATAATCCAAGGTCTGACTTGCTACAGAATCAATCAGCCAATCAAGCCCTTCCCATAAGTAATCAATGAAAAGAACAGAAATTTCAATAGAATTAGAATGAATCTTTATTGCTGCCATTAAATTTAAATATTTCTCTTAAGATTTAGACTTTTTGTATAATATTTATTGCCTCTGCTTCGACATGCGGTAAATTCTCATTCTCTGCCCTTCGCAGCAGATTAACATGGGACTTCTTGGAGAAGTGTGCTTCGATTTCCTGTAGAATAAAACGATTTAAAATCAACTGAAATGAATTGAGAGGCTAAAGTACTTACGCCTAGTGTGCGACCCTCTGTCTCGGGCATTGTGAAATACAAAATAATAATGCCAGCAAAGGAAACGCTGCCATAGAAGACGAATGTTCCAGGCAAGGTCAAAGCGCTGATCATCAGCAGAAACAACTTGTTGGCCAGGAAGCCAAAGAGATAGCCAATGCAGCCAGCGAATCCCGAGGCGCTGCTGCGTATTTCGGCGGGAAACACCTCACCAATCAATACCCAGGGTATCATGCGAATGCCCAGGTTGGCGAAGAAGGCCGCACAGAGCACCAGCAACAGAGGAATCCACGCCAGATAGCCATGTCCAGGTGCCAGGTGCTCAGCTGGAAGTGTCGCAGTGGCATTGACTGCATCAAGCCCCGTCAACTCATTCAGCTCGAGGCAGTGGGCATAGATGGCAATGCCAAGGATGCAAGCACCGGTGCCCAACATGGAGGTGAACACCAATGGCCTCTTGCCTGTCGCATGTATGGAAACAGCTCCGACTATGGTGGCCAGCAGCTCAGAGATGCCCAGCAGTATGGTTGCCTTATTGCTATCCATGGGAGCCTTGAGTGTGGCAAAGATCGGCACCGCATACGAGCGAATCGGAGTCTTGCCCGAAAAGTGGCAAACGAAGAAGGTGAGTAGCACCAGCAGGAAGGGTGCAACAAAGCTGCGTTTGTGCCACATGTGCAGCTTGTGCTTTAGTAAACCTATCTGCTGCTTCTCTTCCTCAGCCTTTTTAGCTGACTTTTGGGTAATCAGTTCGTCATACAGTTGGCTAAACTCCGCCTCCACTTTCTGCTCTGGCACCCAGCCACGCAGCCACTGCAAGGCCTTGACTGCATCGGCTGAACGCCCCTCCCTGATCAGCCAGACTGGACTCTCGGGTACAAAGCACAACATGGCTATAGAAAATAAGGGTATCACTGTGCTCACTATGGCCACCGTTCGCCAGTGCAACAAGGAGCCGAGCAGGAACTGCGTAAAGACTCCCAAGCTCACGCAGGTGGTGGCCAGTGCTGAGAACATTCCCCTGTACTTTGGATCAGTTATTTCCGCCACATATGTGATTACCTAAACAGAGAAATCAGTTAATAACACACACACACACTCTCTCTCTCTCTCTCTCTCTCTCTCTTCAGTCCACTCACCGCTGCTTCCATCAGACCGCCGCCAAGGCCAACGAGACATAGGGCCAAGTACAAGTGCTCCGTGCAGTTGGCAAAGTGAAAGAGCAGCCAGGCAGCCAGCATAGGCAGATTGACTAACTGCGTATAGATGCAAATAAATAGATAAATTTATAATAAATTAAATATATAATTAAAATATGAACACAAATATAACAACAAGTTGAATTACAAATGTAATCATAAGCGATAAATGAACACACCTGCATAGCACGGCGTTTGCCCAAATACTGAGCAAACATGCCAGAGAATAGGCAACCTAGGGGCATGCATATTAAATTGATGGAGCCTAGAGTATGCATCAAAAATATAAGATCAATTATAAACTGATATATTTGCAGATATAAATGCGCTAAGAGAGCAACAACTTACTGAGCCACGATATTTGCTCTTTGTTCAAACGGATTGCACTGCTTGCTGCACTGCTTTGTATGGCGGGTATTGCGATGGTGGGGAATCCCTGCGTCATGCCATACCCTGTTTATTATTGCAAATTAAAGCATATAAATTTAGTTTTATTGAAAAATTGTGTAATGTTTACCAAATTGCAACAAATTCTGTATATTTACAGCTAGAATCTGTGGCAAAGCGCGTCGCAAGTTCGATACTGGCTCAGCATTCGCTTCAGCGAGATTTGGTTTGTGGTTCTCACTTTGCTTAGCTAAGCGTAAATAGTTCTTGTCACTAAAAAGTTGATAGAATATAAATATAAATATAAATATAAATAGTCACTGAAAAGTTGATAGAATATAAATATAAATAGTAATTTAAGTGCATTAATTAGCAGCTGCTTGTTCACCTATTATACTGCGCATTTTTAGACTCTTTTGACTTTGGCATTGTAGAGTTTTCTACTTAATTACTGATTAATATTTATATAAAAAACTATATGCAACACATTTATCACAGCATTAATTTGTGCATTTGTTTAACAAATATGCAAGAACGCGACTACATTTGCGACTAAGATGAGTGAAAACTTGAATTCATCATTTATATGTGGAACGAGTCTTATCATTTGATATCTAATCTGCATTTTTGTAATGCATCATTTACTGTTGTGTAGCACTGACGTGTACCACAAACACAAAGTAAAATTAAATTTGCAACAGATTTTATAACACATCTCTAACATTTAATCTTTGGTTGGCTAAGTAAGTGCGCTATTAACTGCAGATAAGTAAATGAAGTTCAAGGACAAGTTTAAAATTGAATCAACGCAAGAAAATGAAATCAAATGAATATATGAAGTGTAAGAAACTTTGCATAGAAAATCCGTTAGATTAAGCATTTAGCTTAACTTGCTTGGGCTGAACGTGATAGACATGTGCAGGGTATGTTTTGACAGTTGCAGCTGGAGTGTTGTAGAGCTGCAATTGTGGTCCATTGTAGACTCAGAAGTCAAGTCTGTTAGCATATATATTAATACTTTTTAGTTTAAGTAAGCTAATACAATATTTTAAAGAAGCAAATCCGTAGAGCACGCGCGACTGTGCTATACCCTATGCTATACTCTATGCTATACCCTGTGCAGTCGCCTAAATTAAGTCTGTTGATTATAATAAGTTGAAGTAATTTAAGCAATACTCTTCTGAAACACTCAGCAACTTATTACATTTGTACACTTACTCATTCAAAAGCTGATTGCAGCATCACTTCATTTACCTATAAACGCATTGCAGTCGTTCGCTGTCTCGCTTGCACACATATGCTGACTTAAAAGAGCGCAGAACAAGCGTTTCAATGCAAACATTTTGCTTTCTTTCATTTCTGTTTAACTTTCATATTTTTAGATCGATCTCGATGAAACTTTCAGCATTGCTTCTATATTCTTTAAGCAACTGTTTAAAAAACAGTGTCAGAAGGGTATACAGCAACCTATTTATGCTACATTTTGGTGTCCCTTGCTATTTTAATTGCTGAAATCAATACAGACAAGCAGACCTGACTCCATCGACTCGGCCATTGTTGCAGATCAAGAATGTGTGAGCATGAATTAACAACAAGACAAGAGCGAATAAGTAGAGAGGACGACAAGCAGTAGAAGGGCGAATTCACACACAGGCGAATTCGCAAACGCAAGAGAGAGCACAAAGAAGATGTGCGTGAGAGAGGCCGAACGGGAGTGGGAATTCGCCTTTGACGTGAACGGTTGTGAGAAGATCCACTGAAACGACGGAAAGACGCGAAACTTCAATTTATTATATTACTATTATATCTATATTCAATAAATAAACACCACATGAATATACATATATATATATATATTAAATTTTTATTCGGAACTGACTACTTCTGCCTGTTATAAACATTGGCACTAAGCTAGTATACCCTCATTTAGCCATTTTGATTGCGCACAGGGTATAAAAAGTTGCCATCATCATCATAAGAATATGCATAGAACTTGGTATAGTTTAACTACTCACAGACTTAACTTTATAATGAGTGAGTAGTTGCCGTGCAGCATCGATATCGATTACATTTTGATGAGCATAAAAAACATAATTTTGTAAACTTTTTTTGCCGCATCGATTGCTGCTGTCAACCCACTTTGATGCCCCTCCAGTTGTTGTTGTTGCTGTTGTTGCTGTTGTGGCTTCTGCGGCAAAAAGTTGATAAAGTTATGCGCGGTTTTTGAAAACTTTTGTCTTGATTTCCTTGTACTGCCAGTGGCCAAACAGCTTAAGAGTTTCAGCTTTGTGACAGGCTACAAAGTTAAGGTTGCTTGGCATCTCGATTTCAACTGTTTGTCCATAAGCTATTTGCTATTTGCTATTTGCAACACTTGCGGTTTGGCTTTTCGCATAAATCATATTAAACTTATGCAGCAAATTCATTTGATGTCACTTTTATTGAGTTATTTCAATATTAAAGATATTCAAAAGAATTTCATAGACTTTGTTTAATATTTATTTAAATTAACAATTAATAATATAGATATGTATATATATAAATATATTAGCTGAGCATTGTTTAGTTGTTCTTAGTTTACAATTGATTTGCTTAATCTACGCTTTACTTAAAGCAACTGCAATTACATTAACAATGAGCTCATGACTCTGCCATAATTAGCATGTGAGGACATGCATGGACTTGTTGACAATCGGGCAAACCAGAAGCACGATTATTCATGTGTATTCCCAACCACAGCTGACAATTGTTGCTGAAATTCAATACATAAATTTGGCATGAGGCTGTACATCAAACTCATATGATATAATCCACATGATGACGATGATGATGATGATGATGAGGATGTTGATGATGATGTTCGTAACGAAATAATGTTGGCTGGCGGGCTCATTACCATTTTCGATTTGATTCCAATACCAAATGGTGACGCATCGACGAGTTCTTTATTCCCTCCCAAAGGAGTGTTTCCCCCCTATAATATTACGGCTCGTATATCGCATCTGTGTCTAAAATGTCAAATATATAAATATTTGCTTTGTATTAGGGGTTTTGGCTTACCGTTAACCAATATATGCAGATGACGCTATGCATGTGTGTGTGTGTGTGTGTATTTATATGTGTACTATATCTGCGGGTGTTGTGGGCGTGATCATGGTTCTGGTTCTGGTTCTGGTGCTGGTTCTGCTGCTGGTGCTGGTCCTGTTTCGTGTTCGTGGCTTATTTATTCAACTACGCTCTGACTGTCATGTGGAGAGCCCTCATTTTGTTTATTGAGGCATCGACTGCTGCCACTTTACCCAGTGCTCATTAATTACATTGTAAATAGATTTGATTTTGCATTGCAATGTGTTTTAGAACGAATTAACTTTGATTGAACGGCACTTTGAATGGGGGACATCTGTTTACAAAGCTGCAATTTGTATTTAATAATGTAATTAAATTGCTGCTTTTACAGGGTATCTGTTTGAGAGTTGACGGTGGAGAGAATGATTTGTATACCCTGTAGAGAGATATATTACTTTTGTGCAAGCCTATAAAGTTTATAAAGTGTGGCAGAACCCATAAAGTATATATATATTCTTGATTAGTATCAACAGTCGAGTCTGAATATCTGTCTGTATTTCTGCTTGTTCATCTGTCCTCAAATCTATGAGCTAAAGATACAAAATTTGCCAAGTAGGTTCCTGTTTACCATATGCAAATCGATAAAAATTAAGCGTGGACACTTGCAACTTAGCAGTTGCTTGAAGAATAGCATTGCCAAAGAATCCTGAAAGTTTCATAAAGTTTAGTTCATAAATGAGAAAGATATACAGAAGAGAAAGAAAAGAAATATATGCATTAAGTCACTTTATGGTCAACACATGTGTGCAAGCGAGACAGCTATATATGTATATATATATATAAATGTATATATGTAAATAGTTCTATTATAATACGCTTGCTTATATAAGAAATTATAAATAACTAATATAAATAATAACAGTATTTCATAATTCATATATAATCTATGAAGAATTATGTTCGATTTAACTATATCAAAATGCAGCTATAAGCAAATGTGAAGAATGGAATTACTTATTAAGTGTAAGCAAAGACATGTTTATACAAAATAAATTCACTTTACATAGTCACACATATAATCTCGCTTTGTTTAAATAATATTTGAATAAATAAATATGCAGGCGGGTCGAGTGGCTTCATACAACCGGCAATGTTGTGTGTATGTGGCATACACACGCTATCATAAAGCCGATGCCTCACAAAGACACCCACACACACACACACACCCATTACCGGGGCCAATACAATCCAACGTAAACCGTCAGACAACAGTGCATACATTAAAGTATCAATGGCTTATTGATAAACATGGTGGAGTAACAGGAACAGGCAATACCAGTGCGTATACAAATGGCTTACTTACTTGGCCCAAAAGCACATGTTCAAATTGAAAATTGAATGCGTCGCGTATTTATGAGCTTAGCAACTGAAGCCGACAAAAAACAAAACACAAAAAACAAAACCCCCACCAAAAAAAATGTATATGAGCCGCATGACTAAAAGCCTTTTGCAATATTCAATAAGCCATTAATGGATAAGTTTAGCGTAGATAATGTGCAAATATTCATTTACTCGAATACAGTAGCTTATTTATGGCAAGCAAACAATTTACGCGCACAATTATCAAGCTTGTTAATGAAATTAATTAATTAGTTATTCATTTGCTTCTTTTATTTAGTATACTTTTATTTGTATAAGCTAATTTTAGTCTATAATTACATAAATAATTTAAAGAGAGCTTTAACTTATATTAAGCAAGCGGCAACTCTACTCTCGATTAACTAGATAATATTAGCTCTGGTATTTATACAAATTCTAATGCTAATATAGTATTTATTGTTATATAAATGACAAGCGCCAAAAAAATATACTTGTCTAAACAAATATCTCTATAAATGTTGTTGTTTGTAAAAGAAAACTACACGACACCAAATATTGCTTAAGTAGCAAAGGGAGTTTGTGACTGGACTTCGAACTCAGCATCCCGCCATCGTTATCATCACAAGCGATCGACAAAAGCAAAGCATATTCTCACTTCCCTTTCATTGTCCGTTTTGCAAGTTCCTATTGTTGTTCTATGATGCTCTCTCAATATCATTCTTGCTGCTACTGAGTAGTAAAAGAGAACGCTGGTTCACTCTTAAAAGAGAGGTGGAATAAAGAGCGGCGGCAACTGAGAGCAGTGCCGTTACATTTTTTGCATTGCTGCTCGGAGTAGTAAATAAGAACGCTGGTTCACTCTTAAAAGAGAGGCGGAATAAAGAGCGGCGGCTACTGAGCGCAGCAGTGGCGTTACATTTTTTTGCGTTGCTGCGTATGCATGTACAGATATATTTTGTTACTTTGGCTTCTTAAGTAATTGATATTATTAATATTAATTAATACTATTTATATAACTAAAATAGAGGTGAGCAGTTAATTAATAACTATTAAAAAGAAAATAAAAATTAAACTGAAATTAAACATTGAGAGCAGCGAGATTTGAACTCGCGTACTCACAGCGTTTCTTGTTACAATTAATGCAATTATTTGTCGCTGCAGCTTTCATGCTTATTGTCATCACTTATTATCTTCTTGGCTTATGCTTTGGGTACTGGCATTTCTGAAACATGTTCAATCAGCTCTTCTAACTTAAATACCAAAGAATTCTCTAAGCATTATATATTTAATAATGAAAAATACTCAAGAAAATGTCAAAGGAATACAAAAAATGTGCAATAAGCGAATATGTTGACGTTATTACAGAGTTGCACACACACACACACTCACACACACGCACAATGGGAAAGCAGCTTAATGAACATAGTGCGGCATAAAATTGCGTATACGCAGTGGGCAACCAACAAAAAAATACATTGTGATATGGCCAAATGGAATTGGAGCATTAAAAACTGTTTTCGATGCGAATCGATAAATATCACAACAGTTAGTTCTTTTTGCTTTCTTTTGCTCTGTGTGTGTGGGTGTGTGTGGGTGAGTGACTGCGTGTGTGTGTGGTGTGGCTTTTGTGGTGCTGTGCCGAGTGTTTGCGGTTTAATTTCTGGGGATTTGCGCTATCATGCTATAACTCGCAATACAATCAGTTCAACCATTCCCTCTCACACACACACACACACACACGCACTCACACACACGCACATACTTATGCTTGAAGTAGCGCAAGCATGTGTGCCCTTGTGTGTCGCCATGTAATTGATAGCATTTTAAATGACAATTGAAATGTGTTTAAATCTATTGCCCGGCAGCCATAACTTTCGAGGCAAGCGAACTGCGTTGATTTGGCCGTTTTTTTGGTATTTTGTATTCGAATTTATTTGCATGAAATTCACATTTAGATGAATAGTCTACTCTGCATTGATTTGATGGGGAAATCGCATTGATAATTTGTAACAAATATTAAATGAAGTACAACAATAATCAAGTTTGAAAATATTTAATAGCAGTTCCTTAGTATGTTTCTTAGAAACCATAGTATTTATTTTATTCACCAAGTAGGCAAGAAAATTCACTTCTTTGCTTCGCTTTTTAAAATAATATGAATATGAAGTTCCTTATATTGCCAGTGTTTGGCCTCCTTTTAATATGTGTGATTACCAGCTATGCCTATAATTCAAGTAAGCTTCCGCTCATTGTTTTTAATAATTAATTAACTATTTTGCAGTGCATAAATCGTTAGAGAAATGCAATGACAAGCCAAGCGAGACTGGACCCTGTAAGGCCTTATTTCCAATGTGGCGTTTCATAAAGGAGACTCGCAAATGCGAATTCTTTATTTACGGCGGCTGCAAAGGTACGAAGAATTTATTCGCAGAGGAAGAGGAGTGCAAGGCTCAGTGTTTGACATAAGAAATCGTGCATATATAATGAATTGAAAACAGTTTGTGTTGAAATCTTGCAAACTTTAAATTACAATAAACTGCGAAGCAAAGCAATCAGTAATAACAGCTGATTCAGTTGAGTTATGTTTGTCTATCTATCGATATCGGCAGCTATTACAGCGAGAGACACTAAATTTGACATTAAGATTCCTAATTAATTAACAGCAGTTAAAAGAAAACTGCTTTGAAACAAATGTGAAAGTTTCATAAATATCGGTTCAGAAGAAGAAAGAAAGAAATAAATATTTTGCATTGTGTCGCTTTGCTATGCCAACTTGTGGGAGAGTGAGACATGCATACGTCTGTATACGCATGTGTATCCATTCACACACATACATATAGCATAAAGCATTTGCGAGAGTGAATTTATTGTTTGCTCATAGCAGCTTTTACATATGAACAGCTGACTCATTCGTGCACGTCTAAGCCTAAACTATTCAATTAGATAAATGCATTTATTATGATATTTATAATATTTATGGCTTAAGATTAGGAAATGTTATAATAATCATTTTTAATTCCAATTTATTTAAATATTGGCTGACAAACAAACTTAATGAGAATAGCTCAGATGTATTGCAAGAGTTGCCAGACCAGATTGCTCAGCTTAAAATTTACGTGCGTGCTGAGAGGTTGCCACTAAAATTATATCGTTGAGCCATCGCTTTTGAATATTCGAATATTTGCATTTGTGTACATATATATTTTGTTAATTAATAATAATTATGAAAAAGAGAATTCTTGTCTGATCTGCTTGTGATTAAATTTTGTATACATTTACTAAATTATTTAGAATATTTTCAACTTAAGTGTCAATTCAATTCTAAAAATAGATTAATTTGTTATAGTTTATAGATACTAAGCAATATATATTTGTAAACATATTTGTGGAGTACAAAACATGCAAAGTATATTTGTAAGTCAATGTTTATTTGTTAAATACATTTAAATCAATTGTTAGTAAGTATTAAGTATAAACTTGCTGATGAATTATAATATTAATTAAATTATTGAACTATTTTCGTAATGTTAAGCAATTACCAATTTCTCCAAATGAATTGAAAAGCTAAGTAATTATCTTTTACATATAAATACACGTGCCCAATTAACGTTATTAAAAATATATTTTAGTTAGACAAAAACACAAGAGCACAGGAGTTGGGCAAACTATGATATCATCAGTGTAGTTGACAAACACATATTCACTTACTTTTCATGCTTTTGGCAATTCCCATAAGGTGAACGTGCTGCCAATTAATACCAAATATATCAGGTCAATTTGTGTTGGCCCAAAAGGGGATATGTCCTGACAGGTTAACCGACGTGTGTGCTCACAATAACAACTAATTTCCATTTAATGTTTTTTTTATGAGTTCAGGCGACTTAATCAGTTATAGCACACACAACCACACACACACACATAAGAGAGTGTGTCCATGTTTTGCCAATTTTCGACAGATTTGCTGATCGAAGGGGGAAGCTTCTGACGTGCCGTCCCCTCAATTCAATCAGACACTGCGAATTTTACGCTGCCCGCAGTGGCTACCGCGGCAGGGGCAAGAGGCGTGGTGTTGATGTGTCTGGTCTGTGAGCAGTCTATTTAATATGCAATGCCACACACAAATTAAAACTGTGCTGAGCACAATAACGGAACACAAAGGAACAACAAACTGTTAGAGTAGTGTTTGTGTGTTGTCTGTTGTCTGTTATTAGATTTCCGTTTCTGCCAAACTTTATTTGACACTTACAGGCTGCAGTTTCCAAAGTGAATGATGATGTGTGTGTGTGTGTGTGAAGTTAGCAAATAAAATTAAACCCAGCAAGAGTTTAACTATGTTATACCCTGCACACTAACATGTATACGCCACAAAGAAACCATATACAAACTATGCACGCTAGATGGCGCCAGTGCTGTCTGTCACCTGCAGTTCAACATCGAAAGCTTATAACAGATCCGTCTTTCTCATGTTAGTTAACAGTGCTTAATATCGCAGCCCATTTAAAGAGACTCAAGCGCGTATTTCTCTTCTTCACAAAACCTCAAAGCATATAGATATATAACTCTTAAGTACTTAACATTTATCTTAATCCCTTAACATTTGAGCTGTTACACCGACTGTTAAAACGATTGATTGAAGTAAACAACACACTTTCGAAATGTTACATACTCACTTTGACAGGGTATACACCCTGCAATTTAGAACAACAATTTAATAATCACATATTGAACCACAACTGTTGTAATAAATACTAAACAAATCAATAAAATTCATTTCGGTTAACTGAATTACTCGTATCTCAATTTACTGGCTATAATACACAATAGAACTGGCAATAGCCCCAATTAGATGCCAATAGCAAATAGGCACAGCGAACGTCAAATTGAAAATATTATTACTTTCAATTTCATTTGGGAAAACAAATAAATATTTTGAATTGCTTTTTCATACTTTCCACTTTCATTGTGTGCTCGCCACTTGGCTTGACTTTCAATTTGATACATAAAAAGTAAAAGTAGAAAAGTAAATTGTGATTCCACATTGCAGCTCGCTACTTTCGTTAGTATTTTCAGCGTGTGTGTGTGTGTGTGTGTGTAATTGGCCTACCCAAAAAGGTTACTACTTCGACTCTAACTTGGCTAATAATAAACTTAGCATCCCGTGGGGCTTGGCTTTAGCTGTTGCCTATCATTTAATAGCCAAGTGTATAGGAAACTGAGTGCCTGCCTGTGCGTGTCTAACTGTACTTGAATGTGTGTGTATGTGTGTGAGAGTGTGGCTGTATGCTGCTCAAAAGGTTGTACGCCAACTTTTGGCAGGCATCAAAGACTTCAACATGCATTTGGCTTTAGCATATTTCGCAGCTAACTGAAATACATGAAGTACACAGCCCTTTTAGCCTGAGAAATACAGGTATAACAGCGACAGGAATAGCGCCTTTTGCTGCTTTTCCCTCCAAGATATGTGCTCTCATCATATATGTATAGGTGTAAGTGTATGTGTGTGTGTGTGTGTGTGCTACTGACACGTGACAGCTTTGTCTGAAGTCTAACGCATTTTGTTTGTGACCTGAATTTAAAATTTGCTTTCCGTTGAGTGGAAAATATTCGCACATTTTTCCCGGGCACATGAAAATCTTTCAAGCTGCGCGATCGCAACGCCAAAAATAAAACTTTTTTCGTCCCAATGGATTTTTAATACGTTACGCTTAATAATCCCTAAAAAGAAATATACTCAATAAAATATTTCATTATTCATTAGCCTGCACATAAAGAAAGCGAATGAAATAATGAAATGAAAAAAAGAACAACAACAACAACAGCAACAACAGTAAATGCCAAAGTTTGCCTACTCCAGGCAGCTCTCTCTCCCTCTCGCAAGTTAAACAAGCCCAAAAGCTTCAAGCACTCACACGCACACGCTCATACGCACACATACACCTGCTGAAAAGCTTTGTATTTGTATTTGTCGGCTCTTCACTTCAATTGGCTGTCCATTTGAGTTTCTGTCGCTGCCTTCAAGGCGCTTATTATATACACTGCTCGAGGGTATTTTAATCAGGCTATAAATTGTGTAACGCCTTAAGAGAGAGAGAGAGAGAGAGAGAGAGATGGAGAGTGAGAGTCAGCTCTGATACTGATATTTATACAGTTATGACTTTAAAGTAGCTGCAGTAAGCTTACTCTCTCCCCTCTGATTTGCAGAATCTGAAAATGAAGAAGCTATTGATATAAATTATATTAAATATAACAAATATTTTCTTAATCAAAAAGATTTAAGTCTACAAATTATATATTATTAATTTACCTTTAAAATATATATATTATTTTAAAAGTTTCTCACAACTTCCTTTGTATTTCTCAAGCAATATTTTAGCATTCCATTATTGTATAGTGTATTAGAGCTTCGTTAACTTCAAATTTGCAGCTTTTCTTGTTTATAATTAAATTTCTATTTGTCTAACTCGACTCTTAAACAGCTGCCCCCGGTCCATGCTCGCTTTGATGGCATACTTTTAGGCTACCGAACTCTCAAGGCACTTTAACTTGGGTTCCCCATACCCTGCAGAACAGATGCAGTGAAGAGGAAGAGTACAACACGTTTGAGTAGCTTTCTATAGACATATTATTATCACCGGATATATTTCTAGCTGTTATTCCACATGGCAGTCACACTTGTTGTCTTGCGGCCCTTTTAATTTAATTGGCTGTCTAATTTGAATTGTGTTGTTGTGCAATGCGAAAAGTTTTTGGCATTGAAGCGAAGCAATAATTTAATATCAATAGATTTATGGCCTGAGGCTTACAGTTCATAGTTAAGCATTTCCATAGTTGAAGTAATGCTTTAATTTTAAAAATTCATCTGCAGAAAATGTCATAAATTCTTATTAAATTTCTTATTTCTTTGATGCTTAATTTTTCAAAATTTCAACTGTCATAAATTCTTATTATATTACTTATTTCTTTGATGGCCTAAGCAACATAATCCGTAGAATTTAATTTGTGCATTAAATAAAATGATATTTCTGCCACGCAGTTTATAATTAATGCCTGCGATTAATTCTAGCGAAATATTCGTTTTTCCTTCTGCCTTATTTTTATACTTTTGCCTTCAAATGTTTCCATCTTCTAAGTAAATACACAAACAACGCTAAAATATTTTCTAATTGCACACAGAGGAATCATTTTGAGGGTGCTGCTCCTCAACTTACGGTGGATAATTTGTGAGCAGGCGGAGAAATGATTTAGAAGAAAGGGAAAGCCACTCGAGCGAATCGGGATAAACGGACGAGCAACAAAAGTGTGCAGCCAATCGTTGAGTGGAAACAAATCTCAATACGAATTAATGAGCCCCAAGCTCGAAATAAAAGCATTGTCAATAGCTGGGAATGTGAATTGACAATGGTCGGGCGAGGACAAGTTTTATGGTACACAGTAAATTTTGGTAAGAGGTTTTAATTGCTCTTGTGGCCAGTTCCAGTCACTTGACAGTTCCAGCCCATTCCATTTTCCGTCCTCCGTCCACCGTTCTCCGTATCCGTATCCGTATCCGCTGCCTGCCTCCTGTTGTTGTTAATAATTTGTTTTGAAAGTTTCCGTGCTAGATGTGGATCTATTAGGTTGGCAATCTGGCCCTGGCAAGCTTTATGCTCTTCACGCGGATTTCTTTAGAAAAGCTGTTGCTAAGGGTAAACCTGTGCTTAGTTCCGGTTGCTGGGAACCTTTGTGCCATGACTCTCCCACGCTCACCCTAGCCGTCCCTTGCTCACCCTGAGGATAAGTTACAACGCTGACCATTTCTTTGCATCATTTGTTAGCTCTCGAGGTTGACTTATTGACCTAGTACACGCGTCCAGCTTCTCTGGTGCTTCCGTTCACTCAATGCTTACTGAGCAATTACAGTTGCTTTGATTTGCCATTCTCTATTTTTCTTTGCACAACCTTATCTATTTGAGCCTTTTCCAGGAATACAGAATGCAAATGCCACGTAGAATAATACAGTTTTGATGGCTTTAATTTAAAGCATCTCAAATATTGACTAATTGCAAAAGCAATCAGCCAAAGATGGTGAAATTCTAACAGATTATGGAATTTAAATTAAATAATAATAAATAACTATCAAAAGTATTTAATATATTTCAACCATTCATCAATGTTCAGTCGCATCGTAAATCATTAAATCAGCAACAGCATGGGAAACAAAAAAACTGAATTGAATTAAATGAGCCAACTGCAGATGGAATAACTCGACTGTTATATAACCCGTAATCATTATCAGTAACACAACTGTTATTGCTAATTATCATATATTTTACTACAAACAGTACAGGGTATCAACATAGCAGCCATAGCAGTTTGACACTTTAGCAAATTAAAATAGTAAAATGAATGTGCAATTTATATGTAAATGTATAATTGACACATAGGAGTAGTTAAATATATAAATTATTAACATAAATATGTAACAGAAATGTTATTTACAGTTTGGTAAATATTATTTAAAATCTTTATGCATAAACAAATATCAATCCAAGAATTAAAGGCGCATTAAACAAAAAGGCTATCAAGAGTTCTATAAAAAGTTGTTCTTTATTTTATAATTTTATATTAAACATATTTCATACACGTATTCCAGAAATAAAAAGCTGTTCATAAAATAAAGAAGAAAGAAGGACAATCACTTTGCTTTGTGACAACATGTGTGCGAGCGAGGCAAAGCATCTGCATGCAAATGTAAATAAATATGTATGTATATGTGTGTATAGTATAAATACTAAAGTATGTGTGTGCACAAAACTGCAAGCATACATATGTATGTTAATGAAATATCCAGCTGAATGGGTTGCTGAACTCAGCGTCGAGTCGATAGAAAAAAGAGAGGAGAATTAAAATAAGGGGAATGAGGTGAAAGAGCAGCAGCAGAAGTAAACGTAACTCGCGAGAGCAGAGATCACAAGAGAGCAGTCACAGCCAAGGTTGCCACTTCCTAAATTGTTTTTAATCAGACTTTAGAGAAAAAGTACCATAAAAGTACCAATCGAAACAAAAAGTACCAACTTTATCATTTGGCATTTTTGTATAATTCATAACTAACAGAATTCATTTTTAATATGTTATTTATAAATATTCAAACATAATAAGAATGTGCTTATCAATGTTAAACTTCGTACGTTCTTTCAAAGCCAACAAAAAAGTACAATTTTCCAAATAAAAGGGTTAGGTAAAAGTACTAACGAGCTGCGAATATAACAATTTTGATACTAAAGTACCAAGTGTGGCCGTCGTGTTCACAGCTGCTGAGCATGTTAAAGAACTAACTGTAAATTGTGCTAGTAGAAGCATGCAAACAAGCAAGTAGAATATGTAAAGCTTATTCAATAGCCTACAGTATAATACCCTGCAAAAAAGCTAAGATATTGTTGATGTAGCTGGCTTTTCTGCGCAGAAATATAAATCGAATACTTAGCTAAGCCGAATTACAAATTTTACAATTTAAAAGACGTTACTTAATTAGGACAATTACTATAGATTTTCTAAAATCAATTGTTGTAAAGCAATTGTTGCATTTAATTGCTAGCGAGTCTTAAGTCACTATATAACTAACTGTATAAATCGACAATTAATTATGCTAATGGAAAAGATTCGCGTTTGACACTAGTTCAATATTTTTTGTGAAGTTAATTCATGCTCTTCGTTTCGTTCTCGATTCGCACTACCTCCCTCTCTATCTCTCTCTTTCTACAACTGTAAATAAGAGTGTGAATGCAGTCACTCTATCCCTGTACAGTAATACGTTATTTGTAGATATACTTATAAATGAGTAAACTAAATGACAAGCAGAAGAAGGCGAATCATTCCATATAGAGTATATAGTTGATGTTGATACTCAATCAACAGCCAAATCGATTGGACTGTCCATCTGTCTGTCTAGCTGTATGAAACCGTCAATCTTAGCAACTAGTTAAAGAAACCAAAGGCTCTACAAGTCAAGTTAATTTCAATGATAACAGAACAGGGTACAGGCCCTGTCACGTCTGCTCGATTGATCTACATATTTAAGAAAATAACAAACATATATTCAGTAAATTATAAGTAAATACTTTAACTTATTTAGACATTTATCCCCTGCTTCACTCTGTGACTTACCTCTGCTTCTCTGATAATATTCACGAATTAAATTTATGTTGAAATTACACCAGTAAATATCATATATTTATTGGGAAACTTTCTTAAGGAGTCATAAGTAAAACGAAACGTCGAAGAAGAAGATGTAGAAAGCACACTTGAAATTCAAAGCATAATCAAGAAAGTCAACCGCAAAGACGACATTTCCATTTTTTATGCTCATGCATTAGTGTGTTATTCAAATCATCTGACAATTGTTGCTGCCAAAGAACAACAGCAGGAACAATGGCTGAGAAAGAGAGTTGGCGAATGAGAAGTAAGAAGAGAGCAGACTCCAAAAACAAACGACATAAGATTCAATTTATGGCCCAAAAATGGTGGTTGTGTGTTTACAAGTGTGTGGTGCAAATCTTTGCTCACACGCGCAAATTGCCACACATAATTATGTAAACGAGTTTTTCCTACGCCAGCTGCCTATGGCTGGGTCTGGTCTGGTCGGGTCGGGTCGGTTCGGGTCTGGCTGGGGCAATGGGCAAGAGAGCGAGAGAAGTGGAAAACGGGGTATGCCAGAGGAACACATTTTAATTACCAGGAAAATGTAAATTAACCGAGCCACCTAAGACAACAGAACAGAACAGAACAGAACAGTCAACTGGGAAAACGCACAGCGAGCAAGAGCAGCAAACTCATGAGTCTCTAACTGTGTGAGGGAGCATGTGTGTGTGTGCATGTGTGTTTATATATATATATATATATATATATACGTGTGTGTGTGTGTCTGCTGGCTCCCACAGCTGAAAAGTATGCTACAAAAAACATTCAATGCGTTGACTGTGCGTCTGTGATAACTTTTCCAGTTGGCAAAAACTGTCACAAACGTTATGATGATAACAAACAATAATGCAACTTTCGAGAGCTTCGAGTTTCTCAAAATACCCTGCAAATGTTTTAGAAACTCTACTCGCTGCGATAAGAGCTCATTACTTTGTGCAAGCGTTACACAAATTTCTATAAATTTATATCGTAAGTCTGCTGTTTAATTTAAAGTATAACTCTACACAAATATACCCCACTCAATCACAATGAACTGGGTATGGTAAATATGCAATTTTAAAGTATATTAAACGATGGTTAGTCACGAGCAGCAGCTCCGGCGCTCAGCTAAGCGGCTTTAAAGCGCCATCGTCTGTTTTTCAGCTGGAACTCGTGATAATTACAGCGTACTCACACAACCCACACACAGTACACCACACCGCACACACACACCACTCTGAAAATTACAATATGTGTATGTGCACATGGATGTGGCATTATGCTGGGTCCAGCAAGAGGCAGCCAGTTGACAGACTGCTGCCTTCTTTATATATTTTTTTTTCGACTCATTTGCACTCACGCCATTTGGCAATGCGTGACATTTTCCGGATTTTGGCTAATTTTAATTGGTTGCCATTTAATTAATTGGTGCAAAAACAAAGATTATCACTTAACTTGCTAATTACATAATTGTTAGTTAAATAAGTCATTAACCTTTTACCCAAAGTCCGTCAGTTTATCTCTCTCTCTCTCTCTCTACCATTTCATTTTTTTTATAACAATTTACATGCAAACGAATTAATTTCTACACAAAAAAAAAAATAAAACAGAGCACAGCATACAGAGAGCAACTGCTGAATAATTTAATTCAATTACAAGGCAATAGTGCAATTCAATGGCGAAAGCGCGACCAACAGATATCCTGTGTTATTTCCTTAATAACTTCTCTGTTTGAACTTTGATTTTCATGACATTTTTAGTATAGCTAAATTAAATATATCTATAAATATGACAAAGGAAACAATTAAATATTTTAATTATGTAGTCACTCGCGATGCGTTCTTGTTCATTGCCAAACCCCGAACGTTCTTTATTGTTTCTCTTTTTCTTTTGCTAGCTTATAATAATGTATGTGAGGATCTTGTGGATCTTGTGTATTGTGAATTACTTATTGCTATGTGTATATTACTTATTGCTATGTGTATATTACTTATTGCTATGTGTATATTACTTATTGCTATGTGTATATTACTTATTGCTACACTTGTGTATTGTGAATTACTTATTGCTATGTGTATATTACTTATTGCTATGTGTATATTACTTATTGCTATGTGTATATTACTTATTGCTACAATTAGTTATATGTATAAGCAATTATTTCGATTTACCCCATGCTAAACACTTTTAATGATCAACGCAACGAAAAATAATAAAAAAGATATCAATTAAGAAATTGTAGAAACATTTACGCAATTAAATAATTTAAGCTGCAGCGATTTAAGTCATTAAATCAATTTGGCAATTTGGCAGCGGAAGCCGCAGCAACGCCAAAAATAACAACTCAACGTTTATCCGAGTGGAAATTGCAAAAATATGCAAAATTAAGTGGAACAGCGGAGGAAAACACAGCGAAGTGGAGTAAAAGTAGAGCTAAATATAGTGCAGTATATGCTGGTAAGGGGGAGAGGAATAAATTACTCACAATAGTGCAATGAAACAAGTGTGGGAATATCCAAAAAACCGTATTCAGCAAATTGGCCTTAAAACAGCAAAGTATTTAAAATCAATCGTAGCAACTGAGAGCCCTTTCCATAAACAACGAAGGTCAAAGGAAAGCGAAATCAAAAAGCACCTAAAGGATATCCAAACAAACACTTTGCCTAATGTCACACAGGCCAAATTGGTTGGCACTCAAAACCAGCTGCACGAACATCCTGTGCATCCTGTGTGTGCCGCAGCAGCAGCAGCAGCAACAGCAGGAGGAGCAGCTAAACAACAACAACACATAACAATAACCATTTCAGACACACAGTCCTCGTATCTGTTGTTGTTCACGATTTTAACGCACTGCATAGACAATCGACGTGTAGACGTGTAGAGTATACGCAGCGTGGCACATCGGTAGTTGCCCAATCGAGTGTGTAAAGAGGGATGGCAACGCCAGCATTTAAAAATTTGCTCAACTGTCAACTTCGGTAGCAACAACAACAAAAAAAGAACAAAATAAAGAGCTCCCAAATGGAGCAGTTGGCGTATATGTATCCTAATTGTGAATTTGTGCGATTCCCCCATGTCGCATGGCTATCGATATCCACAAAGTTTCTAATGCTCTTCCACAGGTTATAGCTGACTTGTCATAAGGCAAAGAACATTGTAGTTTAGTTATTGTGAGTAAACTAGAGAGATATTAGTATTACAATAGATAGTATGTAGTATGTTATAATGTTGATATGAAATCTTTGAGTTACCAAGAAGTTAAGTATAGAGTAATTAGAACTTGCTTAATTTAAGTGAAGTTTGTAAAGCCAAATGAAAGAAAGAGTTATTGGAAAATGTTAAGTTCGTAATACCAAATATTTGATATAAGAAAATAACATTTCTTGAATAAACATTTTAAATAAAATGTTAAGTTTATAATACTAAAACTATGAGACATAAAGCAGTTATTTTGAGAAAAGCAAATATTAAGATTATAATACAAAATAATTCAGATACGAAGCTAAGTTTGTGTAGACAAATCGCCAAGAAATATTGGAAAATGTTAAGATATCAATCTTAAAATTAAAGATACAAATAAGTTAAGCTTATAATATCAAATTGTTAATATAATGTTGGAGTTAAATGTTAAGTTTGTAAAGACAAATCGTTGAGATAAAGCATATTTAAAGGAGAGTGTTAGTTATGAAGAGTGTTAACATTATAGTAAAGTAGTAAGTTAAGGACTTGAATTAATATAGTAAAATGTTCAACATTAGTTGAGTTTGTGAAGCCAAATGAAAGCAAGAATTATTAGAAAATGTTACTAAATATTGTAGATACCAAAGTAGATTGAACGCAAATTGTTCTAATTATTTGGAAAGCAAAGCAAATTTAAAGGTAAGAGTTTTGAATTAAATATTAAGTGTGTAACTCTAAAACTTTAAGACATAAAGCAGTTAGATTGAGGAAAGAAAATATTAAGATTATAATACAAAATAGTTCAGATACGAAGCTAAGTTTGTGTAGACAAATCGCCAAGAAATATTGAAAAATGATTAAGATATCAATCTTAAAATTAAAGACTACAAATAAGTTAAGATAATAATATCAAATTGTTGATTTAATTTGTGAAGAAGAGACTACTTAACGAGCTATTTTTATGAGTTAAATGTTAACTTAAGTAAAGACAAATCGTTGAGATAAATCATATTTAAAGGAAAGAGTTATTAGAAAGTGTTAACATTGTAGTAGTACAATTTGAAGATATGAAGAAGTTAAGTTAAGAGATAAGAAGAAGTTAAGAATATGAAAGGAAATTGTTCACATCATTTGGGAAGATTATAATACTAAATAAATAAAAAACAAAGAAGTCAACTACATGAAAGAGTTCTTAGAAAAAGCTAAGTTTGAGATATGAAGAAATTCAGTTTATAAATTGTTAAAATAATTAAAGCAGGAGAGAACATTTAAAGGCAAAAGTTAAGAGTTAAATATTAAGTTTATAATACGAAATCTTTGAAATAAGAAGATGTTAAGAATATTAAATTTGACAATTGAGACGCAGAGATTATTTAATAGTATAATTAAGGCACAACAAAGTAAAGTATCTAAAGCCCAATGAATGAAGTTATTAGAAAATGTTAAGTTTGTAATACAAAATAATTGAAATAAGAAAATGTTAAGAATATGAAAACTAACTGTTGAGAAAAGTTGTAAAATAAAGCATATTTAAAGTAAATAATAATTAGAAAATGTTAGAATTACGTTACTAAAGCATTGAGATAAGAAGAAGTTAAGTTTTCATTGATATCATGTTTAGAATCTAACTTTATTCAAAATGTAACTTTACAAAAAGTAAATCGTTGATCTGATATTGAAAAGAAAGTGCATTTCATCTTCGTTCTATGACTTTCTTTCGTCTTTCTGGCCAGGCAACCGGGCAATTCGGAGTCACGAAAATCAATAGATAACAGGTGGCACAGGAGGCACAGGAAGTCATCGGCTGGCTGACTGGCAATCGTCAACAGAGTGATATAAGCAAAAGAAAAACAGCAACAGCAGCAGTAACAACAACAACAACAACAATTATGGCAACAGCAACAACAACAACAGCCATGTCAGCGGAGAATAAAATTGTTATAAAAACAACATAAAAATATTCAATTTTTTTGCATACATACGTAACAAGCAGACTCCTATATGGGTGTGGCTGCTCTGCGTGTGTATGGGTGTGTGTGTGTGTGTGTGGTGTTGATGTTAAGTAAAAAGCGCCATTAGCTATAAAAATACTTAATATGGAAATATGCGCAATGCCTCGAGGTATTTGAGTAAGCAAGATGACTGTAAAAAAAGCAACTAAAGAACCGACGAAACAACTGAGAAAGAAACTGTCGCAAGAGTTGTTGAGCTTCACCGTTACAGCTGGAACCGGAGCAGCAGTGACAGGGAGAGGAACAGGGTCAGCTGGTTATGGCAGGTTATGGCAGGTTACGGCAGGAAAAGGGCAGTCGGCTGTTAAGTGTTTATACATTCGCATCAGTTCGCCAGTTTGCCAGTTTGCCAGTCGCATACTCGTGCGTATACGTAATATTTGCAGCTCGTTTGCTAATGCGCGAAAATTTCAGCAATTTTCCCTTTGGCCCCTTTTTTTGCGCCCCTCCCCTTACCGCTTCTGACCCCACCCATGCTTTGCTTTACTCATGCTAACAGCAAACTGTCATTTATAATAGTAAGCACGTACAGGAAATGGTTAAAAACGGTAGAAATATGCCTCTCTCTTTCTCTCTCTCTCTCTCTCTCTTCTCGTCCCCACCTCCATTGTCAACACTTGGCACATGTTTTGGGTCACTGAAGCAAAACAGTCGCCAACTATGAAAACTTTATAAAGTAAAGCAATCAGAGTCAGATATGTTTATAGTTGATCAGCCACAATCTTAACCTGTTTCGTGTAAATTATTGAAAACTACCAACAAATTTTAAATATTATTGTAAATTTATAAAGATATCTTGTGAATAACGAAATATAGAATTTATATTTTATATTAAATTTATAATAAATAAGATAAGAAAATATAGAAATTATATTTATTATTATAAAATATAAAAATAAGAACTTTAAGTGTGTAAAAATAAATGTCCTAAAAAGAAAGAATAAATTTAAGATAAAAACAAAAATCATATCATCATTATTAAGAATTCGTTGCAATTAAAGAACTGTATAAATCAAATTTACATTATACTTCTGTTAAAGGAGAAGACTTAAAAATGTAGAACCAGTTTTAAGTATAGAAAAAAATTGTATCATCATAATTAAGAATTCTTTGCAAGTAAAAAAAGATAGAAATTATATTCAATTTAGAAAGAGATATAAATTTTACTTGTGTTCAAATAGAAGCTCTAAAAATAGCAATAACAATTTTAAATATAGAATATACCATCATAATATAACATCATAGCCAAAGAATTGTTTGCAAATATAACAATGTATAAATTATATTAAATTTAAAAATACATACAATTTAATTGTGTTAAATTAAAAGAACTAAAACACATTAACATTAACATTTTATTATAATTTCAAACTCTTTGCAAATAAGAAAATATAGAAATAAGAATTAGAAAATATAATTGTATTTGTGTTAAAAGAGCAGCGCTATAAATAAGGAATAAGTTCTAAATATATAAACAAATTATTATATCATCATAATTAAAAATTCTTTACAATTAAAGAAGTGTATAATATATAGTTACATTTTACTTGTGTTAAAATTAAAGAACTAAAACACTTTAACATTAACAATTCATTATAATTTCCAACTCTTTGCGAATAAGAAAATATATAAATAAGAATTAGAAAATATAATTTTATTTGTGTTAAAAGAGCAGCGTTATAAATAAGGAAAGATTCTAAATATATAAACAAATTATTATTATCATAATTACGAATTCTTTGCAATTAAAGAATCGTATAAATTATATTTCGAAAATATTTACATTTTACTTCTGTTAAAAAAGAAGCCTTAAAAATTAAGAAAAAGTTTTGAATAAACAAAATAATAAATAATAAACAAAACAGTATCATAATTAAGCATTCTTGTCAAATAAGAAAAGATGCAAATTATATTAAATTTCCAAAATACATAAATTTTACTTGTGTTTAAATAAAATAACTAAAACTAAAAGAAAAAGATTTAAATATAAATAAAAAATAATAGCTCATATATGATAATATATATGATATATGATATTGATAATTATTAATTTTGTGAATAAGAAAATAAATTAAATAAAATGATATAAATAGAGAAAATTCTTATGGCACTTATTTATATGTAAAATATATATTTTGCATTTATTTGAAGAAAATTTAATTGTGGCAACTTCACGAACTTGTCAATCAAAACAAATGCAAGCAAAACAAGTTCCTTCTGTTATTAGAATTTAGATGAAATGTTTTATTATTTATTTATGGAAATATTTATACAACAATGAATGCCAAATTCAAGTTCCTAGAGAGACTTAAGCACAGGGTATTAAGAGAGCAAAGCGATTTAAAAAGATATAAAATACACATAAAAAATATATAATAAATATATATAAAATTACAGAAAATTCCTTCACAGATTAGATATTAGTTGCATTGTTGTGATAAATAAATTGTTAAATACATTTAGCTTTCATTGCACATAAAATTCACTCAACAGAGTGTTCACTACTCAGAGTAAGCACTGTGCATAACAAATTCGTCAATCATAATGAACCATGAGCAACATGAATGTCAATACGAGTTAGATATATGAAATAGAAGCTTATTTAAGTAAAATCCATTTGCTCAATGCTTTTTTGTCACTAAGCCCAGCAAATTGGCATGCGAATGAACCAAAAAGTTGGCCGTGTCACAGTGGCTGCATTTGTTTCACGTCAAGGCCAATTACTCAGGCGTCAATGGGGATTAGCAGTAGAAAAATGTGGCCTTTGTGGTCCCACAATGAATAAATGCAGACACTAGCAGATTCAGAGTGTTGCTCTTTTTTGTATATATATATATAAATATATAAATAAATGCATGGCTGAAATGCCATGAAATGCCATGAAACTAATTTAAATATTAAATAAATGTATTTATGCTAATGCGACGCCTGACGCTCTGAGTTGAGCATACAGAATTGCTCAATTGCCTTCAATTGCGCACATTTAGCGCCAGCCTGCACCACAAGCATTGGGCCTCTTTATGAAAGCCACGAAATGGAATACCGTATACTCTATTCGACTTCTAGTTGCTGCCTACGCTCCCCAGTGACCCCAACAACAGTGCAGAGTAACAGTTTCCAATTAAACTTTTCGCGTTTGGTTTAATAACTTCAAATTGTTTAAAGCCGTCGAATTCAATTTCAACTGCTTTGCTGTTGATGTAGGTTCGTTTCCCTACAAAATGCTCCATGCATTGCTTCATGCTTCATGCTTCATCCTCCATGCCTGCTCTCGTACTTAGAGCAACTGCAGAGCTTTCTGGGCGAAACACACAGCACAGCTTCTTACGCTCTTCGAATTACTCTCTTCATCCGGTGAGAGAGCATCCGAAGAGAGAGCATCCGATGAGAGAGCATCAGCGAGAGCAGCTTTGGTGAGAGTGCGCAGTGTGCTCTGCAGAATCTTGAAGTTACATATGTTTGTATGTATGTGCATTGTGCACTGAGAAAAAAGTATATGTAAATATAATTCTTTTTGGAGTAGAATATAATTCTGTGTTGGGTTAGTTTTATAAACTATTATTAACTATATTATTAGTTACCATAATTATATAACGTTTTTTGAGACAACAGAGATTCTTGTTTGTGTATTTCATATTTATTTCTTTGCACGACTTTGCTTTGATTTGCCCTTTATTCCGCATTCAAATTACAATCAATTTTATAAATATTATAATTAATTTTAATTAAAAATAATTTAATTGTAATAAATAGTTAGAGAACTGCAAATATTTGAAAATTAAATTTACAATTTGATTAAATATTATTTTGCCCTAAATAATAATTCTCTTTTAATTGTAATTATTTGTTTAAGAGAAGCCAATCTTTCAAGATTAAATATATACTATTCTATATATTTCAATTGTATATATTTTAATTTTAATTATTAATTAAAGAGAAGAAAATCTTTTAAGGTGTTTCTTCACCAATATTGGAATATTTACTTAAAAGTACTTTCAATTTAATGTAAATTATAATTATCTTTTAATTTCTTAGTTAAAGTACAGCAAATCTTTTAAGGTAAAATCTACAACATATTCAGAATTTATCATGTTTACATTTTTATAAAAATTATAATTATCTTTCAATTTAAGTTCTTAGTTAAAGAGAATCAAATTTATAAGACATTTCTTCATTTATATTTATAGAACATTCAATTTAATATACATTATGATTATGATATAATAATAATTTAAATTAATAAATAATCTTATTTTAATTATAACATAAAATACATCAAATCCTTGAGAAAAATGTACTTAAAAGTACTTTTAATTCAAAGTAAATTATAGCTATCTTTCAATAATAAATCTAATAAATAATTAATCTTCTTTTATTTATAACATAAAGTAAGTCATCTTTGAGAGAACTGTACTTAAAGAAGTTTTAATTTAATTATATTATAATTTAATATGAATTCTTATTTAAAGAGAACCAAGTTTATAATGATAATTCTTCAATAATATTTACGTAAAAGTACTTTAAATTTAATATAAATTATAATTACTATCTAATAATAATTCTAACTAATATTTAATCTAATTGTAATTATAACATGAAGTACATAAAATCCTTGGGGAAATGTACTTAAAAGTACTTTTAATTTAATATAAATTAATTTTTTAATTTTCATTATAATTTGTTAACCATATTTGAATATATACCTAAAATTACTTTTAATTCAATATAAATTATAACTACCTTTCAATTGTAATTATTATTTAATATCTTTAGTTGTAATTGATCCACAATATTTGAATATTTACTTAAAAGTACTTTTAATTCAAAGTAAATTATAATGGTCTTTTAATTTAAATTCTTAGTTAAAGAGAACCAAGTTTTTAATAATAATTCTTGAATTATATTTATTTAAAAGTACTTTCAATTTAATATACATTATAATTATCATCTAATAATATAATAATAATAATAAAATGTACTTAAAAGTACTTTCAATTTAATATAAATGATAACTATTTTTTAATTTTATTTATAATTTATCGACCATATTTGAAAATTTACCTAAAAGTACTTTTAACTTAAAGTAAATTATAACTACCTTTCCATTGTAATTATTATTTAATATCCTTAGTTGTAATTGATCCACAATATTTGAATATTTACCCAAAAGTACTTTCAATAAAAGCATTTGTTTAAAGACCTTCTAGTTACTTAAACATGCATAAGATATTTAAATTGCTCCACAATTTCTGCTTTCAACTGTTTAAATGAACTGACAAATAATGCGATAAACTGAAATTTGACTTATGAATTGTTGCAAAACAGTTTGCAGCCTTCGTGCAATACAAAGAGCTAGCAATTACTTAACTAATCAAAACTAAACACATTTGACTGTGGCACAAACGATGCAGTAATTGCCACAAATGCCACCAGAGGCGAATGCCACTGTAAAAGCCACATCAACGCAAAGCCAGAGGTAGTCAGAGTTTTGGGCCAAGGCAAGACGAGGCGGAACTAAACGAGAACCCATCATTATGAGAGCAAACAAATTCATACCTGGACACATGCTGAAACAGCAGCAGTAGCAGTAGCAGCAGTAGCAGTAGCCGCAGCATGCAGCAAAGTCCACCAAATAATCAACTGCTGCCACAGGGACTTAAGTGGCTGAACGTACTACTACCAATGTGTGGCAGACGTTGGTCTGGCGACTTTGCTGCAACTTATAAAACCATTAAGACTGACAGAAATTGCATTAGAGCGAACAGTTTAGAGAGCGTACGTGTGTGTGTGTGTGTGTTTGAGTGTGTGCTGTGTGTGTGTATATATACTGCGCTGCAGCTCGGGGCATCTACGGGCAACTCACACACGCTCACACACCACAACACAAGCCTTTGTCTGCTTCAGGGCACAAACTGACCGTGCACCACATAAATGTATGTGCCACATGTATCAACAGTAATGTATCTGTGTAGCTGTGTATCTGTGAGTCTACATGTATCTGTGAGTAACTGTCGCATGATGCGTCTTGTTATCTGTGGCATTAAACTGTTTGAACAATGAAGCCAGCCTATGCGGCTGATAACAATGATAACAATGATAACAGAGCTTTAACTCCGCTCAAATATTTACACCTGTTGTCTGTAGGCTATTGTCTTGCATTTTATGGGCTTTTAAGCATGAATGAAATTATAAGCCGTTTAACAAGAAGCTTAGTCATTAACTGAATTAGGCGTGGCTTTAGTTTTATAGAAACTCTGCAAAATATTAAAGAGATATTAAAAAATAGAAATAAAAGGATTTGCAAATGTGACAACTGGCAAATAAATGAAGCAATTTATCATGTGAGTTTGTTAAAGATAATATATAATAGATATATAATAGATATATATGTATAAGCATACGATGTCAGCACTTCTTAGCAGCTGCAGCGTTTGTTTTTGTCTTTTTATTGTTTTTAATAAATAATCTTATAGGGCAACTCAACTCAGCGAACTTCAACGGGTCTCAACTGGCAAGGAGTTTGAGTATTCGTATTCGCTTTTTTTATTCGTCTTCGCATTCGTATAAAGTGCCTGATTTATGCTTGAAAATCTCTACGACTTTTGCTCGTTTGACAAGAGGTGTGTTCACAGCTGAAATTTGCTCAGGCATGAAATATTTTATTGCCGATATAAATCTTATTTATGTTGCTAACAAAAAAAAAAAAAGGAAAAAAAACAAAGAAAAGAAAACAATAAAGAAGCACAGCGATGAAAACAATAAAGGGGAAGTCTTAGAGATGGCAAAAGACAGCGAGCGAGGGAGAAGGAAAGAGAAGGAGAGAGAACTGAAGTTGAAATACTCTAACTGAGAAAATGGTTTAAGCTCTGGCTTATACCGCTTAAGACTTTAATATTTAACTGTATTAAGTTAGAAATTAATTTATTTACAATTTACAATTTGTAATTATTATTGTTATTAGAAATTTATAATTATTTTCTGAATTAATATTTAATTTAGTCTTACGAAATAATTAAGGGAAGTTGTAGAATAAATGAAGAGAAAGCAGCATAAGTAAAATGAGTTAGAGAAAACTTAAGCATTTTAAATAAAACTTTATTTTTGTAAATAAATGAAATTAAACTAACATTAAAAATCAATAGCAATATGAATATATCATTATTATAGCACAAATTTAATTATTTGCTAATTTTAGTTAATTTTCTGAAATAATATTAAAGAAAAAAGATGCAAAAATCAGTATTAAGATATAATATTTTAATATTTACAAACCTTAGTTAATTTTCTGAAATAAATTAAAGAAATCAGCAGTAGAAAAACAGTAGCAAGTTAAATATTCTATCAATTGTAGCACAACTTTTATTTATTTATTGATATTAACACTCTAGACTAGATAAGACTTTAAAATGTATATATTTTACTATATTTTCTAAAATAAATTATAGAAATTAAAAGTGTAAAAGAGATGCAAAATAAATGTTTTATAATAAAAGTAAAAATGTATTTATTTCAACTTCACAAATTTCTAAGATTTTTTAACTTTTGGCACTCTATACAAGACAAAACTTTAGCATACTTAATTTATATAATTTTGTGAAATAAATCTGAGCATATAAGAGTAGAAAAACAGTTGCAATACACATTTATTTATTTTTATTTCAAGCTTTAACACTCGCTACTAGTTTAAGCTTTAAAATATTGAATTTTACTTAATTTTCTAAAATAAATTATAGAAATTAAAATTGTAAAAGAGATGCAAAATATTGCAAGCTAACAAATTATAAACATTTTTATACTTTTGGCACTCAAGACAAGATAAGACTTTAGCATTCTTAATTTATTTAATTTTGTAAAATAAATTTGAGCATAAAAAAGTAGAAAAGTAGTAGCAAAATACATATATTTATTTTTAATTTAAGCTTTTACATTGCATTTTATTTAATTTTCTAAAATAAATTAAAGAAAGCCAAATGGCTAAAGAGTTGCAAGAGAAATGAATAGAAACTCTATTCCCTATATTTCCCTATAAATCTTTAGAAGCAAACATAAGCAAACTCTGTTAAGTAAGAGCAACTACAGAAACGTTGTTAAGTCCAACAAATGCGCAATCTCAATCTTAATATACCCAACAACAGCTGCTGGAAAGGGTATAGCTGCATTGAACTTAGTGGCACAATGACTCAGTTTGTGGGTTATTTTGTATTTTTATTGGCAAAGCCAAGCCAAAAATTCGATTTAAGTTAATCGAATCTGAGGCTACGGTGAGTGTAATTTAATTTTTGCAGCTAGACACTTTTGTCAATATGTCACCTTGCTCAGGCGAGCACAAGAATAACAACAGCAGCAACAGCAACAGCAGCAACAACTTTGGCATCGACAATGCGAGAAAACAATGGTAAATTGAAAGGTAAATGTGAAAATCGTGTTTTAAATGTTTCGTTGTCAGGCACAGCCTATCCAGGGACAAAGCACTGAGCTCTGAAGGCTGCAGCACAACGACGGAGGCCTGTGGAAAGTCAGCTGCGAGAGGGGTGGAGTGTCTGTTGTGTGTGTGTGTGTGTGTGTGTGTATGGGGAGGGGGAGGTATTGAGCTAAGTAGTCTGAGGGCTGAGTATGCCAACTGCTTGGCACTTTGGCATTTATCAAGTCAATGCAGTTGACAACTATTAAAATTTTGTTAGGCCAACTAATTGAAATGTTTGCGCCAGACAACGTGGCGAATGCGCAATCTGAAATGTCACGGCTGCCAGAAGCGGCCAAATGCAGCAGCTCGGCCTGCTGCTTCATTTCCCACACACACACACACATGCACATATCGTTGCTAGGCTTATTAGCGGGTTTTGAAGCACAGACAGAACTTTGCCAGAAACTAGGTTCGCTTACAACGTTGCTTACATACCCTGCAAGCGCTGCTTAGTATATACATTAATTGATATGACTTTAATTTAATTTAAATTGCCATTAAAGCGGATTTAAATAATGCTTATAACTAACTATTTATACAATTTTGCAAAGTATATATTATTATTAAATTATTCATAATTAATTGAGCTCAGAGATTTTTTGCTGTTGAAGCAATTTCCATGTCACAATCAATGTCAACCCTATATATTTGATTGACAGACAAATACCCTGCAACTTTAATGTATGCAGCATTGCTTAAAGCATTAATTAGTATTACTTTGTAACTACTCACAGCATCAAAGAGAAAGTTGTACATTCATGAAATCTCTTCCAAGTCTGAGCATCGCTGGCACTAAAATATCAGTCAGAAAATTCATTTTCAGCAATTGCAGTTGCAGTTTGTTGTTAATAAGTAAAAGGAACGCATAACTACATTTCAAATGCTTTACAAAAATGTTGATTGCGAATAAGCAAATGTTTCACAGTATTTAAGTGTTGTTGAAGCTGAAAACTTATTAGCTGAGAAATAAGACTGCAACATCAACTTATACCACAACTTTGTTGTTAAGCTCAGTAAATTAAGAGTGTAGAGTTTGCTAAATATATATTTTCTATTCCAAAGATATTTAGTTTGCTTAACTTTGTTTAAGCTGCAGAGGGATGTTGACAATAATTTATTATCTAAATTAATTATATTAGTAAAATGTTATTAATTATTTTGAGAATATAGTAAACTAAACTACATAAGGAATAAAACACTTTATTCATATCATATCATCATATATGCAATAGATTTATATATTTAGTTATTAAGCATATACAGAAACTAAAACAAATTAAATCTTTAACATTAATAAATTAAATTTAATTCGTTATTAAAATATTTACATATATTTGTTTAACATTTTCTAATGCAAAAATAGATTTCATTTTAGTTATTTTAACTTATTTTAAATTATTTAATATTAATAATATTTAAGAAAATGTTTAATTTAGAAAAAAAAACTTATTTTTAAACACAATATAAATATAATATAATTTAAATACAATATTATTTATAAAACTATTTTAGCAATTCAAATTAAATAAAATATAACTAAAATTAATTTATTTATTTATCGTTGACTAATAGCAGTCGACCCAAATATTAAATATTTAATTAAAGTATTTCATAAAATAACTGAGGTAAAAGTTAAATTGAATTTTCAGTTTGTGTCCAAAAAATATATTTAATATTCAAAAAACAAATATACAACAAATTGAAAGCAATTTGCAATTGAAACGCTGACAATTTGAATTCAGTTTGGCAAATTAAAATAAATAAAATATAACTAAAATTAATTAATTTATATATTTAGTTATTTAGCATATATAAAGTCACAGAAACTAAAACGAATTAAATCTTTAACGTAAATAAATTCAATTTAATTCGTTACTAAAAGATTTACATATATTTGTTTAACATTTTCTAATGCAAAACTAGATTTAATTTTAATCTTTAAGTTATTTTAAATTATTTAATATTAATAATATTTAAATAAATATTTAATTTAGAAAAAAAAACGTATTTTTTAAATACAATATAAATATAATATAATTTAAATACAATATTATTTAAAAAACTATTTTAGCAATTCAAATTAAATAAAATATAACTAAAATTAATTAATTTATTTAACGTCGACTAATAGCAGTCGACCCAAATATTAAAAACAAATTTAGGCAATATTTAATAAAAGTATTTCATAAAATATCTGAGTTGAAAGTTAAATTGAATTTTCAGTTTATGTCTGGGGAATAAATAAAATAAACATATTTTTAAATACAGTTTAAATATTATATAATTTGATTAAAAATTAATTAATAATATAATTTAAAGAAATAAAATAGTAACTAAGGTAAACTGTAAATAACATAAATTTATATACCAAAAAATATATTTAATATTCAAAAAACAAATATACAACAAATTGAAAGCAATTTGCAATTGAAACGCTGACAATTTGAACTCAGTTTGCCACTTTTTCATGTAAATTTGCATCAGTAGCGGTACTTGAATGTGTAAACTAGTGTAATTTGGCCGTTTTCATGGTAGATTGGGTGTACAGAAAAGCATAAGGATGCGGCAGTTGTGCAACTGAAATTTAGCCAGAGGTGTGCCCTATGACATTTAAAGCCTTTTGCGGTTTACGGTTCACGGTTCACGTTTCATTTGCCTTTAAATGACGGACAGAGGGCAGAGGACAAGGCACAAGGGGGACAGGGAGACAGGGGACAGTGGATAGAGCCAATCTCGTGGTTGTTGCATTTGCTACACAAATTTCGTGCTCATGAGTGTGGAAATGTGTTTAAATGCAAATTTTACACCCCCCAAAGCAGTAGTAGTCCGTTGCTAAGGCACACCTACTATTGCTCCTCGTCCCCCTCTCTCCCCACACACTCTATGGCGTTACTGCATTTGCCTATAAATTATGCATGGGACTGGATGTAGGGACTCTGGTATCATCATCGGTGTCGGCATCGTCATCACAGTGAGGCTTGTGGCTGACCGTCGTTTTATCTTTGTTTCAGGGTAGATTGGGTCAGGTGCTTGTTGTTGTTGCTGTTGCTGTTCGAGCTGCTGGCAAAGTGTTTGTTATTGTTTTCCTAATAGCTGACAGCATTGACTTTGTTTATGTAGGGGCTTGCCATTATAATATCGAGCATAAACATACATACAAAGGGCTAGGGCAGCTATGCTCCCCTGTGGCTTTTGGGTTGAGTCTGCGGATGCGGATGCGGATGCGAATGCGAATGTGACAGCTGTTACGACGTGCATTTGCATGTCAAAATATGACACGTCTTGAACAGAGGCGTAGACAAGTTAGATTAAAACATAAAAAAGTAAATTTCAACACTTTTCGCAGCACATTTAACAACACTGGCTATTCATAACACTTTTCTGCATTTACGCTAATGAATTAAAATAAAACGTATTATTTTATCTGGTTATTTTAACACATTGACTTTGTCTTGTGATCTGACGCTGCCTCTGAGTGATTTCGCATTCAAATTAATGGTAATGCTCGAGTCACGGACTCAGCTGCAAGCACTTTGGATGCACAAACTCTGTGCACAAAATATATATATATATATATGCAATGCTGACGACAACCGCGCATTTGCCTTACTACAATTAGCGTGATTTTCAGCTGGAAGCATCACAAAAACAAGCAAGACTATTTAGCATTGGATTGCCGAAGTATTTATACTCTTGCTGAACGTTTTTAATAGCGGAACTAATAGAGAAAATGCAGGAAGAGTGAAAGGTAAATTCCCAGTATATAATCTAATACGGGAAAGTAAATACTTTTAGAATTAAATATATTTTAATTATATTTAATATTAAAATATTTACTTGAAATAAATAAAAAGAAAAACACTTTCACAAATTAATACCTATTGCTAACAGCTTCCTCTTAAATATTTGTAGAATCAATGAGGAAAAAAACATTAAGTACTTTATGACTCAAATATATTCGAATTAGATTTAATATTTAAATAGTTTCTTTAAACAAATTCAATAAAGAATTTGTTGCACATTTCAAAAAAAGAGAGGAATTACTTCATCAATATTTGTAGAGTTAATTCCAAATATATAGTATTATATTCTATACCTTAAAAGATTAAAGCACTCCGATTTTGTATAATTCCTTTATAAATATTGGTAGAATCGATGCAAAAGGAGAATAAAACTGTCAAATGTAAATACATTTAAATTTGCAAACATTTTCTATGCCCTTATAAGTATGCTATAATTATTTTTCTTACTTCAATGCACTACAGAATACGCTGCACACAAAGCCAAACAGAGAATCTCTTTCAAAAATAAATACCGATAGCTAATAAAGATTTGTAGAATCGCGGCCAAAAGATAAATTAAACATCTAAATATATTAATTATATTATATATGTACTTTTAAATATATTACATACATTAAATTTGCAAACATTTTCTTTTGCCCTTAAAAGTATGCTACAAATATTTATCTAACTCCGTTTCATTAG
Source organism: Drosophila macrospina (assembly GCA_035042075.1). NCBI lineage: Eukaryota > Metazoa > Arthropoda > Insecta > Diptera > Drosophilidae > Drosophila > Drosophila macrospina. The sequence goes on from JAWNLW010000359.1 coordinate 1,087,635, forward strand.
AGAATTCGCTGCCCATTTCCAAGAGGACACAAAATACACTCCAGGTGCATTACTAACTTTTCTCCTTACTGGACAACAACTAATTGTGGAATCGATGCTGACAAGCTAATGCGTTACAAATTACGTGAATAGCTTAAAGCATCCACAGTTAGTGTATGTAAGACATCAAACGACAAAGTAAACGTCACCGCCAGTTGGTTCGCAATTTGTATGCGCTGCACAAAACAAAAACAACAACAAAAAATGCAGGAATTCAATTTGGCTCGAGGACTGCGACGACGACTCAGTGAGGTGACAGAAGTAGGGCTAGCCGTAAACGGGAAATGCAACCGGAACTGATGGGCGCCTTTGACAAGTTCCTATGTGGCGCACAAGATCACGTAGACCGTGTAAGGGGGTCAGCAACGTGTACAGCATGTACGAGCCATGACACATGCAACATTCTTATTGTTGCCTTACCCTGTTATCAGTTACTTTTGTTCTATTCGTTGTTTATGTATTATGAATGCCAGTGTCAAGCTCTCCATCTGTTGGCCAATCCGTATATCGCTGCCAGTTACACAAAATTGGCCGGAAATTTGGGAGGGAAACATTGGCGAGGTTCATGTAAAACTTTATACTCTTTGGCTAAAGTTTTATGCGCACGATTTGACAAGTCAAGTATTTTGTTACCACAATCTCATTTGCAACAACTCCAACTGTCTATCGTGTGCGCTCTAACCGTGACTCTCTTACTTACATTCTCAATATCTATATTTAAATACCCTGTAATTGTGGCGGCTTCATTTGTTGACATTAGTTAATGCATATGTTTAAAGGGTCTTTATCTTAAATTATTTATTTATTATTTATTTATCTTAACTAATAAAATAAATGTGGAAAGTCTGTAAAAATTATTGTTCTACATTATTATTTAATAAAAGAAAATAAATTTACTTATACTATATATTTAAATTATTTATTTTGTATGTATATTTATAAATATTTATATTATAATTTTTAAGTATTTGTCAACCGTTTAAATATCTATAAAATAAAATAAATTTACTTATAATATATATTTAATTTCTTCATTTTGTATATATTTATAAATATTTATATTAATATTTTTAAGTATTCGTCATCAGTTTAAATATCTATAAAATAAAGTAAATTTACTTATACTATATATTTAATTTCTTCATTTTGTAAATATATTAATAAATATTTATATTAATATTTTTAAGTATTTGTCAACAGTTTAAATATCTACAAAAATAACATCTTTTGTTTAACTAATCATTCTAGAATTTCTTGCTTATCTCTCTGCAGTTGTTTCAGTAACTTCATTTGCTTACTGGGTATCATTTAGTCGTGTACACTTTATATATATATGTGTTATATCTGCGTGTGGTTACAAAAACACGCCAAAGCCGGAAGTAAGCGAATGCTGCATGTATATATATATATATATATATATATATATGTATATACATATACACATAATATGTCTGTCTGTATATCTATGTGTGTGTGTGTTGTGTGTGCGCTCGCGTATGAATGTGCAGAGCGAACTGCTCGCTGACTCTGCGGTTCCATTGTGTGTAATGAGTGTGAAAAGTTCATTAAAATTGCACGTGCGAAATTGCATGCATATATGTATAATACATATGCATTTACACACACACACACACAGTCACGCACTCACACATGTACATATTCTCTGACATTTTAAGTGCATGACTTCGTCGATACAACCCCATTAACTCAACTCTTTTTCAATTGAAAAGACAAGCAGCGAGTTGGAAAGGGTTGGAGCAAATCATTATCAAGTTGTTGTTTCAGTTAATTGTCGTTGCCGTTGCTATCATTATTTTCTCATTAGCTTAAATATATTATTCATTTGCATTAGTTTTCATTTAATGCACGTGACCATTTATAATTAATGTGCCTTCGTGCAAGTCTCACGGCTGCTGAAATTTCTTATAATTTTCAATCAAATGGGGAATTTCGAATTTAAATTTCGTATTAGTTGAAGGAAATTAAGTGGAAAGTGGAGCAAGCACTCTGTGTGTTTATGTTAAAGCTAAACTTGATCAATTTAGTGAGGTCTGAGTAGTTTATGTTGGTTAAAGATTTGTAATTTGTAATCTTTGTATATTATAGAGAAATTGAGAGAATAAAATTGAATCTAAGAGCTAAATCAAGTAGCAGCAGTATCCACACCTATTTCAACGGCAACCCATTTAAATGTCAATTCAAAATTTTGATTGATTTTTCTAAACGAATGGTTTCAATTACACACAATCTCTATATTTCAATCAGACGCTCAGTCTCTACCCTCTCTCTCTCTTTATTTCTTTCTCTCTCGTGCTGTAGCAATTATGGTAATAAATACGTTAACATTCATGTTCTGTTTTTTGGTGCACGTCGCACATAATAACAAAAGTCATGCTGTGCTACGTTGTCATCCATTCCTATTCCCATTCTCATTCTCATTTCCATTCCCAGCTCTATCCCTAACACAATCCCCATTTCCCCATTCCACTTGCCCTTCGCACGCCCATCCCTTGGAATGTGTCGATCCCTGTGCACCTCATCAACTGGCGGGCAACTTGTTGCTTTGCAAATCAACTCGGGGGATTTTCGGTTCAATGGAGAAAATGCCAATAAATATGGGGGGCAGCCTGACAAGAAGCGGGAATGAAAAAGGTAAAGGCGACATCTACTAAACTGTCATTGACACTTACAAATTGAATTCTCGATAGCAGCAGCCCTTCTTGGTCTCTCTCTCTCTCTCTCTCTTCTCTCTCTCCCTCCATTTAAGTTCTGCCTCTCTCAATTATCAGGCATTGCACATGCTTTGACGGCATGACAATGATAATGCTTGTTAGGCAGCAACATCATACTAACTGGGATCTTAGATAAATAATGCGGCATGTAAATAACAACAAATCAATTTTTAAATAGACCGAGCCAACAGACAGGCAACAGTGAACCCTATTCAAATGCCAGTTACAGTGAGTGTCTGAAACTGTGTAGCTGTAGGTGTGTGTGTGTGTGTGTGTGTGTGTGTGTGTGTTTGTAAACTCGACCTTTAGCTGTCAGTTAGCAAGGCCCTAAAATGCTTAAATTCAAGTTCAGGTATCTGGGCGAACACAGTTCACATGCCCGGATAATTGCTGGCTTGTCTTCTTTACTTGTTGTCTCGCTTACTCGGTGGCTACTTAAGACCTCAATTGATTAATTGCGGTGACTGTTATGTTAATTTGCTTGAAGCTTTTGCTCATTGCCCGATTGACGATAAGCACATGATGTGGGTCTACTTGTGGGCGTCATTACACCTGCTAATTAAGTCAATTGATAGTATAATACGTTGACATTTAGTAACGACTGTAACTTAATCAAATAGCTCTCCTAATAACGTTAATTATTTATAAAAGAAAACGCAGTGAAAGGTACTACTTTTGAATTTATAGAATTTATGGTATGTTTTCTTCTTAAAGCTTAAATAATTTAATCAAAAAGTATAAAGTAAAGTCAAAATAAAATACATTATAACATACATAAGACATAGGCAAAGCTCCACTTAAATCAAAGTACATTCCCATTCCTGCTCTGCACAGCCCAAAGAAGCCATCGCAACTGAAGCCTGGTACCAGCGAAATGCTGTATTTATATGTTTTGCACTGTGGACCCTGTTTGGATTACAGCGCTTACTGTGGGTGCTAAGTTCGGCAAAGCTTTCCATACACACGCTGCCAGCAATCACTGCAGCTGCTCACATATACATGCATGCTTGCTGCAGTGAGCTTGCCTAACTGATCATACGCATACATACATGCATAGATTTTGCCTCTCAGCTGCTCAGCTGCTTAGCTGCTCACACAATGTACTGCTGCTCACTGCAGAGAGCTTGGCCTGCTGATCCCACATACAAACATAAGCGCAGAAGTACCAATGTGTATGCATTATGCAGCTGACTCGCTCACACTCATAGCAAAAGGCTCGTGGAAGGCAGTAGAATACAAAATACACAGTGACAGCTCACAGCAGCGCGTTCTCTCCCTCGCTCTTTTACATTTGATTGATAGGATAAGTTGTTGTTTTGTGCAAGCTTTTTGACTAAATAAAATATTCCAGTCAGTTGTGTGTTCCAAATTATGTCATTGCATAAAATAAATATATGAATAATTTAATTTAAGTAAAGTTTGTCCATTTTTGTATCAATTTTATAAAATATCAACGGCACATTTTTTATGGAGACGTTGTCTATTTGCATTGCTGCTCTATTCCAGATGCTTGGCATATCCTTCTTTTTCAAGCAGCCGGAGGATCAATGCTCACCAGCACCCACCATTGGCAGTTGGCTCTTCCTAATGGCCACGCTTTGCTTTCTGTGGGACATTAACATCTATCCACGTCGCTACATGCACATGGCCAAGCACTGGCAGCTGATATTCGAGATAATAGCTGGCGTATTTCTGGTCGAGATCTCTACGCTAGTTATTTGGTGCGGCATTGAGTTTGTGGTGTTTATAACAACACGAAAGTTGCTTTTAGCTATGGCCAATAGCAACTGTATGCCGTGGAGCCTGGAATACTGGTTGCAAGGTCTATCCACCACTGTGGTGAGTGGTGCACTCCTGTGGTTCATACTGCAAGCCACGGACACCATTTACAGTGGGAATAACTTCATGCGCAGGCTGAAACGCAACTGGAACGAGTTTTGGCGTACTTTAAGGGGCATCTGTCGCATGAATAGCTCCGACAGACGACGAGCACTGAGAGCCTGCAAGATGGCGGCATATCCTTGCCGAAATAAGCGACGTCGCCAGTTGTCGAAGGTGGCGGAGGAGGACGAAGAGAATGAGGAGGAGGATGAGCTATAGAAAGAGGAAGACAACTAGCTGAGTCCGCTCAGTATTTGGGCCACTAAACAAATCATGGCCTCGCATTTCCGTGCCCGCAGCGAGCTCTATCTATTTGGAATGTATATTGCGATTGCAGATCTCGGCGCGATTTTTATGCCCTACCAAAACGGAAATTTACTTTCCTCAATGCATTCGTCCGCTCCGATTTCGGCAATCTGTAACAATAAATTTCGTGGCAAGGACAATAACAAAAGAAACTGCGGGTGCTGCCAGTAAAGTTCTTGAGTTTTTATTGTTGGTCTAACCAATCGGGTATAGCATTTTCTTTTTTTTTTCTTTTTTTTTTGTATATTTCCATCCATTTGGATGTACAGAGTTTTTGCACTATAGCATTTATTACTGCCTTGCACAGTGCAAGTGCTGTACAAATGATAATGGTCATTAAAAATGGAAATATTTCACATAAAATGAATTTACATAAATTATCCATTATGCTGAGTAATTATTAACTTGCTCATATCTAAATGATGTATGCTTTTAAAACTTTATTAACTTTTTCATAAAGTTGTTTTGTTCACATCATAATGCTCAGCTTTAGCAGCTCCATTTAGTGCAGGAGAATTAAAGTATTTAAGGAAGTCTGTCTGTTTCTATGATAAGAAATTCTAACAAAATAACTCAATAATAGAAAATAAAATAACAAATAATATAGAATTATTTGCCTTTTATTATTAACTGTTTCTAAGTTAGTTTGTGGATATTGAAACTAAAAAATTGTCGCCTTAATTGAGTTCGCTTTAATTTTATAAAATTGTATTTATTTATTTAATTAACTGATTGTGAAGTATTATGCTGAAATTATATTATCTGCATTTTGTCAATTTATAAAACATGCATTAAATATCATTTCTTTATTATTATTAATATTATTATTATTTATTTATGAATTTAAATTTAAATTTAATAAAAGAAAACAAAAACCGTAGAAAATTTGATTATTTAAAAATGATAAAAACTAATAATAATGGAAAGTTGTTAAGTGAAATAAAACGTGTCTGAAATTTGCGATGTACTTCGAAATTGTAATAAACTAAATTAAGTATAAATGGAATCAGCATAAACTAGAGCAGAAGCAAACTAAAGCTCAGTAAATCGTATCTAAAATTCTGTTTTCGATATAAAAAATATTGCTTATTTAAACCAAACTAATTCAATATTAATCAAAATATTTTCACAGCTTTTGCTGATATATTTGTTTAATATACTCTACATTAATAAAATATATACATTTAATAAACATAACTGCCATTTTGTGTTACTTCTTTTACTTTATTTCTTAGCCCAAAATTGCTTTTATGTGATCCGTAGCACTTGTGCTAATCTAATCAAACATCCTGACTGTCATAGCAGCTACAACAAATTGTAGACAGTTGCAGCTGTTGTAGTTGCGGTTTTTGTGTCTGCGGGGGGTGTGTGTGAGTGTGTAACGCTCAATCATCGTCAATCATAGTTAGCATGCATGACTATACGTTAAAGTGGCTGTGGAGCAACAGTGTCGAAACAACACACAAACAATGCGAGTAAGTAAAACAACATTCACTGATTGTATTGCATTTCGTAGTGGAACAGAGGCTCAGGTCGCAGCTGCTAACTTTGATTACTTTGCTGAAATACGCAGGTGAAAATTTGTATATCATTTGACGCAATACAAAGCTGAGAATTACACAGAGAGAATACTAATACAATAAATCAATGACTACACATTGAGCTGGGTAGACATAACACTGATAAATAGTTGGGGTTTTAACTTGGAGCTAGATACAAGATAATTATAATAATAATATGTATAAATAATTAAAGATAATTATACATTTAATATTTATATTGATTATTATTAGTATTAGTAATTATTATTATAATTTTTATTGTTATTCAATTTCTTCCAACTCTCCAACTCATGTGAATGCCTACGCTTAGCTCAAAAGTTATTTATCGATTTTAAATTATTTATAAATATTTAGTAATTATTATTATAAAATTTATCATTATTCAATTTCTCTCAACTCTTCAACTGCTGTGAATGCCTACACTTAGCTCAAAAGTTATTTATCGATTTTAAATTATTTATAAATATTTAAAAGTGTTTGGCAGTATGTTCCTACAAGCTGACTACTTACTTATTATTAATAATTATTATTATAATTTTTTTTATTATTCAATTCCTTGCAACTCTCCAACTGATATGAATGCCTACACTTAGCTTATAAGTTATTTATTGATTTTAAATTATTTATAAATATTTAAAAGTGTTTGGCAGTATTCCCATACAAGCTGACTACTTACCCGCGTCAGATCTAAATATTTACCTGGGAATACACATAATATAAATTATAAATTTCATGTTTCGAATGTTATCCAATTTCAGCTATGGTAATTTGTAAAAGATTAGAGGGTTCCGCTAACCTAGGCGCTCTGTATATGTACTTCCTTGGCTCACATTTCTTACAGATACTGGCACACACACATACATAATACATACGCATGAAATGCGAGCAAGTAGGTTGTGATTTTGGGAGGGGAGACGAAACCAAGAGCCTAGCGAGAGCCAGGAGGAGTAGCATATGCGAATAGGGCTTAAAGTGAATTATGCCATATAATTTGTCTGCAGGCAGGTGCTGCTCATTAATCTTTTGCTCGCTTTGGATGCGCCTCTCTCCGTGCTTCTCAATCTCTTAGTTTAGCACACTCTTGGGGCCACGCACACACACACACACGCAGGCGAACACGCACACATAGATAAGCCTCTCGCATTCCATTTCAGATTTTTTTCTTGCGTTGTTGTTTCTTTTACCAACCTGGCGGTTTTATGCCTAATGGATTTGTGCTTTGATGTGCAAACGCTTTATACCATATTAGGTTACATATCTACGTATCTCTATGCCAGCGCGACTGTGTGTGTGTGTGTGTGGATATGCGTGCGCTGAAGTGTCTACATTAGAGGCCATCACTTGCAGTCCTGCGCTTTTTTTTCCTACACCAACACCCATAAATTTATTTCGAAATGGCCTTATAAGGGCTATAATACGTTGCCTTGCCTGATGCGCTGTTAATGGCCAAATGATGTGTGCAGCGTTTACTTTTAAAATTAACCTGAAAGCATAGTTCAGCTGCGAAATAACGAAGTGTAAATTCTCTAATTCTAGAAATCAAAATTCGGAAAATATGTAATCATTTAAAGCATTGATAAATTTGCCTTAAATTATATTTAATTATAATTATGCTAAGAACTGAGAAGCATCATTTACATATAACATTATCACAATATTAGCGATTGTGGCCACTTAACATTAACATATGCTGCACACTCTGAATACTGTTAACCAACATCATGTATTCAATTGCGCTTTAACATTCCAGAGGCGCGAATGTAATTGCACTAAGCTCTGCATAATGTTAATAACATAATAATGTTAGACGCAAACTAGCATTCCAGAAGTGCGAATGCAATTGCACTAAGCTCTGCAAAATGTTAATAACATAATAATGTTAGATGCAAAATAACTTTCTATGAGAGCAAATGTAATTGCACTAAGCTCGGCAAAATGTTAGCTAATGTAATGAAGTTAGGCTTGAATTAACTTAAATGTGTTGCTTCTGATTAAACAATTTATATAAACTATTTTAATTATAAAACAACAAACAATTTCTTACCAAAGACAGCATTTTTTACACTGTCGCACTTTACCTATGAAAATGTACAGACCTTTTTAAAGAGTATACAAAATACCTTTGCCCTTGTCCTTGTGTCTGTGTTTGTGTTAGCAAAAAAAATAAAAAAAATTGAATTTCTCTGTTTGCCAGCTAAATTACCATATGAATGGAGGAAACGTGTTTGGGTTGATTTTACTGATGAAATTTCAAATTTTATGTATATTCAAAGAAATTTGTATTTTATTTTGTATTTTTAAAATTGGAATTTGCATTTCACACACCACAATTTGTTACTTAATTTTGTTTAACATTTAAAAATTAGCTCGATTGGTTTGTAAACAATATATTTATATATTTGGTTGGAAATACAGTTATCGAGCTCTTACCTGCAATCGTGCTTTAGATTAATTTGAAATTACATTAATTCATTTTCTGTGTTCTTTAAGTTTCTTTTTGCATTTAGATACAATATTTTGTTATTTACATACAGTTTGTAATTTAATAAAAAATTTTGTTAACAATTTATTTTATTTAATTCACCTTGTTTAGATTACGATTCATGTAGATGGGATAGATGAAAATTGATGAACTTTATAATTGAGTTGCACAATTCAATTTTACTGTATACTTGAATACATTTTGTTTTGATTAATTTTAATCAAAATTAAATATTTGCTTTGCAATAACGCAATTGAATTACATATCAATAAATCTAATTGCAAATTCATTTTAATATAGAAAAAAACTTTATGTTGACTTCTTTACAACGTTTTACAAAGGTTTCCTTCCCCCTCTTACTGTGGTATGGAATTACATCCAGCCTAGGAGTTATAATAGCTTTTAAACCGAAATAAATATCACGTACACAAACAAATTTTGAAAAATGTTATGTTATTATTATTTGAAATGGTTTCAATAAATTGTAATACAATTTAAAAGATTTAATACATTAATTTATTAATTCTCTGCAGTTAGAGTTAATTGAAAGTTTTCTTTTTCAATTAGTTGTAACGAGTTTTGAGCCTTCTTCTATCCATTTATTCTTTAACTACTTACTAAATGTTTCTATTCCTTGCTCTTTTTTGTTTTTTATTTTGTTTACATTTATCTATTAATTTTTTGTGTGAATTTTTGTACAATTCTTTTGTGTTTTCTATTGGAAATTGAGTTTTTATTTGAATTGTTTCTCAAGTTGTTCATTAATTACACACAGACACACGCACATCAACAAAAAGAACTATAAGTATTGGACCAAAAATTACGCTTGAACCTCTGATAAGTTAATATGGACATTCTCTATTTACCTCTTGCATTGCCATCTATCGCCATCTCTTTTCACACATTGTATATCCATCTCTTGCTGTTCGTTTCGTTTCCTTAATTTGTTGTTGTTAATAAACGGGTTATTTACATGAGTTAATAAGATTATATAGACCACAAAATTGAGAAAGTCTGAACTGAATACCCTCGCTTATTAGACCACACACATAGCTGACTGACTGACGTATCTGTGTGTGCTGCGTATCTATGCTCACATGTATGCATTTGTGTATGTGTGTGTAAGGTCTATGGCCATGTCGCTGCTGTTGTTGCTTCTTGTTGCTGTTGTTGTCTGTGAGAAAGCGAGAAATGTAAAGAATACGCAGCAGAAGCTGGCTAAAAGGAAAGAGAGATGCGGCGCCATTGTGTCGACTTAGTTGCGATACCCTGTTAACAAACTGGCAACGCTATGGGGTATGCACTACGATCCAAGAGACAGTTTATTAAAGTTAGCTACATCTTTTGTTGTGACATTTATTGAGTGAATTCAGCAAGAGTTTAAAGACAAGTTTTGCTAGGGTATTTGCTAGTCGAGTCGTCTTGTTGTAGACTATGTTTACTCTGCTTAGTTGCTGCTGGTAAGTTCATTGAAATAGTGGCAGTCAATGCGTCAGATAAACATTTCGAGTCACACTTTTTATTTGAACTTCCCGCTGCGTGATGGTAGTGAGCAGATGGAGGGGGTGTGGAGAGTTGGGGGTAGAGCATGCCAATTGACGCAGCTTATTCAAGTGTTCAAATTTATAGTCTCATGTTAGTTGCCAAGATTTATAGAGTAAACACCTTGGTGTGTCAAGCACAATGGGTGCAGCAACTGAAATAGAAACTATTCCAGCAAAAGGACACGTTTATATGGATGATATGTTTGCTTTGTCCAAGTGTCCCAGTGTCCAAGTGTCCCAGTGTCCAACTGGGCGTTTGTCTTGCCAGTGAATATAGCCAGACCCAGTCGGATGTGTTGGACACAGGCAAACAGCAGAGTACATAGTATATCTCTGTCAATGACAGTTGTCAACATGACAGTTATAAGGACAACACAAATGTTCAGTTCAAGACCATGGGAGCCTGGCCAAGATATGTTTAACTTGTCTCGCATTAGGGGCGTTACCCCAAAAAAAAAAAATTCAAAGAAAAAAGCGAACTTATGTACATTTATTATACTCTCTGCTTTGTCATTAGATGTTAGCAGCACAGTCAACCATAATGTAAAGTATATATTAGATGCTCTTATCGGATGGAGTTGTTAGCCAGCGAAGCAGAGGCAGTCACAAAAACTAGTCAGCAGAAGCTAGAAGCAGCTTGTAGACTTACTTTAGAAATAAATTTAAGGTTTAGCTTTCAATTGATGTAATAGAAATATAAATAAGAAAAATAAATAATAAAATAAGAAGAACACAACAATAGTCTGAGAAACTTTAGATATTTAACAGCTAAAGAAAGTACTTTAGTTTCGTTTTATTAGGTTGTTGTGGAATCAGTTATAGTAAACGGATTTATAGCATATTTAGCAGTGTTATGAGAAGATAAGAAGAAGTAGTTATAGAAATTGAAGTGAACTTAATTGTGTTAGAATATATCAAATAAGATTTATATTCTACAAATTGACGAGTCTGCAAGGAATGTCCTAGTTCAGGAGTTCAGAAATTCTATATAGAAACTTAAGAGTTACAAATAGAATAAGGAAGTAAAACTTTATAGAATTTCTCTGGGATTATTTGGTTATATATAAGCATAAGAATTCAAGATATTTGAATTGTTTTAAGAGACTTCAAGTCAGTTAAACAATCAAATGAATTGATTACCATTTTAGGAATAGCTAAGTTCAGGAGTTTAGAAATTCTATGTAGAAACTTGAGAGTTACAGATAGAATAGGGAAGTACAATTTTATAGAATTTCTCTGGTATTATTTGATTAGATGTTAGCTTAAGAATTCAACAGAATTTGTTTGTTTTAAGAGACTTTTAGTCAGTTAAACAATGAAATGAATTGATTACTCTTCAAGGAATGTCTGAGTGTCTCAGTTCAGTAGATCAGTTTACTGTAGAGAAACTTGAGAGGTACAGATAGGATAAGGAATATAGAATTTCTTTCGAATTACTCTGCTATATGTTAGCTTAAGAATTCAACAGAATTTGTTTGTTTTAAGAGACTTGAAGTTAGTTAAACAATCAAATGAATTGATTACTATTCAAGGAATGTCTGAGTTCAGGAGTTTAGAAATTCTATATAGAAACTTGGGAGTTACAAATAGGAGAAGGAAGTAAAATTTTATAGAATTTCTCTGGGATTATTTGGATATATTTTAGCTTAAGAATTCAACAGAATTTGTTTGTTTTAAGAGACTTTTAGTCAGTTAAACAATCAAATGAATTGATTACTCTTCAAGGAATGTCTGAGTGTCTCAGTTCAGTAGATCAGTTTGCTGTATAGAAACTTGAGAGTTACAGATGGGATAAGGAATATAGAAATTATCTCGGATTACTTTGCTATATGTTAACTTAAGAGAATATGTTTGTCTTAAGAGACTTTTAGTCAGTTAAACAATCAAATGAATTGATTACTCTTCAAGGAATATCTGAGTGTCTCAGTTCAGTAGATCAGTTTACTGTATAGAAACTTGAGAGTTACAGATGGGATAAGGAATATAGAATTTCATTCGGATTACTTTGCTATATGTTAACTAATGAATTCAATAGAATTTAAAAGATTATAGAGACTTCAAGTTAATTAAATAATCAAATGAATTGATTACTCTTCATGAGAGGTCTAAGTTCAGTATAAGGAAATTACATTTTATATACGTTCGCTCTCTGTTTACTTTTCCCAAGAATTCCGCAGAATCTGATTGTCTTAAGAGTTCAGTAGCTCCGTTTATCTCTGAGTTACAGAAAGGATAAAGAAATAACATTCTCTATAAGAATGCACTCTGATAACTTTGCTATAACTTAAAGCTAAAGAAAATGAAGTAAATGCAACAAAAGCAAAAACTTTTAAGTGAAATTCCTTGGCTTTTACTTACTATACACCATAGTTTATCATAATCAATAGAACATTGAGCAGTCAAGTCGACAGTCAAATAAATCTTGGGAAATACAACAAATTGGACATTGTTAAGATGAAAGCCAGAAGATTAATGGCAACTTGTGCATGACAATGAGGTAAGAACAGCCGAAGGACTCGTCAAACTGAAGGTTGATTAGCTAACATTTGTGTAAACAGTGAGACACTCTCTAAGAGAGAGAGAGAGAGAGCAGTGGGAGAGAGAGAGTGATGTTTACTTATTAAAGAAAACGCAAGAAAAACTAAAAAGATTTCTAACAAAGCTGCAGACTTTTGTTGCTCACTGTCCACACTGCTAATGGCCAGCAATACACAAACGCATACACGCAGACAGAGACACACACACACACACACACCTACACACACCCACACACCCACACACACTCACACACACATATTTACATATCATTCTGTTAGCTTGGAAAATGCCATTGAATGGCCGAAAATCAATGGCTGGGCCCCATGTAAATGCCACCGCAACCGGAACTATCGCCGCTATCTTCGGCGCCAGCGCTCTGGTGTTCCATTGCCTGATTGGGATGCGTGCCATTGTTGTTGCTGGCCTCGTAGGTATCGCTGTCGTCCACCAGACAGCACTCACCGCAATCATCCGTCGATGAGTTGACCTCATCGCTCAGATCATCGAGTAGTGTGACCTTGGGTGCCCTCAGCTCATCATTATTGCCTGCGCCAGCTGCTCCCGCTGCAGCTCCCGCTGCCGCTCCAGCTACAGAGATCTTGATGTTGCAATCCAATGCTGTGGAGGCCATGCAATCCATTGCATTGCTCTGTGGCTGAAACTGCTGTGGAATCGGCTGTTGGATGGGCGCATGCGTCAACAGATGCGTTGCTCGATAGCTGAGATTGGGTGTCCGTTGTCCCATGCTGGCCATGCCCGGCGGCATTTGGGTGTGCGTCATGCTCAGTGTGGGCGGCACACTCAGTACGGTGCCAGTTTTGTGGGCGTGACTCGCATACAGTTGATGTGTATCCGATGCCAAGTTGTGGGCGGTTAACTGCAGCGGATGCTGATCCTTACGTTCTGTGGCAAAGTAGATCAAGGGGAAATGGGAAATATGTTATGCAGTTTAATTTAACGAGGCGCAGTCAGAGGCGGACATTCAGCGGAAGTGGCAGTGATAGCGCCTGTCAACGCATTGGGTTATCAGCTCCCCCAGCAATGCTGTTATCAGTGTCCGGGAGCGTTCAAAACTTTTGGCCTAAAAACAATGCTGAGCAATAGCCACAATGCACATTGCAGAACGCCTTTGTGCGTCGAGCAAAGTTGACAAAGGCATTTGGCATTTGCATTTGCTCGCTTGGCCCAAGGGCAGCAGCGTGTGTGGCCACAAGTGGGTTAAGCCACGCACAGAACCTCCACTTAATGCAATTATCTATGAAAAGTTGCAGTTGGCCAAGGGCCTCACATAACTATTATGAACTCACCCAGTGGCGCCACAAGTTTCGGCTGTAGCGGCAGCATAAAATCGTGTCCTGTGGTTGCCGCCCTCGGCTGCAGACTCTGCACCGCCGGCACACTCAAGTAGTCCGCTACAAAAGTGAGTGAGAGAGAGAGGGAGAGAGAGAGAGGCCAGAGCACACAAATGTTTAAGTTTAGCGCGTCAAAAGTCAACAATGTAAAAATGCGAAAAACGAAAGGCGAAAAAACTTTGCCGGCAAACAAAAGGAATTTTGCCAACAATCACAAAATCCTTCGTGGTTGGGCAAAAAACTTAAAAAAAAAGCACGCAGCGAATTTCTCTGCTTTTACTTCAATTTTTTTTCACATTTGATAAAAGTTTTAAAAAAATATTTGAAAAAAAAAATATAAAAAAATTCTCTGCTAAAAGTTATAAAAATATTTTTTTCAATTTTTATTTATTTTTCTCACTGCTTAATATTGTTTTCATCAAAAGGCAAAAAGTTTTTAACTCACTAGTGGAAATGTGCATAATATTTTTTGTTAAGTGCGCAATCAAAGCTTAAAGGGGTTTATATAAAATCATGCAATACTTGACGAGGCTTGAACAACAACAAATCAACAACAACAACAATGCTACATGCAACTTTTACTAATAGTTATAATTACACTTGAATTGCAAATAATTATTAAAAATGTTAACAAGTTTATTTGTAAGCTATATTCACTTTATGCAAATGCAAACCCCCAAATGAAACTCTTAATAAATTGTACTTCATAATATGTTGTTACTAATAGTTATAATAACATTTCAATTGCCAATAATTATTAAAAATTTTAACAAGTTTATTTGCAAGCTATATTCACTTTATGCAGTCCTCAATGAAATTATTAATAAATTGTAGTTCATAATATGTTGTTACTAATAGTTATAATTACACTTGAATTGCAAATAATTATTAAAAATGTTAACAAGTTTATTTGTAATGAAATTCTTAATAAATTGTACTTCATAATATGTTGTTACTAATAGTTATAATTACACTTGAATTGCAAATAATTAAAGTTATTAAATTATTAAAAATGTTAACAAGTTTATTTGTAAGCTATATTCACTTTATGCAGTCCCCCCAATGAAATTCATAATAGCTTGTAGCACATTTTATTAAAATGTTTTACATTTGCCAGATTTTATAATTGTTCTTTGCTATAAACCATTGAAATTGAAGGCTGAAGTCCATTATAATACTTGTTACTATTATATTTCACAGCAATTTGCTTTTGCCTTTGACTTTCTGTAAGCCATTATAAATTCAACTGCTGCGAAACTTGGGACTCTCTCTCTCTCCCTCTCTCCCTCTCACTCTCTCTCTCTCTCTCACTCACTCCCTGAGTGTTTCCTTTAATATGAGCAAAATCGCTGGTGAAAAGTGTGAAAATATTTCAGTTTTTTTCTTCCACGCAAAACGCAGCAATTTTAAGTAAAAGGTGAAAACTCAGGATATTCGACTAAGCGCTACTCTATGAAAATCTGAGCTGCAAGCCCAATTATTTTTAACATTGCTTTATTGATTTTATTATTATTATTTTTAATATTAGTTTTTTTATTTTGTTTTATATCTTTTTGTTAAATACTTTTATAATTATTTGTTTTAAATTGATTTAAGCATTTTCATTTATTATTTGTTTTAATTTGATATAATTATTTGTTTTATTATTTATTTTTTACATGTATTTAATTATTTTTAAGTTAATTTAATTATTTTAATTTTAAATTGATTTAACTGCTTTTATTTAATTAATTTAATTATTTTTATTTTAAGTTGATTCATTTATGTGCTTTACAATCACTTTTTTCAATGTTTTTACTATTTTCTTTTTGTTGTTTTACTTTAATTTTATACTTTTTTTTAAGTTCTTTAATAATTATTTGTTTTAAATTGATTTAAGCATTTTTGTTGAACTATTTTATTTATTATTTGTTTTAAATTGATACAAATTTTGGTTTTATTATTTATTTTTCACATTTATTTAATTATTTTTGTTGAATTAATTAATTTATTTTAATTTTAAATTGATTTAATTGCTTTTGTTAAATTAATTTAATTATTTTTATTTTCAGTTGATTCATTTATTTGCTTTAAATTCATTTTTTTTCAATGTTTTAATTATTTTCTTTTTTTATTAATTTAAATATTTATTAATGTTAGTTTAATTTATTTGTAATATTTTTTTGTATTTATTGAATTATTTATTGAATTGTATTATTATTGAATTATTTATTAATATTGATTATTTTTTTAATAATTTGTAATTTTCTACATTAATTTAATTATTGTCTTTTTTACATACATTTTTTTTATCAATTTATTTATTTTAATTATTATTTTTTTTTATTAATTTAATTTGTTTACATTTATTTACTTATAATCTCCACACACATTTTATTTTAATAATTATTTTAATTTTGCATGCATTTTACTTTTCTTTTTCCTACATATTTTATATTTATTTGCTATTTTTTATTTTTTTTATATTTTTGCATTAGTTGCCTGACATTCTTTCTTAAAGTTCTGAAGTTCTTCTTCTTCTCCCCGTTGTTTTCTCTGTTTACATTTCATACAATTGTTATAGGCTTGTTATACCCGTTTTAAACATTTTATGGTTTCAAAGTACTTACTTGTTGTACTTAATAAAAACATTTAACTGCAAGAATTCGAAGTTTGAATACTCTGACAATTGTGCAAATTGTAATACATATAAAAAAAATTAAAAATATATCGTAAAAACATATCCCTGTTTAGGTATAAGAATATAAAATGAACTTAATAATATTAATAATTAATAAATTATAACTTGCGATATTCAGCAACATATTTTTCATATTGTTCAGGCAGATTTTCCTGCATAAATCAACTAAAAGTTCTATATTAATTCTAAAAAATATTTTTACATTTTTACGCTTAACTTTTTTGGTTTTTAAATTGTTTTAAAAATAATATAAAATATTATTATGCGCAATCTTTTAGCTAAGTCTAACATATTTGTTATCGAAACAGTGTTAGCCATTGTTAGAGTATGGAAATTAATTTGCGTTGCAGCTGGCAGGCAACACGCAACACGCACCGCACACACACACACACACGCACACAACAAGCAGCAATAGCCACCCAGATTGGGTGTAAAAATAAATAGAGGCGTCAGCAAGGAACTGCGAATGCACCACTAGCACCACTGGCCCCACTGTTCCCTTTGGATCCTCGGTAAATGCCTTGAGGTGTCTTAAATGTGCTTTTGCCAACAGTTGTGTTAGCAGTTGCCCATGTTGATGTTGCTACTGTTGCTGTTGCCTCTCCAAGTTTGCATAAATATATATATATATGTGTGTGTGTGTGTGCACCAAACTGTGGCACATTTTATGGTGCGCTGCCCATTTTAATGACCACTAGAAGTCGCCAGAAACCTTGCCACACTTTCACGCCTACAAAAGTGTTTGCCTGCTAATGATTTACTTGCTATTTTTAAGTCTTTTGATGCCTAGAAATTGGGCTAAAAGCAAAGGAAATGAAATTGTAACTTGTGCCAAACAAAGAACACACAAGTTGTTGTTGTAAAGTAAAAAGTAAAGAAAACTTAACATAAGTGACTTCAATTATAAGCATTATATTTATTTGGTTTCGCTCTTATCAGCACTTGCACATTGAACGTCCTGAACTGATTACCCCAAACGGCTGTTTTGCCATTAAGATTGCTAAAAGTACAAAATAAATATGAAATATTGAGAAGAGAATTCATTTAAATGCA
This sequence comes from Drosophila macrospina, assembly GCA_035042075.1. Taxonomy (NCBI): domain Eukaryota; kingdom Metazoa; phylum Arthropoda; class Insecta; order Diptera; family Drosophilidae; genus Drosophila; species Drosophila macrospina. The sequence continues at coordinate 1,105,804 of JAWNLW010000359.1, forward strand.
ATTGCCATCTATCTACCAGTAAGTGCATGATTTATGCCACCAGCCGTGATAAGCAGCAGCGCAATTGATAAGCGCTTCATCGTTATCTCTATCATACGTGGAGAATTTCATACGCAAATTGTAGCTAAGGAAATCACCAGCATTCCCAGAATAAGCACCCAGACCACGTAGGGCATAGCTCTCCTCCTCACTTCCAATCACAAAATGATTATAATATGCACTAAAAACTTGATGCCGAGTATCTGTTAGCAGAATTAACAGCTCATGTGGCCTGGAGGCTGTTAGCAAATGCAGCGCATTTAAGCCAATAAAGTGCTGTCCATCGAGATTACCAAGTCCCGCTCTGTACTCCGCCCAACTGCGATTGAAGTTCACATTGCCCGGGGATCGGAACTGTATCATCATCCAGGGCAAACCGGGCTGGGTATAATGTGTTGTACACCGAACTAGCAACGGTTCAGCGTCTCTCACTTTTATCAGTTGAATTGACCACGTTTTCTCGTTCCATTGCAAACAGTTTTCGGGCAAATACTGTTGCTGATCTCTATACTTGGTTATATAACTTTCCTGCACTTCAAGTTGACCTTCCTGCTCTTTCACCTTTGAGCGAAGCATGGCTGTTTGATTGCGCAACTCGTTTTGACACTCATCAAGTTGATGTTTGGCAATTTTGTCTTCTTCTTTTGTTGAATTATTGAAATCAATATTGGATAATTGCAATTCGAGTTCATTTTGCAATTCGAATAATTTATTGTTGTTCCGTTTTATCTTTTGCTCATAAAAATTTACCGTTTTTTGCCATTCGTCGGAGACTTTATTACTATTTTGTGCATTGATCAAGTGCTGAACTTGCAGAACAAATATTAGAAACACTTTTAAATAAAATTTCATTGTCTAGCAATTAATTGAAGCTCTTACAACTGCCGAGAATAATGCTAAAATATTTAATACAACAATCGCAAGCGGCTTTTATATAGCAGCGTTTACTCAGCACTTGCTTTAGCCACTTGGCGGGTATATTAGTTTTGGCATAAATCAGATCACTGGAATCTATAGTTAACAATATATTTAACAAAAGTTTTAGTTAACTATATATTTACAAATCTTTATCTTTATAAAATTCATATTTTATTTTTTATTATTTATTAACATTTTTTACGTCGTTATTAACTTTTAATTTAACTATGTAAATGCGACTGATAAGTACTTATAAATATTTTTCAAAAAGACAGCCAATCACAACAAGCAATTGCATTACGCATTAGCTGATTAATCTCATTCCTTGCCATTGCATCATCGCTCTCATGCTTAAGTTAATCAGCAGTCTGTCAACTGCTTTAATTAAAATGCAGCAGCAAGCGAGCGATAAAGCGAGTGAGAGCAAGAGAGAGCGGGAGAGAGAGAGAGCTGAGGAGCTTTAAATTTTGGACATGTTTTAACAACGAATAAAGCAACAAATTTGCTTCTTCACTTTGGACACAATTTTTCCACAGCTTTGCTGGACGACCAAATGGAAAAAGTTTTTCAATTTGTTTGACGGTAAATGAACTTTTCTACGATGCACAAGCCTTTGGCTCCCTCTGTGTGTGTGTGTGTGTGTGTGTGTGTGTGTGAGACTTTTGGCAAATGTGAAACTGAAATATGGCATAAAAAGGCAATTGTAATTAAAAATTAAATGTAAATAAGGGATCTAAGGACCTGAAAAGGACATGTGCAATGCAAAATGGCAAATGCTTTTAAAATGCCAAAAAAAAAAAGCAACATAAAAAGTTTATACTTTTTATTGACTCAATGCTCAAGTGACAAAATTATAGCACTCAAATTTATAGCATGCGATAAATTTTAACAAGCCCCCAAGTAAACTCGAACCCTGCATTCCCCGCATCCACCGCATCCCCCATCCCAACACCTTCAGCTCGTACACTAATTGTGGGCCCATAAAAGTTTTTACTAAGCTATTAAAATGAAATTTCAACTTGATGTTAAATTTATACAAAAAGCAACACAAATATCATGCCACGTGCAGAGAGATGCATGCGATTCTTAATATAAAGGGTGACAAAGAGGGAGAAAGAGAGAGAGAGAGAGCGAAAGAGTAAGTAAAAGGAAGAGAGAGGCAAAAATGCTGGACAAGACTTGGACAAGACAACACTTACAACTGATAAACGTGGGACACGAAGCGCCGGCGGATACCAACAGCGGCGGCGGCAGCGACAGTGACAGCGACTGCGGCAGCGGCGTCGTCGTTGCCATAGAGCCACCGCCGACTGAGGCGTTGGCGTTGGCGTTCGCATTGGAACCGGATAGCGTTGCCATCGTCGGCGTCGTCGTCGTTGTCGTTGTCGTTGGCAAAGGGCCGTGACTTGAAGCTAGGCTGTGGCTCTGACTGCGGGCGTAGGCATAAGCGTGCGTGTGGGCGTGGCAGTTGGCCGCGCAGGTCGTTATCGGCGGCCTGTGCAGATGCAGGCCAATGACATTCATGCCGTTCACATTGCCTGACACACACATACACATTTGGAGTTACAGTTACAGTTACGTTTACAGTTACGTTTACGGTTAACAGTTACAGTTATAGTTGCGTTTATATGAGCACACACGCACACGCATAAACAGGCACACACACAGAGTACAGAAATTGGGATAGAAAAATTACAAACAAACGGGAGAACAACAACATTAACAGATTTGTCAAATGGAAATATGAAATGCAAAATTCAATACAGTAAATACACAAATACACACATAGAAATAATAAACATACTCACACACACACACACATACATTTTTAACAGAGGGAAAGTGTGGCAATTTGGGTGAAATGTTTAAAAACAAATGTTCATAAATTACAAATTGCACAATACAAAAAAATTATTATTCTCTTAAATAAATAAATAATAAAGTGTACCAAAAAAGGTAATAAGAAATAAGACTTATTTTATAAATATTCCCATTAATAATTTCCAAGAAACTGCCTCAAAATAATTATTAATTAAAAAATAATACGCCTCTCAAAATATTTTAAAAAAATTGTATTAAAATTATTTTAAATATTTTATTATTATTCTCATTAATCATTTCTTTCAAAACTGCTCAAAAAATTATTGGAAATTAGTTTAAAATCAATTAAAATATTTTATAATTATTCCCATTAATAATTTCTAGGAAAACTGTCCTAAAGTAATTAATAAAAATATTGATTAAAATTAATCAAAATATTTAAATATTTTTGTTGCACTTTTGAACTGTTTCTGCTGTTTTTACTTTCTCAAGTCTCTCTGAAGTCACAAGAAAACTATTTAAACTCAATTCAAAGATATTCTAAAAATAAAAAACATATTAAAATGTTTGTAAAACTTAATTTGAAACAGAATGAAGGCCTAAATGCTTGCGATTGCTAATTTATTATTTTTAAAATTCTTTAACTAAAAAAAGACGAATTTAACTTAACTAAACTTTACTATAAACTCATTCAGATTGGGTTTGAGACAATCTATTAAAATCTTAAAAGAAAATCTTCTGCAAATCTTTAAAGTAACAAGAAAAGTACAATATTATTTTAGAAAATAACGTTAAAAATGTTTAAATTGTAATGCAATAATAAGTTGTAGCTTTTCTCAGAATAATATAAAAATTCATTACTTAAACGAATATTTAAATAATATTTAATACTGCTAAGTAAGATGCCCCTATATGCAAATTGTAACTAAGCAAAAACTTTTGTCGACAACGAAGAGGAAAACAACGCATAAATAAACTCAAACATACATTTAAGAAGCCGTTCAACAATTGTTTCAATAACAACAAAAAAAAAAAAAAAAAAGAATAGAGAACTTTAATTAGACTGGCTGTGGGCCAACTAAGCACTTAGTGTGAATATCTTCAGATGCTCCCAGATGTTGCAGGACTGGAATGGCAATTGCTGAATGCTTTTTGAATAAACATTCTTTGTAAATTTCCATATTTAGCGAAATACACTCCAGGGGGTTGCAGCGTCACTGGGAGCAGCTGGAGGTCTGTGGGGGAGGGGTAGGGGGGCTGAAGGGTGCATAAATAATAAAATAATTAAACAATAAATTGAATGAAATTAGTTTTGGCCTCCAAGGAGCACAACAGACACAAACTGCTTCAGCATGCAGTGTATGGACTGTGTGTGTGTGTGTGTGTGTGTGTATGTGTATGTAAATCTGTATGCGGTTAGTTGTGTTTGGACCGAGTTTAGAGTTGTCTGTCGTGTTGGCTGTGTTGTCTGTGGATGCCTTAAACAGCTGCACACAAAAAGCAACAACGAAAAAATATTAATAGAAACAACAACAAATTATAATCAACCTTTTAGCAACTACAACGCACAGTGTGTGTGTAAGAGAGAGACAGAGAGATAGACAGAAAGGATGTGGCATAGAGCCACTGCCACTCACATCCATACTCACCGATTTTTGCACCGCCAAACGCATCCTTGAACATTGGCGTAGGCGCCTGTACGCTTGTGTGTCCGCCAACCACGCCCCCCACCGTGGGCGGTGTTTGTTTAATGGCATTGGCCCGACCACGATGCGGCGCTGGCGGCTCTCGCTTGCGACGCGGCTGCTCCACGGGCAGCACACGACGTCGTTTCTTTGGCAGCTTGGAGCGGGCCTGCAAACAAAATTGAAAAGAGCGAATCGTACACACACAGAACTTCAATGGCGGCCCTCGCTTCTACTCACTTGCGTGTGCGAATAGAACATGGAGAAATTGCTAACGATAACAGGTACGGGTAGTGCGATAGTCAGGACACCAGCCAATGCACAGAGGGCACCCACAAACATGCCCGGATAGGTCTTCGGCGCCACATCGCCATAGCCCACTGTGGTCATCGTAACGATGGCCCACCATAATCCCAATGGTATGCTCTTGAATTGGTTGTCTGGATTGTCCTGTCAAAGATAATTGTGGGAGCAAAGCAAATGAGAAAAGTTACAGAGTATAAGGATAACAAGTGAGAACGTTCTACGCGAGTGTGCTCGACTTTAGAGAACTCTGTACCAAGCACATATATAGTCAGATTAGCACACATACATATTTATTTATTTATTTAACGTCGACTAACAGCAGTCGACCCAAGTATAAAATCAAACTTTTATGATAATTAAATTTAAAATAATTACAAATGAAATTTAAGTGTAAAAAATGAGTTTAAATTTTAAGTTCTGTATTTATTAATGGTTTAAAATCAAACTTTCTGAGTTAAATGCAAACATGTTAGACTATATTTATATTAGAATTGAAGCTTATAACTCTGAAATTACTCTTTTAATTTAATTTAACTTTTATTTAAGTATTATAAATAAACTCGATCTATGCAAAGCTAATAAGAAAATACTTTCAAATTTTTGTTGTCTCTAGTTTTTATAGACCGAAATCAAAGCGTTGTTGTATATATATATTATAGCATGGCTAAGACCTTATTGTAGTTGCTTTTATCAATTTAGAAAACCAATATTTTATTAAAAATATTTAAGTTTAACTTATTAGTTTATGCCAACTGTTTTATAGCTCTCTGTAACATTTTTCTGATATAAAGCTAATCCCAATTAACAAAGATTAAAGTTGTTCTCACCGTTTTATACCCTGTACAGGGATATATTACTTTACCTGCAATTTTTCAGCATAGTAAGCCAAGCTGGCAAAGAAGACGATGCCCAGCACGAGGAAGAACACGAGCAGAGTCAATTCCTTGGCCGATGCCTTGAACGTGTGGATGAGAATGCGCAATCCCGGCGAGTGTCTCGTCAGTTTGAACAGACGCATGATGCGTACTATCGAGAATGCCTCCAATAGACCCGTATATTCCCCCATCCGTTGCATCACATCCGTATAGAAACTGAGCGTGGCCGTAAAGTCAATAATGTTTACGGGAGATTTGATGAATTGCCATAGATTGGGCGACACCTGACAGAAGATGTTGATTTATGGTTTATGGTTAAGTGAACACCACTGTTAACTTGGCTAACCAACTAGCTACTCACAATTAGCCTAATGACGACCTCAATGAAGAACCATACATTGCACACCAGTTCCACATAGAAGAACGCCTTATGCGGTTGCCCGTAGGTCTCCACCCAACCATGTTGTCGTCGCCCGTTGTGGCCTAAGAGTTTATCTTCGATGAAATCGTTTAGGCTGCTTCCGTTGAGATTTCTTTTCAGCCGTTGACGTTGGGTGCTGCCCTTGATCGTGGCAATGGGCGTGGCCTGGGCGGCGCTTAGGTTGCCGCTGCTGTAACTGTAGTTTGTGTAGTTTGTGACACGAAATGTGGTTCCAATGCTGCCGCTAGGTGGCGTTATACTATGCTGATGATACGGCGATTGCTGTGGCGCATGATGATTGATTGGCGGCGTCAACGGATCATGGCCAGATGTGGATGAGCCGCTGTAGCCGGTGGGCAGATCCACACGAAAACCAGGATGGGTTTTCAAGCAGAATGATATCACAGAAACAAATATAAAGAATACTGACATGCCAGCAACAAACTGTTAAGCAGAAATAAATAAATGTATGTAAAATGCAATCTAAAAGTGTTAATTATATACATATACTTAATCTTTATACACTACCTTGGCACCCGTTGAACTTGACGGCTCATCGAACATGGCCCAAATCTTGGGCTTCAAGCGCTGCCAGCAGTTAAGCTCGCCATTGCTTAAAGCCTCCTCAAAGCCAAACAGACGCGCTATTTGCTCCTCCGTGGGCTTCTCATTTTCAATATCTAGTTTATCTAATATGGCTAAGGTGTTCTGTTTATACGATTTGCAGAGAATTTTTATACATTTTATTTAATATTTATATATAGTTGGGCAACTACTCACTTGCGTATCGCGATGTATGCTATAAGTTGACCAGCAGCATGGTTCTACCTGATTGGAATCGAGGCCCCAGAACTCCAGTTCCTCCTCAAACAGTGGTCCACACACGTCAGTTGGGTAATGCAATTTGCCCGTTCTGAAAATAGCAATATTAACACAATGTTAGTTATGTTAGTTAATTAAAAACAAATTTTAAGAATAGTTTTATTAGCAATGAAGTTAATTACTATATTTCAATTATCTGTAATGATATATTTTTAGATGCTGTGGGCCACTGTGTATTACACATTTTATTTAGCATTCTTTTAGTTTGCGTTAGTCGCGAAGTGCCTCTCCGTTATTTTATGCAATTTACTTCTCCCTTCTTCGTAGTCGGCGAGCACAACAACAACAACAATATGCAGCCGCAGCTAAACGCACTCGCAACAACAAAACATATGCAAGTGTTGTTGCTGAGCTGAAAGCAAAGGCAAAGCAGACTGAAGATAAGCAAAGAAAAGCTCAAAATTGTTATTGTATTCTGCATGTGCTTTCGCGCACTTCTCGCAGCAATTACAAAAACAAATATTACAAATGTTGTTGTAGTAGCTTGCGGGTTGAATTTGGCTGCTCAAAGCTGCGAATGAACTCAAAATGAAATGTGTTGCAGTTAAAATTATGCAAAATGTCGACTAATTATAAGTTAACATATTAAGATAAACATAAAGATAATGTAAGCGTGCAGTTTCTATTTATTTTCAATTTTCGATTAATCTTTTCTTCGCAAACAAACGATAAATCTATTTTTGATTAAAACTTGAAACGTTTGCAGAAATATTTACAAATGATTCTTTCACAAAGTATCTTGAGACAATGTTTCTTCCGTTTTTAAACTCTCAACAAATTCTTATTTATCCTTAATAAAAATAATATTTGCAACAACTTTGATTCAATTGCTAAACAATAGCTACAAATTGAGAAGCAATTGAAATATTTTAAAGCTTGTGCGAAGACTTTAATTACATTGTCAACTGTAAAAGAGTTTAATTAAAATCCTTTCTCGAATGTGAAGAAATGACTGCAAATTGTTGAATTTGAGGGCCAAAAATGTATTCATGGCCAAAAGCCGAGGGGATCAACAGATTCACAATAGCATATCACTTGCATATGCATGACAGGCAAATTCATAGCTGAAGACACCGGTAACACCCCTGCAGCCCTGCAACTCCCCCCCCACCACCTCCTCACAAGGGTGTAAACCCATTGTTTCTTTATGACCCCAACATGGGCAAAAGTTGTTGTAGTTGTTGTTGTTGCTGTTGCAGTTTTTCGTGTGCAAATTGCTGCAAATGCTGAGTGCAGGTGCGTGAGCCAGGACAAAGCTGGACGTGAATGGGTGATGGGAGAGGGTCGGAGAGAGGGAAGAGGGGAGAGGAGATGCAGGTGGCGTAGCAGAACCACCCATCAAGGACATGTGCCCGTCCGCAGTTGTTGGCCAAGTGGTAATACCATATCAGCTACTGGACAGCAACGAGTATTCGTATTGCAAATGTAAGTAATCGTTTCATCATTCGAGCTTGTTTTTTTCCGGCTCCTCCACATGCGGCATGTGTCCATTGTGCCTCGTGTGCATACAGACTGTCCAGTTTTTACTGCATATTTTATGCAACTTTTTCCCTGTTTTTCCGTTTTTTTTTTTTACTTTTTTATACACTTTTTTCATTCTTTTGTTGTTGCCGCATTTTGCTTGCTACGAATCATTTCGAACGCCTCATAGTGAATGGTAAATGTTGAATTGTGAATTGTGAATGGCAAAGAGCGCATCCCAAATAAAAGAGAACCGAAACTCGAGCTACTGCCCAAACCGAGGCTCAAGGACATTATAAATGCGACTGATGGACAAGTGAATTGCGGGTTTTATTATGCGCATCGTATCATCCTTCAAACACGCCCATTTACATAGGTAGGCAAAACCATTTCCAAACATTTTCAACCATTTCAAATGTCCAACTGACACAAAGGCATATTTTGATGCCCCCTGACATGGAGTGTTATAATTTACGCAATGCGTACAAAGCTGTAAAAAATACACTTTTCTGTTATTTGACTTTAGCAGGATTATATTATACTATAGTAAAATATATGAAGCATCGATGCGAGTTGAAAATTGTGAAATATATGTAAAAAGAGTAGCAGCGCAACTAGGTGGCAACGCCCGATATCGAGTAATAGCGTGAGTAGAGTAACGACAAGTTAGCAAGGGGCAAGAGGTATGCTGACATTAAGAAGAGCTTTTAAGAGAGACACCGTTGTAGAAGGTCGCAGAAAGAAATCGCTAAGAGAAAATTTGAATTTGAACTAAGAACAATTAGAAATTGATATCTGTAGGTTGTGAAAAAAGATCGTTGAGTGTTTCAGGTAGCTGTTCTCTTCGATTGATGTTTGATTGATTGATTTGCAACTTTCCCATATTCAATTATATTCTAATCGTATTAACCAATTATATATTTATTTAAAATACTAAAATAGCAGTTCTTACAATCGAGTGTTGTAATTTTCAGGCACTTACAAACAATTGAAAATAGATTAAATACGTGACTTTCTGTATTAATAAAAAAATAAATATTTATACATTTTTGTGAATATTTATTAATAATTAGATTAAATACTTTAAATTGATTTTTAGTAAACAATAAAATATTTACATAAATATTTGTTAATGAGTAGATTTAATTCTTGAATTTTGTAATTAAAACCAAGAAATATTTATATCAATATTTTTAAATAAACAATATTAATAAATACATTTAATTCTTAAATTTGCACTTTAATAAACTAAAACATATTTATGTAAATATTTATTAATAATTAAATTAAATTTTTGAATTTGCTTTTTAATAAAAAACTAAACAAATATATATATTTATTTAAAATTAATAAATAAAAGTTTAAGTTTAAATTTTTTTGTTTAATGCTATTTTATTAATATTTATGCATCTCATGATACTTTATCTTATTGATTTTATGTTACAATTTCATAATATTAATATTTTAAACTCCTAGCTGAGTGGAAAGCTCACAAAACTCACAAATTGCTTTATAAATTGTCGGTAGCTCGTGGCGTATACGTAATTTGATTGTACGAAGCAAATTTTGTTGAAATTTTGCTAGTTTTATTTGCACATGGCAGTTTCTTTTGCTTGTCTACTATTCCTTTGCCCTGTGTATGTTAATTGAATTGGAAGAAATGTTTATACAGCCGCAGGGCTAAATGGATGCTACAATTCGTAGTCCTTTCAGCTGTAATCAATAATCGAGAATCCCGTTGGAGCCAGGTAAGCAAACAAGCCTTAACAGCTTCATTTGCAAGAGATGAAGGGCAAGAGAAAGATACAGAGTGAGAGAGAGAGAGGGGGTGGGGAGAGAGAGAGAGTGAGAGTAACCTGTCATTAACTTTAAGTAACCCACTAACTTTTCATTTATCTTTGCCAGCTAATGAGCGTTGTCTTTGCATTTCGCCTTTCCCTTTACCTTTCCCTTTCCCTTGTTTCTTCGCTACCCACCCCATTGTACTTGCTCTCAACTCGCTAAAGAGCGCCAAAAATTTTTGATAAAGTTTTTGCAGCAGCGAAAAGCGAAGATTTATGACTTTCGCCAGCGTTTTGCTTGAGGTAAATAATTAAAATTTAAGCTTGTTTAGTTCTGCAAAGTTTGTGCAATGATGCAACAACCGACGGCAGACAACGAAGATTAAATGCTCTTGCTACATAAATCAATTCAAGTGTGCAATGTCAAAACATGAGTAAGACATATTATGAGTAAAGTTATGAAGTAATTAACATACGATTGATATGTAGAGATAGAAGCAGCTGGGGCAAGTGAAATAGTTGCTTTAATAATAAATATGTTTTGATTATGCAATTGAAGTGTAATTTTAAGAATAATTCGAGTAATATCTATATATTATGTTTTATATTTAAAACTATTTCAAACATTTTCTAGCAAGGAATTGCAATAACTTTAGCTTACCTCAGAAATATCAAGACAAATACAAATACAGTTTGCCTAAGTATTTACTCGAAATTAGCAATAATTTGTTATGATAACTCACCTGTAGTAATTAAGTATTTGCGTAAAGACGCCGGGATGGCGATCAAAGAAATACTCATTGAGCACTGGATCATAGTTGGCCAGAGCCTCGGTCAGACGCGAGAGGCGGGTGGCGGGAATTTTCTTGAGCGTCGCCTTGTAAGTTTCATATCTGCAAGAAGATGCAAAGCAGAAGCAAAACAGATGAGAAATGTGAGAAATGAAATGAAACGAATATGTGTGTTGTAGGAGGGGAGGGGGGAAGCAGCAATAAATTGATATGAATTTGCATACAAATTAGCTGCACTGTGTGCTCCATTCGAACGGCCATTGATGCCATAATAACTTTGCAAATTACCAATGTCATAATTCTTTTATCCTTGTCTTGCTGTTGTTGTTGTTCTTGTTGTTGTTGTTGTTGTTGTGGTTGTTTACTTGACCCATTCGCCATTTTTTACTTGCCGTTTGCCATTAAATCGGGGCCACAAAAACCAAACTTATTGCTAACACGGATGGTCAGGTCGGTTGTGGCTTCCGGAAACTGAGTGATAAAATAAAAAGAAGCAACAAAGCAGAGCAGGGGCCAAGGACAAGGACGAACCAAAGTGTAAGTAAGTCCAGGCAGCAGCCATTTGCATATATTTCCCTTCCCCTTCCTTTTCCCCTATCTCCGCAGGCCAACAATTTTCTGCTGACCTTTTTGCCAGCTGCTTTTGCTGTGCATTGAAATTTTTGCCATATTTATTTTATACATAGAAACCTTTAAAGCACACATGTATGTGCACACATATTTGCACTTGCACATACAATTTCATATTGTTTTTTCATTTCTCTATACATATATATATACTTTTTTGGGGGCTTTGTTGCAATAACTTGTTCAAATACATAACTTTGTAATTATTGCCGTAATTTGTTTTATCGATTTTTCTTTCTTTTTTTTGTTTTTTTCTTTGCGAAAATGCAGTGAAGCATATGGAAATGTATATTTGATGTATGATATATGTAGGAAATTGCATAGTTAGAGCAGATTGAAATTAAGTATTCACGCAGATGCTTCAACAGAGCGAGAGGGAGAGATAGATAGAGAGGGAGAGAGATATATTTAATATCAAGCAGATGGAGAATCGTATTGATTTTAGTTTTGGAACTCATAAGTATGAAATTGCACACATTTAACTTTGTGAAATGAATATAAGAATTGTATGCTAAGTATATGTATAGAGAGAGAGAGAGAGAGAGAGAGATAGAGAGAGAAGAGAGAGAGAGAGAGTGAGAGAAAGAGAGAGAGGGGAGAAAAGAGAGCGAAAGAGTGTGAGTCAGAGGGAGTCAGAAATAGAGTTTGCAATAGAGCGACTGACTTATTATCAGAGTTAGCAAATATCTATAGAATTGTTAGACCCTGTAGCTATTGCAAATGTATAGAATAAAATATATTCTATTTATATTTAATTATAATTCATTTTGGCTGTTATTTAATATATATTTAATAATATATAATAAGTTTTATATATTTGTTCATTTTGAATCGGTTTAGTGAGACAATAATCAGGAAATGTTTGTGTATTCTGTGGAAGTACCTTAGATCTATTTACGGGTCAGTTTAACAGCCAACTACCTGCCCAACCAGCTGCTTTTAATTGTTATATATTTATTTAAATCTATTTACAGGGTATCTACCGGTCAACTGCCTGTTCAACCAGCTGATTTTAATTGTTCTATTTGCAGGGTATCTACCGGCTAACCTCCTGTATAACCATCCACTTTTAATTGCTATATAATTATTTAAATCTATTTACAGGGTATCTACCCGTCAACTCACTGTCCAAACAGCTGATTTTAACTGTTATATATTTATTGAAATCTATTTACAGGGTATCTACCGGCCTACTCACTCTCCAACCAGCTGCTTTTAATTGCTAAATAATTATTTAAATCTATTTACAGGGTATCTACCGGCTAATTTCCTGTTTAACCATTTACTTTTAATTGTTATATAATTATTATAATCTATTTACAGGGTATCTACCGGTCAACTCCCTGCTTAACTATCTACTTTTAATTGTTAAATATTTATTTAAATCTATTTACAGGGTATCTACTGGCCAACTAAGTCAGAGATGATACCTTCTGCCTGTTACGCACATTTATCTTTCGTTAAACTCAATAGACTGTGTACTTTTAGTACAGAGTCTACAATTAAATCAAGGTAACCGCCTCTAGCAGGGCATTAACAAGCCGATCATTGACTAAAATTCCCCGCTCGAATTGCTAAATATTTGAAATGAACAAATTAATTAGCTAGTTGTACAAATTGTTGCTTTAATAACCAAATCTAGCGATAGAAATTGCGCAACTGAATTTCCTAAATTATCGAATATTAATTAAATTCAATTTGGTGTCAATAAATGTTGTCAATTATATATATTTTAAATGAATTTTCACATTTTTAAGCCTACACTTAAATTACCTCACAGCCAGGCTAACAAAATGCGCGTTGACATTTGAGGGTCTGCAGTGGCTCCCACGTGTGATTCATGGCTTAATGTTGGAACTGTGCGTGTGTTGGATAAATTAAATATTTCATAGCACAGCAATAACACTAACACACACACACACACACACACACACCAATTGGCAATAATGTTTGTTAGCCCTATTTGATTATGATAATTGACCATGACAGTCGATTGTCGATAGTCGATAGTCGAGCATCGACACTGGACAACCGAACACTCGTATTCATTTGGGATTAGTTTTGTTTTGTAATTTCGCTTGTGATTTCTTTTGAGTGGACCACACTGCGAATGCGTAACGATTGCCAGCAATTAACGCGCTTAACTTTATAATAATTGGTAGAGCACATGTACAATTGGCATATCAAATTGATAGACATATGCAATTGTTTGTTAGTGTACTTTAATTGAGTATTTTGACTTGTCTATTAGCTGATATCGAGTTGGTTATAATATGATATATTTTGAATTCAAGTTTTGCATACATTTGGAGTTAAGTAAAATTTGTATTTTTGAATTTGTAGAGTTAAATATTATGCAGAAGGTATAGCTGTCGAAATAAAAAAATTATAAATATTATATTTTAAATAATTTATGTATATATAACAAAAAACTCATTAAAAACAAAAGCTGCTAATGAAAATATAATTTATTGCCATACCGCACAAGTTAATTAACTTCTTTGTTTGCTGTTTTTTTTTATAAAGTCGAGTATCTCTTAAGACTCACGCAGGAAAAACAAAGTTTGACGAAGATTGACACTGACACGCAGCGTTCATAAAACTAAAGTTCCCTGCTGAACTAAGGAGGTTAAAATGCTCATAGTTCCCTTCGAACTGCAAGTAAATTTATTAATGAACCTAGAAAATTGTAAGAGGGAAATGATTCAACACTCAACTTAAGCTTAGTTCATCAACTTCAAGCACAAATTTATCAAACAAAAGTATTAATTTTTAACAATTCAATTTCAATGTCTTTTCATTCTTCCATTATACGAATAAACTGAGCATTTTTAAGGACACGAATTTAAAGCTCAAAAGCACAAGCTTTTGAAATTGTTTAGCCAACACTTGACATTGCGGTCCACTGACTTTTGTTTGGCAGTGTCCTTTAATTTTTTAACAAGCTCGATGTTGACGACTAACGACCTGCGAAAGGTTATTGAGCACTCGAGTGAAAATTGTCTCAGTTGCAGGAGTCAATGCTGTTTTCACGCTTTTAACTGAAATATTTCGGTTGATTTGTTAACTAATTTAAAGTGAAATAAACTATTTAAAGTTTTCTGAAAACAAAAAGTCTTTCCACTACAAAAAAAGGGAGTTTTTAAAAGTTTTTACATTCTTAAAAATGCATATTTGTTGAGAACTTCTTAAAATGATATGCACACCTTCTCCTTAGTTGCCATAATTGGGCGTCGGGCGAAAACTTTTGCCAGCCACTGTATGGGATTCAGCGGTATAAGCATACATATGTACATATGTACAGAGTATATACCTATGCAACTATCTCACTCTCTCTGCTTGGCGTACATTTCATCAGTTGTCATTATTTCATTTTTTTTCCAATTTGACAACAGTTTTATATTCCCAGTAGTAGAAATCATTGCTTGACTATTGCCCTCGACTGTCGCAAGTAGTAAGCGACTCAATTGCTCGCTAAACGAGCCACAAACATACATAAGTACAAACTCATTCACACACACACACACATTAAAAGCAAATGAGTTTTTATAGCGAAATTCGCGAGCTATCTGCTTGCCAGCTTACATACATACATATGTACATATCTCAAATTGACGCCACTCAAAATGAGCGTGACACAAGTTGAGAGTCGTTTAGCGATCAGCAGCTGTTTTGTTATTGCTTCCCACTTCTATTCTTGCTTTATTGCTTTGTGTGCACGCGAGCATGTGTTTGTGCTAAAAGCTTTAGAGAGCAAACTACCATTTGGCAGGCTAGTTTGCTCGCGAAACGTTTGCGATAGCTTTCGCGTTGAGAGCCGGCACTCTGTTCCTCAGTTGCTAATCGACCGATGCGCAATTAGCACGCGTTGTTCAAGTTTCTGTTGTCTCATCTTTCGGAATTCAATTACTAATTACAAAATGTTGCGTACTTTAAGGACCAGCGCTTTGTTGCGTGCACAGTGTAAAAATTATGTAGCTGCTGCAACATATGTATCAATACCGCAGCCGCAGACTACACCAGACGTGCTCTACACCGGCGTAAGTATTTTCATACATACAAATTAATGTAAGATAATCTTAGCAAACCTGTTATCAAACAACAGCATTTACATGTACACATGCATAAAAGTTTAACTGTATTGTGTTGTTGATATGACACATGATAATATTAGGGGAGCAGGCTCAAGAGGTACAGCTGCTTGACCTTGACAGAGCGCAGCTGTTCTTGCTGTTCCTCTTTGTTTGCATTCTTCTGTCGGTACAGAAACTCTATGTAATGTGCAAATCACGATAGCAAAAACAAAAAGAAATGAAAAAGAAATCTTTAGCCTTAATATTGAGATAGACAAACTTGAGTTACGCTTTGATTATATTTGAAATTAGTATATAACTCCCAAGTTAACGTCCATATGCCTAAGTGTACATACATATACAATACATATACCAATGTATATCCATGTTTATTTGTACACACACATACATTCGAAATGAGGACGTGCAAACCGGCGAATAGGCATAAAAGCAAATCAAAAAATTGTTGTCTTTGTCTGCCGGTTGTTGTTTTTGCTGTTTGACGCTCTCGTCACTGGGGTTATATCATAGGGGCTTGTGTGCGTGTCTCTCTTTAGTCGCGCCATCTGACAAACAAAAAAAAACGCTCGTTGCCCGTTTTACTCGCAAAGTTTTGCGTTTCACTCAAAAGTTTTGTTGTCTACGGGAAATTTTTACAACTTGTTAAGCTTCTGTCTAACGAACTGTGGAATGCATGTGGAACACATTGTTTATTAATTAACTCAACTCAACATGCTCTGCACATGAATTATTCCAAGTGTAAACTATGTTTTAATTGGAACTATTATAAATAGCAACAACACTACAATACATAGGTATGCATGCATGTGTAAATATATAGATATTTAGCTTTTATTTTTTTGGTGTATACAGTTATTTTATTAAGTGCCTGCTATGAATACATTGGCTGATAAGTGAGTCATGTTATTAAATTTGTAGCAATGATAAGAAGTCTTTATGTGTAGTTATTAAAATACATACATATATGTATAATTTATAAATATTATTTACAAATTTAAATAAAATAAAAACTTAATATTTTATATAAAAAGAAAGATCAAATTTTAACATATTAGGAAATCTTTCAGTATAATATTGTAGATATATTATAAGTTAGAACATTTCCTTATCGTTATCAACAAATTTGAGTATAAATACATTATTTCTTCAGCTGCGACTGATAGATAAGAAGTTTTCCATAATTCTAATGATCTTTTCGGCGGCTTGGGTAATCCGAGAGCTTAGACAACCGCAAACGTGTTAATTCTACACATAATTTTAATAATTGACGAATCGCATGTCTGGTGGAATATTTTACTGAATAGTATTCAAGATTTGTCCAGTCATGCTGAGTTTGCCTATAAACAAATTTGAGATTGAAGCATTTGTATATAATACATATATACATATGTATATAATATGTTCTCATATAGATAGATGTTTTTCAATTGAAATCTATTGATTGGATGAACAGTAGATTGATGTTGATGATATGTATGTGTCGACAATTGACTCAGATTGCAACAAGTGCTTATCAACTGTGTGTGGAGGTGAAAAAGAGGGTATATCATGTCAGGCACACAATCAGTTAATAACACTAATACACAGTAGACGCATTATATTATTAAAAATGTTATTGTTTGCAGCTCTTCATCAACAATGAGTGGCACAAGAGCAAGTCGGGCAAAAGCTTTGCCACCATCAATCCCACCACGGAGCAGACCATTGCCGAGGTGCAATCCGCGGGCAAGGAGGACGTTGACTTTGCCGTAAAGGCAGCGCGCCAGGCATTCAGGTGTGTAAAAAACACAATAACTATTGTTAAGTAAATGCAACAAAATTTGCTAAAGAAAACCAATTTAGAACTAAGTAATAATAGTTATTGCATGTGTGTAGTATCGATACTTCTCGCAGCTCTAGTAGACTCTGTAACTACAGTCGAACCTTGCTATAGTGTCTTTTTTTTGTGTTCTATGTAAATAATTTATATATATTCTGTTAATTATATTGCGGAATGTTTTGTTTGTTTGATTAGCTTGAAAATACTACAAAATACTTTTAATATAATTATATAAAATATTTATAAATTTTTCATTTAGATTATTTCAGATAAAATTTATTATTTATTTAACTCAATTTATTTAGTTACTTGAATTTATTTATTTACTTATTTTCATTATTTAAATGTATTTATTTCGTTAAGATAATTTATTTATTTAATGTATTTATTTATTTATTTCATTAAATTATTTAAATTTATTTATTTTTATAATTTATTTTTGTTTGTTTTCTTATTTTATTTCATTTATTTAAATTATTAACTTATTTATTATAATTTATTTAGTTTATTAAATTACCTTATTTATTTCATTTAATTATTTAAATTTATTTATTTCCCTAAATTAATTAATTTATGCATTTATTTATATTTATTTACTTATTTCATTAAATTATTATTTATTTATTTTTGTTTGTTTACTTATTTAAATCATTTATTTAAACTATTTAGTTATTTTTTATTATTTATTTATTAAATCCTAAATTACTTTATTTATTTCATTTAATTATTTATATTTATTTGTATATATAAATTTATTTACTTATTTTTTATAATTTATTAATTTTTTTATTAACCTATTTATTTTATTTATTTATTAAATAAAAAATAAAGTATCAATTCAAATTTCAGTTGTATATTTTTATTTAACATACAACTAAGCAATGTTTTTATTAGAGCTTAATTAAAGCCTTACTTGTCTACTAATCTATCTAATTCTTATCACTTTCCAGACTGGGTTCCCCTTGGCGTCGCATGGATGCTTCGGATCGCGGCCGTCTGCTCTATCGCCTGGCTGATCTCATCGAACGTGACCAGGTCTATCTGGCAGTGAGTATTTCAGACTGATAAGCTTAATGTTTGTTGTTCCCACTGCTAACGGTAACTTGTCATCTTACTTAGAGTCTGGAGACCCTCGACAATGGCAAGCCATACAGCATGGCCTACAATGTGGATCTGCCGACTGCGATTAAGAATCTGCGTTACTTTGCCGGCTGGGCAGACAAGACGCACGGCAAAACGATACCCATGGATGGCGATTTCCTTACCTACACACGCCATGAGCCGGTGGGCGTGTGCGCTCAGATTATACCCTGGAATTTTCCCATTTTAATGATGGCCTGGAAACTTGGACCTGCCTTGGCCACCGGCAACACAATTGTGCTAAAGCCAGCCGAGCAGACCAGCTTGACGGCCTTGTACATTGCCCAACTGGTGAAGGAAGCTGGCTTCCCCGAGGGTGTGGTTAATGTGCTGCCCGGCATGGGAGAGACAGGTGCTTTTCTGGCGAACCACCTGGATGTGGACAAGGTCGCCTTTACGGGATCTACAGATGTTGGCAAATTGATTCAGTTGGCTTCGGGTAATACGAACTTGAAGCGTGTCACCCTCGAGCTGGGCGGCAAATCTCCCAACATTATATTGGCCGACTCCGATTTGGATTATGCCGTGGAGACGGCGCACTTTGGCCTCTTCTTCAACATGGGCCAGTGCTGCTGTGCCGGCTCACGCACCTTTGTGGAGGACAAGATCTACGATCAGTTTGTGGAGCGCAGTGCGGAGCGTGCAAAGAAACGTGCCGTCGGCAATCCCTTCGAGTTGACCACCGAGCAGGGACCCCAGGTCAATAGCGAGCAAATGGAGAAGATTCTGGGACTCATCAAGGCGGGCAAGGATCAGGGCGCTAAGCTCGTTGCCGGCGGCAAGCGTTCCGAGGGTCTGCCCGGCTACTTTGTGCAGCCCACAGTCTTTGCCGATGTCCAGGACAACATGACCATTGCACGCGAGGAGATTTTCGGCCCCGTTCAGCAGATAATACGTTTCAAGAAACTGGACGAGGTCATTGAACGGGCCAACAACTCGGACTACGGCCTCGCCGCCGGCGTCTTCACCAAGGATCTGGACAAGGCCAACTATCTGGTGAATGGTCTGCGTGCCGGCACCGTCTGGGTGAACACCTACAATGCTTTAGCTGCTCAGGCTCCCTTCGGCGGCTATAAGATGTCTGGCCATGGACGCGAGAATGGCGAATACGCGCTCTCCAACTACACAGAGGTCAAGAGCGTCATCATCAAGGTGCCACAAAAGAACTCCTAAGTCGTCCACACCCAAGCAGAAGTTGTTTCCATTTGTTTCACATAAATTGATATCAAACTTCTTCTCTTGTTAAGCTCCTTTTGCTCATTTCCTCTGTATTTTCCATTTGATTTATTATAAGCGAAAACTGATTCAAATACAATTGTTTAATAGAATTTGTAAAAAAACTAAAATTGTGCCTTTATTTTACTAATAATTACTTGCTTAAACTCAAAGAGCTTATTTAAAAATTGTTTCTTTAACTTTACTTTCTCTGCTTGAGCTGTTGTTTATTTAATTGTTTATCTGATCCTTTGACTAGGCTTGCAATTTTCATTTTGATTTTGTGGCCTGGGCAGACAAACGAGCAATTAAGAAGGCTTTAGTGGCATGATTTAGAATATGAAATACCCTGTAAACTGCTCCGACTTGAAAAGTATCTACAGTAGAGATTTAAAGTATCTCCATTTGCTGGTTTCGCTAGTTTTTATGCTCTGCAGCGAAAGTTTCGATAGTCCAAAAGTAATCGATAGTCATGCGATTAATAAACGATAATAAGGTATTTCAATATCTAGAGTAATATTTTCTTTTATCATATGAATTGAGTCAAAGAATCATTCAGTAGTGTAACGATAAAGATCAACATGACCACAGAATACCCTTTGAGTTAAATTTTCTAAATATCAATAAAAAAATCGACAACAAGCAATCGGTAATGTTGCTAAGCTACATAATAAGGAGAGGGATAAGAAAATCTCAAGTAATTTCTAGTATTATCATGTTAATCTATTTAAGCAATCATTCAAAAGAAGCGGAAGGTCAACACAACTTCAGAATATCTTATAAGTTTAATTTCTAAATATCGATACGCAATCGGTAAGTATAAATAGTCAAGTAACAATCCATAATGATGATAAACTACATAATAAGATAAGGTATATGAATTTCATAAGTCATTTCGAGTTTTAACACTTAAATAAAAACAAATGTTTGAAATTCTCTAGCAATCGATAAGTATTAATAGACAAAAGTCAATCGATAATGATGATAAACTACATAATAAGCATTTCTCGAGTAATTTTCAGTTTAATCACTTGAATAAAGTCAATCACGTTCAACTTTCCAGCAATCGATAAATATAAATAGTCAAGTAATAATCGAGAATGATGATAAACTACATAATAAGATAAGGTATATGAATTTTATAAGTCATTTCGAGTTTTATCACTTGAATAAATTCAAATAGGTTCAACTTTCTAGCAATCAATATTAACACATGAATAAAGTCAAATAAGTTCAATTTTCTAGCAATCGATAAGTATTAATAGTTAAACGTCAATCGATAATGATGATAAACTACATAATAAGATAAGGTATACGAATTTCTACCGTAAGTTTCAGGTTTATCACTTGAATAAAGTCAAATACGTTCAACCTTCCAGCAATCGATAAATATAAATAGTCAAGTAATAATCGATAATGATGGTCAACTACATAATAAGATAAGGTATACGAATTTCTAGAGTAATTTACAATATAATCACTTGAATAACGTTAAATACGTTCAACTTTCCAGCAATCGATAAGTATAAATATTCAATTGATAATCAATAATGATGATCAACTACATAATAAGATAAGGTATTCCAATTTCTAGTCATTTGCAGATTTATCACTTAAATAAAATCAAATAAGTTAAATTTTCTAGCAATCGATAAGTATTAATAGTCAAATGTCAATCGATAATGATGATAGGTACCACAAAATTGATAATATCAACAGTAGCATTGATTGTTTTACAGCTATAAAGTTGAAGACTTTCTAGATAAAGTAAACTGCAGGCATAAATGACTGTTAAAAGACACCTTGCCATCACACCCGCTGTGTGCGCTTTGCTTTATACAGGGTATACAAATAGCTTACAAGCAGTATTAGCATTGCCAATTCGTTCTTGGTGAACATTTGCTTTGTTTATACATAAGTGTCAACGTTTTTGGTGACAACACACAAACATACACACACACACATATATATATATATAAGTTTATATATATATAGACGTATTCATTTATAAACTGAACTGATGTATAAACCACAACAGGAGAAAAGCAACGCATCCATCGTAGAAAGAGTAGAAAGTTTTTGCATTATACACTGGACAGCAGTTGAGCGTGTCAAGTGCTTTGCGGTTGCTGCAAACTTTCAGCTTATTTTATTCTATTTTATTTCATTTTATTTTATTCTATTTTACAGCTCTCCTGGTTGCTGTTGTTGTTATGAAATTGAATAAGAGCATTTGTTTGCAATTTATTTAAAATTTGTCTTGTCCTTCCTTTTTTCCGGCATTGACAGTAAAATGTAAATTGCATTTTACTGGCCTCGTCTCCTTGCCCGTAAACACAATTTATTTGAAAGCGCCATTGGGATTACATATTTGATTTATTGATCAAGCAAGTTGCTGGCCGTGCTAAATGATTTTCTTTTGAAAACAAAAACTACAAATGATTTGGGCGCCATCTAAGACTTGGTTTAAGTTTGTCAATATTTTAAATACAAATACAAAACACAATTGAGAATCTGTTAACAATAATAGAAGAGAATGTAGTACATAAAACACTTGGCCATTGGACTCAGGCAAATATATCAAATTCACATTTGAATTGAAATCGGAATCGGTAGATCAACTAGTTAGTAATTAGACACTTTAAAGATAAAATGATTTAAGAAGCATACAGCGGCAGAAGGACTTATTAACTACTAATCAAGTCATACAAAATTTATAAGAAATTACTCCTATATGGACAACAAAATCCATATTAAAAATATAAAATGAAATCAGAAACATCAACGAGAATTTAAAACTTATAAATCATTAATATATGCACCTAGAAAATCTGAGAGATTCATTAAATCTGATTGCTACGATAAGAAACTGATTCAAGTAATCAACTTACTAAAATGCAGTCTTAAATTCAAATATAATATATGTATAACTTTAACTTAAGTTATTTAATGAAATGCTTTTGAAATTACCTTAATTATATATACCCTAAACTTTATTCTTAATATTTAGTTCGACTGCTCAATAAATAAATAAATAAAACACATTTTCAATAGGACAAACATAAAAAATACAGACATGAGACATATAACAATGTAATACTAAACAAAATTCAAAATTTGAATTACAAAATCTAAATTAAAAATAATATAAGACGCATATCAAACTAAGACATCAGATAACATAATAATATTAATAACAATCAACAATCTAAAGACATGGATCATTCGTCAAATTTTGGGGAAACAAAAATAATGCAATTAAAATGTTAATGATAATAAGTATTCCTATAGATAGAAAAGTGAATTACGAATTAGACACAGACACGTACTTACTAAAACAATATATGTTCTAAATATAAATATATAATTATATATAAATTAAAATTATTTGTTATTAATTGCTTTTTTGTTTTCTTTTTTTTTTTTGTAACGCTGAAGACAATTGAAGTCAGTCTAAATATTAGACAAATGTATAAAGTGTAAGATATAAATTTGAATTTAAATTTAATCGCTCTATATTGATAAGTTTCTAAGCAACCCAGTGTATCTTGCTTGATGAATCGATAACGAATTGATATCGATAGATCTATGCTTATATCTATATATCTATATCGATCTCTTTGGAAAAGTAGCCGAACTGGATGGACTTGAATTAATCAAAATAAATATAACCGTTTGTATTAATTTTACAAAACAAAAGTTGATTTTTTTGTAATTTCTTAACCTAAAATTCTTTTTCGAGCTGGCTTAAAGCAATTCAATTCTGGCAAAAATTGTTTAATCAATTTAAGTTAAGCCACATGTGTGGTTCATAAATTTGGCTCAGCGATAAAATTGCAGTTACATGCTATTCGTATTTTAATGCAATATTTTGTATACCCTGTAAATAATATAAGTAATAACTAGAGTAGCATGGACTTATATTTTAGGTTTTAGCGAGTCAACTGTAACTCGTATTTTAATCGAGTTGAATTCAACTTCGTTATAATACAGGGTATCTATTACAGGGTAGCAGTAGCTTTTATGCGATTCGTTTGTCTCAACTTCCATTTCTTTATAATACAAGGTATCTATTAATCAAATCAAACACGCAATATTTATAATACAGGGTATCTATTATAGGGTATCAATAGTTTAAATGCCATTCGCTAGTCATAATACACTGCAAACTGAAGTAAAGCTAATTTGAGTGCACATCTTTATAATACAGGGTATCTATTAATCCAACAAACCCGCATTCTAAATAATACAGGGTATATATTACAGGGAATAACCAAGTTAATATCCTAGCAAAGGAAGTATAGTTAATTGAAAACCACTTCTTTATAATACAGGGTATCTATTAATCAAACCAACCCGCAATCTAAATAATACAGGGTAAATATTACAGGGAATAAGTAAGTTAATACCCTAGCAAAGGAAGTATACTTAATTTTATTCCACTTCTTTATAATACAGGGTATCTATTAAGCCAACCATCCCGCATTCCTCGTTGTTTTTATTCCACTTCAGTAGTTTTCATGCCTTTTAAGCATTCGCTAGCCTTAATACCCTGGCAAATGCAAATGCAAATATATTTCAATAACCCGCTTGCCAATGCAACCACCCAACCACCGAACCACCGAACGACCCCACCAAATACCACGCGATATTGCATTTCCCGGCTGCAGTGGAAATTGATTGTCGCACAATGCCAATTTCATGCATGTTCACATATAAAACACTATCAACAAAAAACTACAAAAATTGCCACAATGAAATCCTATGAAAATTATAAATGTTTTGCAAGCCTCGACAAAGGGGCAGTCTAAGGACGAGCAGGAGTAGCGGTAGGAGCAGGGGAGTGCGAAGTGCGGGAAGTGTGGCGAGTACTGCTTGGTAGCTGCCAAAAGCGCAACCGTGCGCAATGAGCCGAGTGCACAGGTATATTGGAGTCTACGTGGCAGAGACTCTCTCTTTCTCTCTCTCTCTCTATCGCTCTCTCTCTCTCTCGCTCTCTCACTCTCTATCTGTCTCTTTCTCTCGTGCCAGCCAAAGCACAACAGCGCAAAACATAATTGAAAATCATTTTTCAGCAAAAAAAAAACATTGCTTAATGCGCACTAAATGTCTCTAATTCGGACAGTTGGACGGACGATTGTAAGAGGAGGACGCAGCGCACCTAGCACTAAAGGATACCACGTAAACATCAACAACTGAGTTATGAACTTACTTAAGAGTCTGGCAGATACAGCCATTTGTGGAAGTCAATTAAACAAGCGTAGTTTTTAGAAGCTGTTTATTATGTCATTATAAATACTTTACAATTAATCAGAATTATTATTTGCTATTTAGCAAATACTTAAAATTATTAATACATAAATAAGTTGTAGAGGCTAAAAAAGTAAGTTAGCTTCATAAAATAAGCAGTAGCTTAAGTTTTAAGTGCTAGTTAATAAAATAAAATTACTTTAGACCTTTCAAAGTCTGAGCTGAGAATAATTACATATTTTATTATATAAAGAATTAGCTATTCTATTTCAAATAACATGAGTAAATAAATAAGTAAATAATTAAATAAGTAAATAAGAAAACTAATAAATCTTATTCACATTTAATTACATTACATATTTTATTATATAAAGAATTAGCAATTCTATTTCAAATAACATGAGTAAATAAATTAGTAATAAATAAATAAGTAAATAAGAAAGCTAATAAATCTTATTCACATTTTTATTTTCAAATTAATATTATTTGTTATTCATAATTCATTAGTAAATTTATTAAAATAATTTATGTGTTTCAAATAAACTTTTTAATTAACAAATATATTTTAAAAGTAAATCAGCATATTTTTGTCGACTGCTTTTAGTTGAAGTTAAATTAATGAATTAAAAAATATATAAAAATAAAATATTAACATAAAAGAAAAACTTTATATAAATTAATAAATGAAAATAAATTAATAAATATAATTATTATAAATATTACTTATTCTATAAATGCTATGGCTTCTTTAACTTTCTCAGTTTTCTTAACCTTGAATAATG
This sequence comes from Drosophila macrospina, assembly GCA_035042075.1. Taxonomy (NCBI): domain Eukaryota; kingdom Metazoa; phylum Arthropoda; class Insecta; order Diptera; family Drosophilidae; genus Drosophila; species Drosophila macrospina. The sequence goes on from JAWNLW010000359.1 coordinate 1,131,711, forward strand.
GTTTTTATTTATTTTTTTTATATAAATAAATGAATTATATTACACAATATTAAATAGCAACATTAAACATTAAATTCCTCGTTTAAATAAACTTTATTCACTTGAATTATTCATCGTATTTGACTGGACTAAATATATAGAATATATTAGTAGGGAAATCTTTTGAATCTATCAAAATAGATAATAAATAATTGCCAGCTTTATTTTTATATTAAAAAAACAGAATCTGCGTGCACTTTATACAAGTAATATCAACAAATTGTAGATAAGGATGGACAGATGAACATGACTAGAATATATATACTCTAAAGTGCACATTTCGCTTATGACAAACCTAATAGACTACTCTACTTTTTAAGTACAGAGTCTAAATTATCACAAATGCCTTGAAGAACTCCACGGAAATCGTTTTCTACATAGCAATCCATAGACATATATTTTCTTTTTTATTAAGCACTTCAATTTACCTTGACTATGATATATGGATATTACCCCAACTTGAGGCTACCCTGTACCAACCATAAACTGCAGGCCATAATAAATAGCGTATGGTTAGGTAGTTTCATGCATTGCGCCACCTTTAATTATGCGTATCTCGCCAACGGATCCATCTTTAGGGCCAACCAATTACAATTATGATGCCTAGGGGAACTAGGCAACTATAACTTAGCATTTGGCACTTGATTAGATGGCGCGGGTGGCTACAAGCACAGCCAAAGGACGTGACGGACCAGAAAAACGCAAAGTTGGCCAATTTGCCGGCACATTTTTCTCTCTCTCTCTCTCTCTCTTTCTTTCGCACTTAAAGCTTTCTTCGTTGTGGCATTAAGTGGCAGCAATTCGACTTTATCGCATTGTATACACTCGATTACGCTGTTATGGCCCTGCCAAAAGGTCTAAAATGTGCGAAATGAGCGAATGGCGGACACCTAACTGAGAAGCCACCTGACTAGGCGATGAGACAGACAGACAGCCAGACAGCGAGAGACAGAGAGAAAATGAAAAAAGGGGCAGCATCATCACTTTGATCATTAACTGGAAAATGGCTAGGGACAAGCGGCAGATAAGCGAAAGGCAAACACAAAGCAGGCACTACTAGGGATTGCGATTGGGCTCTTAACAAAGGCTCAGGCAGCCGCAGGATGTACCCACGGGGATTAGCTCCAGCTCCAGCTTCAGCTTCAGCTTCAGCTGCAACGCAGATCAAGGCATTTGCCTTATCGCGTCGCGACGTCAATGCTGACATCTTAAGCTGGGCAAACAACTTAATTCTCTCTTCATTTGAGACGCATGAGCAAGTGTACATAATACAAGGCCTCAGTGCTTAACTTATTCATGTGCAAAGAAGAAGAAGAACGTTGCTTCTTAATTGCTGTAAACAACAATTATATGCTTACAATTTATAAAAGTATACAATTTGACAGTATAAAAATATGCGTTGCTTTAAAAGATGTGCAAATTAACACGACAGTATAATACTCTGAACAGTTCTCTATAGTAAAAGTATTTTCATAATTATTATTACTAAACTTCAAATATCCCAATTCCCTAAATTATATAGATGAAGATTACGATACATTTTCACTGGTAATTCTGCAAATCGAACGCAATTTAAGCAGAGTAATCTAAGCTGAGTGCTACATCACTCGCACACATGTGCTGGTCGCAACGAACAAAGCGCAAACAGCTAAATTTTCTTTCTTTGCTGATTATCTTTCTTATTTATAGACCGAACTTGATGAAACTTTCAGCATTGCTGGCCAGGCGTTTCGGTAGGGCAGCCCAGAGATCTGCTAGCCCCAGCACTGGAGCAAGAAGAAGAGGAAGCAGACGATACCAACCTCAAGATCTGCTAGATCGGCAAAGTGTCATTTATTCTCAAAGTAATTAGACAAATTAAAATAAATAAAATAAACAAAATATAATAAAATAAATTAAAATAAAATAAAACAAATAAAATAAATAAAATAAATTAAATAAATAAAATAAATAAAATAAATAAAATAAATATAATAAATAAAATAAATAAAATAAATAAAATAAATAAAATAAATAAAATAAATAAAATAAATAAAATAAATAAAATAAATAAAATAAATAAAATAAATAAAATAAATAAAATAAATAAAATAAATAAAATAAATAAAATAAATAAAATAAATAAAATAAATAAAATAAATAAAATAAATAAAATAAATAAATAAATAAATAAATAAAATAAATAAAATAAATAAAATAAATAAAATAAATAAAATAAATAAAATAAATAAAATAAATAAAATAAATAAAATAAATAAAATAAATAAAATAAATAAAATAAATAAAATAAATAAAATAAATAAAATAAATAAAATAAATAAAATAAATAAAATAAATAAAATAAATAAAATAAATAAAATAAAACAAATAAATAAAATAAATAAAATAAATAAAATAAATAAAATAAATAAAATAAATAAAATAAATAAAATAAATAAAATAAATAAAATAAATAAAATAAATAAAATAAATAAAATAAATAAAATAAATAAAATAAATAAAATAAATAAAATAAATAAAATAAATAAAATAAATAAAATAAATAAAATAAATAAAATAAATAAAATAAATAAAATAAATAAAATAAATAAAATAAATAAAATAAATAAAATAAATAAAATAAATAAAATAAATAAAATAAATAAAGTAAATAAAATAAATAAAATAGATAAAATAAATAAAATAAATAAAATAAATAAAATAAATAAAATAAATAAAATAATTAAAATAAATAAAACAAATAAATAAAATAAATAAAATAAATAAAATAAATAAAGTAAATAAAATAAGTAAAATAAATAAAAAATAAAAAAATAAAATAAAAAACAAATAAAATAAATAACATAAATAAAATAAATTAATATAACAAAATGCACTTTAGGTCTAAAAATTTAAACAGCTGATAATTATAATCCAACCAACTATGTGCTAATTTTTGATATACTCCAGCGGTATTTGGTTGACCCCAAAATTACCGCAGAAATGCATTTTCAAGTGGCATTAAATTTTAGATATACACACACTCACTCACACACACACACGCTACATGAATGTGTGTGTATGCTCAGTTGCAGACACAAGCGCATCGGCACTTAACCCAATATAAAGCGCCTATCAATGCAGCAGCATTAGGGCCGTAGAGTGTCAGCCATGTCCTCGTTGGGCTCAAACAGACACCATCATCATCCGCTTATGACCGTAGTTAAACAGTCTCCAACACTTTTACACTCAATGCGTCATTTTACACGCTCCAATAGAACATTTCTGCCTGTGGTAATAGAATTTCTGCTCTAAAATTAGTAAAATGGAACGAGGCTGACAAAAGGCGCGATTTGCGTATACGTGATATTCAATAGGCTCTTGGGATAAGATCAATGATTGACAGAAATTTGTATATTTTAGTGAAAATTACTAAGTGAATTCAAGTGCAAGCAGTTCAAAAAGGCAAATCACATGCACTCGACGACTGACAGAGACCCTGTAGTGCTAAATGTAGTAAATAAATGTTATATTTAAAGTTGTATAACAAACACTTTTTAAAAAGCAAGTTGACTGTGTAGTGTGTGTAAATTGTACCCGATAATAATATTAATTTGATTTTCTCAGTATACGCTTCACAATGGCTTGCAGAAAGTCGAAAGTTCTTAAAGAGGAAGTGCAAGTCTCACTTGGCCCACAGTTGAGAGATGGCTTCAACGTTTTTGGCATTGCTCACATCTGTGCCAGTTTTAATGACACTTTTGTGCATGTTACCGATCTAATTGGATGCGAGACAATCGCTCGTGTCACCGGCGGCATGAAAGTTTCGGCTGATCGGGACGAGCTCTGCGTTCTCTGGCACGATGAAAATTGGACACATTGAGGATGTCACCCCCATTCCAAGCGACTTCAAGGGTTGCGTCTCTAAATTCAGAAATGCTGAATACTTTAAAACGCAAAATGATTTATGAAATATAATTTTATTTATTTGTTTATTGATTTATTACATTATCTATATATTTTTAGATTTATTTATTCTTGTATTTGTTTTTTAATTCTTAACTTAGTTTTTTTTATTAATTAGTTTATTTATTAATTCATTAACATATTTATTTATTTATAGAATTGTCAATATCTATATATTGATTGTCAATATATATATATATTATTTATTGACTTATTCATTGCTATATTTATTAAATTTTTGAATATTTATTTCAATTTATTTCATTTCATTTATTTCATTTTATTTATCATTTATACATATCTTTCTATTTACATATACATTTATTTCTTAATTAATAAATTTATATATTTATTTAACTATTTATTTATTAGTTACTATTTCTTAAATCATTTATTAGTTACTTTATTTATATTAACTTTTATAATTAATTACTTTATAAATTAATTCATTAATATATTTATATACATATATTTATATATTTATTTATATAATTTATTAATGAATCAATTAATTAATTTATTGTTATATTTTTTAGCTTATTTATTGATGGATTAATTATTACTTATTTGCATTTGCTTTCTTATTGATTTTATTTATATAAATATATATACATTTATATATATATTTTTTTATTGCTTCATATTTTATTTTATTTATTTATTTATTTATTTATTAATTAATATATTTATTTACATAATGATATCTATGAAATTGCATACTTTATCAAATTTACTTTATTTATTATCATCAAGGTTAAATTTTATTTTAAAGCTAAGTTTCCTTAATTTTACAGAAAAAACTAAACCTTCAATATCACTAAGTGAGATTTCACTCGTAACATTCTTGATTCGCAAAAGTGACAGACATTCTTGGTTTTGTGCATCCGCAAATAACAAGATGATGCAGTTATGTTCAAGTTGACGTACCTGAAATACCCTATGAAATGTGCAAATGAATATCTATGAAAATTTAATGAATGTTGATGTGCGATGCCACAGCTAAGCTTTATGCATTTGCTGAGCAGCTTAAGGAAATTTTGCTTTTGCAAGGGTATTCAGCAGTGCGTATATTTACCATTAGGTGCGCACAACAGGCGAAAAGATGGCGACGCAATGGCGACGGCGTTTGGTTGCAGCTGTGAAATGTAAACGTAAAACGCAGCGATGCATCCTGTGAGTTTTTCTTGATATTTTGTTGTTGGCACACAGCCTTTGTAGTTGCAATTGCTGTTGTAGTTGTTATTGTAATTGTTGCAGTTGTTGTTTACACATGTCGCAAATGCATGCGCCATTTGGCAGATGTGTGCAACGCGAATGCGGATACGGAAATGTGAACAAAGCGAAAGTGAAGAGTGCGTCAGTCTGTAGGTATGTGTGCGAGTGTGTAACTATGTGTGTGTGTGTGCTTAAAAGTGCATGTGGGTGGTGGTTGCTGGGTGGTGGTAGCAAGAACTTTTCAGCTAGGGCATTTGCCGAAGGGCACGAGGCTAGACTGCCAGCCTGCTGATGAGTTGGCATTGCAGCGCTCTTGGCTATTAACTGTTGCAAATATTTGCATAGGCAACCGCGCAGCACTAGACTCTGAAAACAGTAAACAACACACAGCAAACGCACACACACCAACGCAAAGCAAACAAGACTAAAACCAACATTGAGGTATAGCACAGCAACAACAACAGCGGCCACTTGAATCTATGCGTATTACCCATCTTATGAATTTCAGACACTTAGCAATATGAGAAACGCGACATGAACAAAGCTGACAACAGGTAATAAACTTGACAGCATAAAACTTGACGATGGGAACTTATGCAGCCAGTAGCAGCTGCTGTTTATGTCCATCAAAGAAAGTAAAACATTTGCAGCTCTTTAATGAAATAACAACAAGCTCAGTAATAATTGCAAACACAACTCAAACTTAGGTTCATTCTTTAAGAAAAAGTCGTTGAAATTTATCAATAATCAATAGTTCCAATTGCAAATAAATATACTATAATCTTGTAAGCAGCTCGTCAGGATATGCTTAAACTTATTATAAGCTGAATGTAGGACAATTGACAGTCGCTAGAATTAGAATTTCATTCAATTCTATAATTAGCTGAAATGTCAATTTTATACTTAGGCTTATCTATTATACATTATTTCTCAGGGTTAATTTACTCTGTTGATTTCATATGCACTTATATAGTATAAATCTATTATTATACTAATTTTGTTAGAATTACATTCAAGGTTCACCATCAATGTGCTCTGTCATCAGCGTTTTAGCAATCAAGGATGTGTGCTTCAAGTAGAAAATATAAATAAAATTAAATATAAATTAATGCAAAATAAAATAAAATGAATATAAATATTAAGTGAAGCAAAATATTTAATAAAATAATTATATAAAACAAGTAATATTCCTTAGCACTCAGCTTTTGAACGCAGCATTCAGCCAACTAAGAATTCACATTTCCATTTGCTTTATGACATATGTGTGTAAGAGTGAACACGTGCATACACACATATTTATCTCTCGCTCGCACATATTTTTGCTCAGCAAAGCGCTAGACTTCGGTCACAAATTGAGCGATGTGCGACTGAGCGACGCTCTCTCGCCTTAACAACTCAAACGAAGTTGCTCAGTGCGTGGCCACTTCACTCAAAGCGATCGCTCATTAAAGTCGCTCGAGAGAGCGATTTCAGTCGCTCAATGCGTGGCCTAAGCCTCACACTGCAAATTGTTCTATTCTTTCTTCATTCTCTTATGAATAGCTTTCGTATTTCTGAATCGATCTTTTTAAAACTTTCAAATGTGTTTCTAAAGAGTATTTTTTAAACACCTATTGAATTGGAAGTGTGTATGTTAAGAAATAAGCGTTCATACAGCCAGTCATTCTTTTCTAGCCTTAACAACTCAATCGAAGTTGCTCAGTGCGTGGCCACTTCACTCAAAGCGATCGCTCATTAATGTCGCTCGAGAGAGCGATTTCAGTCGCTCAATGCGTGGCCTAAGCCTCACACTGCAAATTGTTCTATTCTTTCTTCATTCTCTTATGAATAGCTTTCGTATTTCTGAATCGATCTTTTTAAAACTTTCAAATGTGTTTCTAAAGAGTATTTTTTAAACACCTGTTGAATTGGAAGTGTGTACGTTCAAATTGTTATACAGCAATATTGGAGTCAAATTTACTCTATCTGTAGCTCTTATATTTCTAGCAGCTATAGGTGCTAAAATCGACGCGTTCATACAGACATAAACAGACGGATGTGTCCCAATCGACTTGGCTGTGGATACTGATCAAGAATACTTAAGCTTTAAGAGTCTGTCATATCTCATTCGGCCTCTTACACAATTTTTACACAAATTACCGGGTATAAGAAGTTGCCTTGAAGCACAAGTTGCCTCAAACATTTGAAATTTCCATTCGAAGCATCGCTGAACTAACAACTGCATAAGTTCAAACACTTTTGTTGATTCCTTGTACATTTCTGAGCAATTATATTCCATACTTTTGTTTACGGAAGCCATTTTTATTGCTAATCATGATTCAAGAGAACATGATTTCAATTCATTTACATACACATAATTGTGAATGTGTAATTTTATTTGTTTCAAAAGTTAATTTATGTAAGTCTTCTGCTGTAACTTCATTAGTACTTGATGGGCCCAACATCTACAACATTTAATCAACATTTTGAGCAATATATTCCCAGTTGTGAGTCGTGATTAGCTTTGCGTTAAAGTTCTAAGCAAGAACGTTTCCTTTGGAGGCTTCCACAATGAATTTCAAAAAGGTACAGAAAGGTTTGTCCGGGAAGGTAGCGGAGGGAGCATTCCCAAAAAAAAACCCTTTTTAATTAACTTGCACACAAAACGCGCGAACAAAAGATGAGCTAAAATACAAGTAAAACGGCCAAAAGTGCGTTTTGTGTGCCATATTTATTTGCTGTTGGCAGCGGGACATGGTTAAAAGTGAAGCCCCAACACTCAGTTCGTTTCTGTGTAGAAATTTTGTTTGCTTTTTGTTGTTGTTGTATCTCACTGAGTTTTGCTTTGCCTCGCTTTACAAATTGTATTTCAACGGTTTTGCGCTTCATTAAAATTGCTGTTAAAATAACACACGCACACGCACATGCACACGCACACACACAAGCGTAAACACACGGATAGGGGAACGGGTAGAGAAGCAACTGGCAAAGAGGAATGAGCACAAAACTCGTATACAAGGACGTTGGCTGGAGACATGTGTGCGCCAGCTGACAAGGCTTACAACATGATTTTGTGGCTATGTATCCTTTTGTTTGCCTTTGTGCGTTACAAAATAAAAAAAAGAAAAGTAAAATAAAAAATGCCTCACAAAATAAACACGGACTACAAAACTGCTGCGCCCGCAAGCAATCTACAAAAAAAAGTAAAAAAAAAACATCAGGAACAACAACAATGCTCCTGTTAACCCAACGTATAACGGAAGCCGTCAGGAAAGTAACTTTTTTCCCGCATCCCCCTCCTTCAGCGTTATCCACTGTTAATCTATATATGAATTGCAGATATGAGAATTTCAAGAATTTCTTGATTTTACTTGCAATATCGCGGTGCTCTGTATTCTGTATTCTACAAATAGAAATATGTAGCTAATCTCTTACTAATAAATATAAAAATACAATAGTTATTAATTTTCAATATTTAAGTCCTGTTTTCAATTGGTATTCTATGAAATATATATATAAATTTATAGGAAATATATCGTACAAAATTATGTTGAAAATAAACAAATAAAATAAAATGCAATAAATATATATATTTAATATCAACAAAAATCAGTCAAAAATAAGTTAAAACACAAAAATAAATAAAATAAAATAAATAAAAAATTAAGTTACATATATTATAAAATAAATATGTTAACAAAAGAATCAGTTAAATATGTTGCTTACAAGATTAAAGTATTTTATATTAATTTAATGTAAATAAATAAATATTAAATGAATAAATATAAAATAAATATGTTGCCTAATAAAATTAAATGGAATAGATCATAAAAAATAATATAAAAAACTTGCATAATTAATTAAAATCCATAAAAAATATCCTAAATATCCTAAAAATATCCTAAAATAAATAAGTTTTTTACAAACTGTATTCTAGCTATCAAAACAAATTAAATTAATTTGTAACAAACTAATAAAAACAATTTAATTATTAACAATTTTACTATTAATAACATTTTAATTATAAACATGTATACATTTTATTATTAACAACAATTTAATAGTTTCTATTTCCAAAGTAAATAATAACAAGTTTCCAATACTTTAATGTATGAATTAAAGAGTAAATACTTTTGACAGAAAATCATTTTAATGGGATTACAGGTGACGAAGCGCAGCATTGCAACTAAGTGGCAACGCCCAACAACTAGTAGCAGCATTGCGAGAGTAGCGTTTAAAGAGAGAAGACATGTAAGAAGAGAACGTAGATAACAGAAGCTAAGAGAGAATTTTAACTATGGATACTCGGATATAGTTAACTTGCGGCACGCCAATCTAAAATAAGAAAAACGTTTATTTTGTATTTATCTAACAAAATTCAACGCTTTATTGAGAAAGCAAAGTTTCAAATACTTCCGTTGGCGCTTATCAAAGAAATGTCATAATACTGTATTTCAGCAAAGTCATCTGCTTAAGTTAAATAAGGTAGAGAACCTGGTGTTTTTGATGCTGTACACATACAAAATGAAATATATTTCCACAAAATCGTATAAATTTGTATTTCTATATATAGTATATAAAAATATATACATTTTTTGCAACTCTGCAAAATGTGTCAACCAATATCAGAAAAAAGAGTTTGTTTGCCTGATTAAATGCTTGGTCTTTATTTATTTTATAGCCTCTTTTTGCTGTCGCGCTCTCCTACAAAATTGTTTTCCGATTTTTGCCACAAATCATGGGCCAACCCCCTTAATTTAGCCAAGCGGTTAACCACTGGTGTTTAAAGAATCTCCGATATAGTGACAACGGGCGGGAAACGAACGCAACGGAAATTCGCCATGAAAGTGTATTAAATAACAGAAAGTTAATGAAGCGTAAGCAACACTTTGACACTGATACGAAGAGACCAGTTTAAACATATTAAGGAATAAAAAGACAAAAAGGGAACAGAAAAGAAAAGCAAAGAAAGGAAAGCGCAATAAAAGCAGCACAAAAGCAAATATTAAACATTAAAGAAGTCCCAAAGTTATTTATAACACATATTTGCACCTACTTTCGTTTTCTGCTTTGGTTTTTATATTCTTATACCCTATTCCCAAGAGAGATAGCGATAGAGAGAGAGAGAGAGTAGTAGTGAGCGAGGACAAGTGCAATTATCTTTGCATATTTAATGAAACCTGCTCTCGAACAATTAATGTGTCAATAAATTAACTGAATAATGCATTAACTGTAGACAACGATAAGTGAAAAGAAAAAACGAAACTGAATTGATTTTGTATGTTTTTATTTTTCAAAATATTTAAATATGCTACATACAATAAAAATATAATAATAAAAGTTAATTAAGAGTAAACTTTTCTACAATTATTTTAATAATTAATATTTTTATTGTTAACTAAAACTAGCTGCTACTAAAGTGCAGCTAAAAAGTTGTTAAATTAGAATTTGATTTGTTTATAAGCTTTTGTTTAAAAAAATTATAATTTGATTTGTTTATATTGTTTTTTTTTTTTATTTAAGTTGTTAAATTATAATTTGATTTGCTTATAAAGTGATCCACAATATGGTTTGCCGCATTCTTAGTTTCTTGTTTGCAGCTCTGCCGAATACAGGGTATCACAAAGTTAAACTTTGCTGTGTGCTATCAGTTTTTTACTTTCTATTGTTACTTGGCGAGGAATGAAATGCACAGCTGTTGATTTTAAATGATGCTCCTTGTTGCCTGCGGTTTTGTTACAGTTCGTTGTGTTCCTCCTTCTGTTCTGTTGTTCTAATAGTTGTTGTGGTTGTTGTTGTTGTTGTTTTTGTAGTCGTAGCCTGCTCCTTATATAAGTCATGCGCGCCTGCTTTGTTGTCGGTTTCGGGCGCCTTTTTTGTCTTTGTTGCTGCGCCTTATGCCATTGTTACTGACACTTGGCTTTAAGCGGCTGCTTCAGCGCTCAAAATGTCACGAATTCTTGCAATTCTTTCATTTGTTTTTCTTTTCTTTCTATTTTCGTGGCTGTTGTTGTTGTTGCTGTTGTTTTTGCGGCAGCGTCTGCCGCAGCATCATTGTCAGCAGTTTTTTCGACGCTTTGTTGAGCGACAAATTGAAAAAGTTGAGTGGGGTTAGTGGACAATGGAGATAATTTTGTTTGAGAATCCAAATATTATGAATTGCTAAAATTAAAAGTGAATCAAATTAAATCATAAATATTTGAATAAAATAGAATTCAATAAAATGAAAGCCTAATTAACAACAAAGCTATGCAAATAAATTGAAACTAAATAAATTGAAATGTAAATGCAATTGTAAACTAACTATTTCATTAAAAATTAATATAAATTTATTAACGCAAAGCTAAAACTCAAAAATTACGTTCTTTGCTTTAAAATTCAATAACAAATTACGATTAACTTAATTAAAGACTCTGAGCAAAGTAAGTCTCAAGTATTGCTATTTCAATTTAAAATAAATATTTTTATACATTTAATTTGATTGTATTAAAGTTGAAACGAAATTGAATCATAATTAAATGTAAATAAATTGCCCTATACGGTAATTATAATTAACGCTCTGTATGAATAAATGTTTTTGTTTTTCTTTTTATTTATAATTTTAGCTTGATTGTATGTGGAAACAGTTATAGAATTGAAAGAGCAAATTGAAATTGTTTTAAATTGAGCTTAAAGTGAAACCGAACTGTGTCTTCAACAAAATCAACAGTTTAGACCACACACACACCACATTTGTTGCCTTCGTTCAACCCACCGTGCGCTGTTTAAGGCTCCCTCTTTTATTTATTGACTGTTAAACTTTTCATTAGCCATTTGGTTTAATTCGCACACAATAGCAAAGATTCAAAGGCAATGGCAATGCAGAGCGTCGGCAGAGCAGTCGCTACTGAGGCAAAAGCAACAAAAATAAAAAAAAAAAAATGGCAACGAATGAAACAACATCAACAAAATCAACAGCAACAACAACAACAACAGCCATCAGCACTAAGTATAATGTATTTGTGTTGAAAGCAACCACAGCAAAAAGTTTATTGCCTGTATGTGTGTGTGTGTGTGTGCGTGTCTGTAAATGGCTTTCTGTGTATATTTGTGTTGCTGTATACCACAGATACAATCAGAGCGCAATTGTCTGCACTGATGAGCGAAGCAATGGAGCGGCCATCATGTAAGCCCAACTCCCCGCCCCCTATTCGCAGTGCTTTTTATGTCAAAGAGAGCCCCACACGTAATCACAATGATAAGAATCACGCATCCCGACACAGACCCACAGACAGATACAATGAGTATGACAAAAATGAGAATTATTTTCGCATGATGATTAAGTGAAAGTTTGCAACCGAACAAGCAAGCACAGTTAATTCACAGTGCCGACGATTCAATACCCTAGAGCTGTTAAATTATTATTGGATCAAAATAATATGACAACTTAAAGTTCCACTTTTCAGCTTAAAATGAGCATAACAGTTCTGCTTAGCTTAACAACACTGCACGGTTGAACAAACTCTCGGCAGTTTTCCACTTCATTATGTTAAGCCTATACCGACTGTTAAACCTTTGAACTGCTAAACTGTTTCTTTACAGCTTTCTGTTAAGGTTCCACGCCGAATGTTAAGCTACAGATTGCCTTATATGTTAAGTGTCCGCTGCAAGCTCACTATGTCTATGTTATGTTAATTAACAGCGCTAGACTTTTACATGTTTCACAAACTGTATAATTGCTACACATGTGTTAATGTGATTGCAAGCAGTTTTATTTATATTAACAGCGCTGTAATGAATAGTGTTAATACACATTTAATGTAAAAGCAGAAAATATCAGTTGGTTATTCGAAATGACTTAAATTAAATACCGTACAATGAGTTCTTATATTATATATCCCCACACATGTAGAGGCTCCTATATCAATCAAAATACTCTCAGCAAGGGTGTACATTAAGTATATACCAACAAATATTCTATGACTTTGCTAAAGCTTAAGCGAAAACTTGTATTCAACGTGAAACTTTAACAAATAGCAAACAACTTTTAGCGACACACATACTTTTATACACACACACACACACAAAAGAACTGGTTGTGCCATGTAACTAAAATACTGTGTGAAAAAGTAAATGTATATGTGGGTGTGTGTGTGTGTGTGAGCTAGAAACATCTGCGATGTGACAGCATGATGCCATTGAGCCAGGCAAAGAGTCGCATGCTTCTGACCCGTATAAGTATGCTACAAAGCATGTGGTCCGCCTGCTTTTCCTGTGACAGAGGCCGAAACTCCCAGACACGTAGACTCATTCCGTTTGCTCTGACAACACACTATGCAGTCGTACAGTAGTGCACAATGCTTAAACAAACATTGTAGTGGTGTGACACATACATATTGCAGCACTTACCCCAACCCTCAAGTACCAAGAACTCGGAACTACATATGTATGTATGTATATATGTAAGATTCCCACCGTGCTCCACTTGAAAAGCAGCAACAAACGCAACGTGAGGCGATTTCAATGTTTAAGTCAATATCAGCAGTATAAATAAATATATATATATAAATATATATATATATATATATTTACATATATATATATATATATAGACTATGTTATAGGTAAGTCCATTTCACTTAACAACATTTGCGCCCTTTGAATGCCACAATATTTTACGAGTATATTTTGCATTTTCCACAACCAAAAACACAACAAAAATCAAGTAAAAAACTATGTCAAATGGGCATACATTTTGCTTTTAGTCCGATTTTTATTACGTTTTCGATTTGCGGTCTGTTTTTGCGAATGCCATCACTTTATAACAATCGCTCAACTGGAAACAAAAAATGCAAATACATGCAAAACAATGTAGTTAATTTTCCACTGCGGTTAGCCAGAATATGTTGCAAGGTATTCGCCTGTTGCCAACAACAACAACAAAATTAACTTGATTTATGCTGTTCAAAATGAATTTGAACCTTTTGAAATGCGCTTGCCTACACATTGTGGCATTCAATATCAAATTCAAATATCAACTTTATCAAAGTATAATTTAAACTGTATGAAATGGAGATATAAATATGTTGATTGGTAATTTTATTGGATAAACTCTCAGAGTTAAGCACATTAAGATCTCATATATCTCATCTTTACATACTTCAGCTTAGAAATGTAAAGGAAATTTATGTTTTAACATATCAAAGCCTTGATTTAATATGAAATAAATTTACTCAGATTAAGGCTCGAGCAAGCAAACAAGGACACAAGTGTACATAGATTGTTCAAGGTTAACTTAAATAATTTAAATAAGCAGATTAAAATGCTTTCAAATATTTATATAATATATTAAACATTCCTCCTTTAAGTAAACAAATATTTCTTCGCTGATTTTATTGATAAAGTTGCAAATTCAATTTTTAAATGCATAAATTTTGTTCGTCTACAGTTCAAATTTATATCGTTTATTGCTGCATATAAATCAAAAAGAAAATTGTACTCACCTTATGCCGCCTACGTTTAATATAATCCGGTTTTCGCCATCCATGTTGCATGCAACAGTCGTGGTAACAGCAGCCGCATGCCCAAAACGATTTCAGTAGCCTTATTTTTGTTGTTGTTGTTTTTTTTGGTATTTTGATTGTTTAGCACTATAAAATCTGCATCAATGCGACTATCAAACGAATCATCTCATTGGGGGCTCTTTTGCAGCTCACAAATTTCAACAACTTTTAGTTGTTGCAACTCTAAAAATGTGAGTAGATATTTGAATAGAAATGTTTTATATTTCGTATTTTGCACGCGGCAGAAACTTGACGCGAAATGCTTTTTAATTAGAGCCGACGACTAGGCACATTCCATAGTGCAGTTGTTGTTGCAGCAGCTGCGGCCCTCATTGGCTTTTAGTTTGCTTTGCATATCCTCGTGGTCCTTTGACTGCAAAGGGAATGGAATATATGGTTTGGGTTTCAGTTGTGGTACTCCTAAAGTGATGCGCATGCCGAAATTGGGTTATAATCTAGAGTAATGTGTGTGCTTATATGCCAGTGCAATATATTACGTATGCTGGCCAAAAGCTCGCTTAATACCCTAACAAAGGGTACTATCAATCGCACACATAATATGTAACGCATGGCGAAAAGCTTTTTGGTTTACATGTGGAGCTCATTTATAAATGAAATAATAACTATAAATTGTTTACTGATTTGATCAAATTCAATATTTGAAATATTAAAAATGTATAATATTTATATTTAGAAATTTAAAAGTTAATTTAAATGCAATATTTATTTATTTAGAATTTGTAAACCAAAAAGATATCTTAATTTATTTTATATATATAATATATAATATATAATATTTATATTTAAAAATTACATAGTAAAATTATATTTATTATATATGATTTGATTAAATATTAAAAAATTTGTTAGTTTTTGATATTTATAAATTACATAATGAATAGCAACTGATTGAAGAGTTAAGAAGAGTTATGCAATAATTAATTATTTAGAATTTATAAACTAAATAGAAAATGCAATAATTCAATATTTAAATATTTTAAATTGATAAATATTTATAATTTATAAATTAAGTAATAAAAAGAAATTAGTTTTAGATTTAATTATGTGCGATAATTAGAAAAATATAAGATTTATTTTTTATGAAGAAAACATAAATTTATTTAAATTTTTAAAATGTATAAATTAAATAGAAAATATAAAAATTTATAATTTATAAATTAAGTAATAAATATAAATTATTTTTAGATTTAATTATATACGATAATTAGAAAAATATAAGTTTTATTTTTTATTAGAAAAACATTACTTTATTTAAATATTTAAAATGTATAAATTAAATAGAAAATATAAATTGTTTATTAAATTAATTAAATGCAATATTTAAATATCTATCATTTACAAATTAGGTAATAAATAGAAATTATTTTTATATTTAATTAACTGCGATAGTTAAAATATGTAAAATATATACATTAAATAGAAAATATAAATTGTTTATTAAATTAATTAAATGCAATACTTAAATATTTCTCATTTATAAATTAGGTAATAAATAGAAATTATTTTTATATTTAATTAACTGCGATAATTAATATATATAACATTTAAATTGTTTGTTTATTTAATTAAAAGCAATATTTATGTATTTAAATCTATAAACAAATTAGAAAATTTAAATTGTTTTTGCAATAAATAAATATAAATATTTTATATATATTTTATTTAGTTGCTGTTAATCGACTATTGCAACTCAATACTAATTTTTGCAAGGGTATTTAAATTTCGTGTCTCTAGTGCACTTAGTACACTTATATAATGCTACTTTTATCTACGTCGCGCTTTCGTGTACTCTGGCAAATGCTTTCGCAGCTCTTCAGGGAAAATAAGTAATTGGTTTATATCTTTTTTTTTATACATATTTCGGCATTGGTTAGGGTGATGCATGCAAAGCAGGTTAAGTTTAAAGCTGTTGACTTTTAGAGGTTATTTCAGGCTTCATTGAAAAGAAAAGAAAAAAAACAACAACTGCAATTCATATGGTCAGAATAGTAATACAAATTCACGAAGCAAACTAAAGTCAACCTCAAATAGCATCAAAGAAAATTGCTTAGAACAAATTGAATTTATCGAATTTAATATGTACCTGAGAAAATTGTCAGAATCAAATACATGTTAACTTGAAAGGGGCCACAAAAATGTAAATATGACAGCTGCCTCGAGTGCCTCATGTTGTTTAAGCTACAAAATTTAAACCAAAAAAATGATAAAAAAAAATAATAAAATTTCTTTGTGGAAATTCTACATTTCACTTCACTTCAAAGTTGCTCTGTCAAAGTTATTGCTGCCGGGTAAAACTTTTGTTATTTGCAGATTGTGCTGATTGATAGCCATAGTTGAAGAAGGAGAGTGTAACAAAAAAAAAAAAAGTTTCGTTACAAATAAACAAGTAGAGGCCCCCTCCCTCTCCTCCTCAGAAAACTGGCAAACTGACAAATGTCCTTGTGAACGACAAGACAACAAACAAAGGGAGAGTTTTTTACTTTATATTGTGAAAAATATATGCAAAAATAGAAAACAAATTCATAGTTTTAATAGAAATTATTATAAGAGCGTTCTGAGAAATAAATAGAAATAGAAAATAGAATTTAAAATAATAAATGAAGAAGATTAGTTTTCTACTTTACATTGTGAAAAATATATGCAAAAATAGAAAACAAATTCATAGTTTTATAGAAATTATTAGTAGAGCGTTCTGAGAAATAAATAGAAATAGAAAATAGAATTTAAAATAATAAATGAAGAAGATTAGTTTTTTACTTTATATTGTGAAAAATATATGCAAAAATAGAAAACAAATTCATAGTTTTAAAGAAATTATTAGTAGAGCTTCCTGAGAAATAAATAGAAATAGAAAATAGAATTTAAAATAATAAATGAAGATGATTAAAAACATATTCTAAAATAATTGGTTATGTAAAAGCAAAAACCAAACTTGTATTTAATATTTATAAATTTTGGATAAAATTAAAGGTTTTATAAGTTAATAAAAAAAGTTTGTTTAATAAATTGTCAATGGAACAAATTGAAATATTTAATTTAAGGGAATTTCAAGGACTCAAAGTATAAAGCCAACAAATAAAACTTATTGAAAGTGAAAGCAAAAAAAAGGAAGACACATACAAACCGCATGGACAACAGACACACACACACACATACAGACACACAGACTCCCAGAGAAATTGCCACAATAATGTAGCACGTCATTGCGGCATTTTTATGGCCAACGGAGTCGAAACGTTGTGGATGCCGCTTGCAGCTGATTTAACGATATTTTCGTTTTCATTTCCAACCACTTTGCATGGATATGCAAATTTTGTACTACGTATTTTTTTGCATATTCTGGTAAAAAGAAAAAAAAACCATTCAAGCCAAGCTAGGAAGCTAGAGAGCCGCTGTCAAAATAACAAAATGTTGGTTAAGTGTGCCAAAGCCGAGGACAAAGTCTGTGAAAAAGCCATTCAGCTTGGGCGGTTAATCAACTGACTCGACTTGAAGGACTCAACAAGCTCTCGCTCTCGCTCCCGCACTCGCTCTCTCACTCGCTCTCTCTCGTACATCATCTGACCATCTGACTAGTCAGACAAACAATGTGAACATATACTTGTACATGGGAGTGCTGCTAACATGCAATCGAGTCAAGCAACTGAAACTGAAGCTGGCACAGCTTCAAGTGCGTCATCAATCTCTGTGGCGCAGGGGCTTTCCATGCATTGAGTGACTGAGACGATGGAAATTGCCACAGGGGGTAAAAGGGAAGCAAGCGAGATGAGTCTGGTGTGTGTGTGTGTGTGTGTGTGTGTGTGTGTGTGTGTAGGAGGAGTGGGGGATGCCATGAAGAGCTGCTCGTGCTGAGTGCTTTCAGTTCGCGCTTTGTCTTAGTCCCATTGTGCACCGCCTGTTAGTGGCACTTTTGGCCTCAACATTCAGTCAATCAAATTCTCGTTGATATTCCCATTGAATTGCGCCTTTTAAGAATGAATAATTTTCACTTTAACGAATTTACACTCGCGGTTGCACATTCACTAAGGGTGTAGAGCTTCACATTTTATCTGCAAAGTTGTAGATAGACAGCAACGACATCAAATGAAACTAAACAGATATCAAATTTCATTAAAGCGACGTCATTCAAATGCCACAATAACCCAGTAATACAATCAAAAGGGATTCAACACTTATTTCATTATTTCCTACTAATAGTAGTAGTATTTTCAACTACTACTACTAATATCAACTACTACTATTTCCTATTTCTACAACTATTTCCTACATCTACTATTTTCTACTACAACTAGTACTATTTCCTACAACTACTTCTATTTCCTCCTAATACTACTACTATTTCCTACAACTACTACTATTTCTTACTACTACTACTACTATTTCTTACTACTACTACTACTATTTCCTCCTACTACTACTACTATTTCCTACAACTACTACTATTTCTTACTACTACCACTACTATTTCCTACTACTACTACTACTAATAGTATTTCCTACTCTTACTATTTTCTACTACAACTAGTACTATTTCCTACAACTACTTCTATTTCCTACTGCATCTATTACTATTTTCCACCATATTTCCTACTACTACTTCTATTTCTTACTATTACTACTATTTCTGACTACTACTATTATTTCCTACTATTACTTCTATTTCCTACTACTGTTACTACTATTTCCCACTTCTATTTTCTACTACTTCTGCTATTATATACAACTACTACTACTATTTCCTACTACTACCACTTCTATTTCGTACTACTGCTACTACTGTGTCCCACTCCTTTTTCCGACTACTACTACTATTATTTTATTTATAACTACTGCTATTATTTCCTACTACTACCACTACTATTTCCTACTACTACTACTAATACTATTTCTAACTCCTACTATTTTCTACTATTTCCCACCACAATTTCCTTCTATTACTACTCCTACTTCAATTTCCTACTTGTTGAACTATTTCCTACAACTATTTTCTACAATAAGTAGTACTATTTTCTACAACTACTTCTATTTCCTACTAATACTACTATTTCTTACTACTACCACTACTGTTTCCTACTACTACTATTATTTTCTACTAGCACTTCTATTTCCTACTACTATTATAACTTCTGCTACTATTTCATGCTACTACTATTACTACTACTACTACTACTACTACTACTACTACTACTACTACTACAACTATTTCCTACTACTACTACTACTACTAATTTAATTTCCTAGGAAATTACAAATATGAAGATACTAATTTAGATGTCGATACAGTAGGGCGGGGAAGCTGGAAACTCTCCCGACCGATTAGACATTCCAATTCTTTCTGTTTTCCATATATAATGATATATTCTGTATATTTAAAAGAGTTCTTAAACTAATTGTAAGACCTATCTCAAGGTTGCTTGTATCTGAACCAATTCTAATGAAGAAAACTTAACAAAAACATAAATTTCAAAGAAGTTGACATTGAAATTGCTATTGCAAGTGAAGAGATAACCCTTTGCTGAGTAAAGAGTATACTAAACTACAGTTCGGAGTCACAGAACAAATATCATATTCGTATCTTGTATCTGTGTATATCTGAAAGCAAATAATACAAAACAGCTGACAAAACTTGATACAATGGAGCTTGCCAGATGGCAGGGTAAATGTTTGGCAGTAAACGCAAAGTCAAACTAAAAGAAATAAAAACGAAAACACACTGAACAAGTTAGGCAAAGTAAGCAACAAAAGATGATATGAAAGTCAAAAGTGCAAAGACAACAACTGATCAGACAGAAAAGTTATAAATATTCGAGGTTGCGTTCTGCATTGTTTCGGGCTAACAAATTACGTGCAAAATCAATGGCCAGGAAGTGTGCGACAGTAAACTACGACTACGACTACAACAACAACTACGACTGCTACTGCGACTGCGACTTTGACTACGAAAGTAGCACACACAACAACAAGGTCAGCATGGCATTGTCCGTTTCGGTTGGTAGCCATCCCTATGGCCAAAAGGCAATCAGGCCATCAGTGGTTGGCCAAAAGGAACAAAAAATGATTATACGGCGCTTTGTAAATGAGCCGGGAAACTGCAACTGACTTGTTTGCCTCCAGGCAAACCTAAACAAACTGACAAGCAAATCGTATCACAATCTTTGATTTCAACTTATTTATGACTCATCAAGTAAAGAAAGAAGCAAGATTTATAAAATCAAGATCTAAATCTAGCAGTATACTATTATTAAGTATAAATATAGAGTATATATATAGAAATGTATGTATTCATATTCAAATTCATACCGGAGCATGGAGAAGTATAAATACTACTATATTTTTATTCAGAAATTCATAATTTATATATATTGTTATATATTATAATTGAATATATACAGTAATTACGGAAATAATAATGTTTGCTGACTGATATTGACTGGACTCCTTACTCTAATAGACTTTAGCCTCCATCTCTGTATTGTTTATAGTTAAATTATTAAGCACGAAATTTGACTGCTCTAAGTTATCAAATCAAATTAGTTTTTCTGTTCCTTTCATAAGCCTACTCGCAACTTTTTCCCTCTAGCTCTTAGAATACTCTGTGGTCATTAGAATAGACTTTCTCGTCTATTCAACTTGGAGTTCTCTCTTGCTGTTATCAAGTTTCATATTTTTAACATTTTTGCTCATTTAATATAATAATTATTGATCTGATTGTATTTATCATTGGTTTACCCAATCATTGCCACTAATATTGCATCAACTCAATGGATTTAAATTTAAAATTAAGTTCAACTTATATTTAAATTATTTTATGAACTTTTATTTATTATTATTAATATTTTATTTATTAAATTGTTCGTCATACAATTTTGGTTTAAGAAATGAAACTGTTTATTTCCATTAAGAGCACTCAATTAAAAACAATTATAATTTAAATTTTACGTCTTTCTATCTACAATATTTTATAAATATATATTTCTAAAGCTACTTTTTTTTATTTATACAACAACTGAATAAATCATTTAATACAATTGTAAGTTTTGGCGCTTGGTAATCATAAAATATTGCATTTCAGATAATGCAAAAATATGGACAAAAAGCTTTCAGGAGGAGCTCGAAACGTGATGACCCAGCACATTGGGGTGCCATTTGGAGTGCAGCTGAAAGAAGCTTAAAGCTTCAAGAGTAAGAAACAAGAAATTTATCTCAACTTCTTTTCAACTTTCATGCCGATAACATAATCACACAGCCCATCAAAACGAGCAAAAGGCAAAACCAAAATCCAGCATCAAAAATCTAATTATGCACACAAAAAGAAAAAGAATAAAGGGAAAAAGGAAAAAAGGAAGAAAAGCTCGCGTCATGCTGCGAATTAGAAATCATAGCAAACTGCCAAAATTGTATTATATTCATAGATATTTATATGGATTGTTTCACGATGCTTTTTATATTTCACTGTTGATTTCTATGCAGGAAAAAAAACCCAAAAATATGATTATGACTTGGCAGCTGTTGCAACTAACTGTATGGCTGCGAGTGTATTGTAGTATTGGGGGGCGTGGCTATGCTGGCATTCCATCTGTTGGCCATAAAATCAAGACCACAAGAAATTGAATTGTATTTTATGAGATTTATTATATTATTCCACTGAAGCATAGGCATTCATATACAGCTATGTTTCAGCTATATATTGTGTTGAATTTCTGCACGCTTAGTTATGTAAATGAAGATTTCGGATATTCTTTTCGTAATATTGATAATAAAATAGAATAAATTATGCAATATATAATAAATTTTGATCAAAATAATACAATAAACAATATTAATTAATAACTAAAATATATATATTAAACAGCTTAACGAAATGTTAATGGAACAGAATGCTTTTTATTTTATCATATATTCAATACATTTAAATCTATTTAATAGAAAAGTAATGCAGTAAATTACTGAAAAGCAATTCAAAAATCTTTTACGTTAAATTTACAATATAAAACAAATTCGAAATAAAATATTAATTAACAACTAAAGAACATATTGCAAAGCTTAACGAAATGGTAACAGAATGCTTTTTTATTTTCATTATATATTTCATCTATTTATTTTCAAATTAATGCAGTAAATCATTGGAAATCAATTCAGAAATCTTTTACCTTAAATTTACAATATAATAATTATAGTTCTAAATAAAATATTAATTAATAACTAAAGAATATATTGCAAAGCTTAACGAAATGGTAACATAATGATTTTTTATTTCATTATATACTTCATCTATTTAATTTAAAATAATGCAGTAAATTACTTGAAAACAATTCAGAAATCTTTTACCTTAAACTTACCATATAAAATAAATTCTAATAAATATAATTCTAAATAAAATATTAATTAATAACTAAAGAATATATTGCAAAGCTTAACGAAATGGTAACAGAATGATTTTTTATTTCATTATATATTTCATCTATTTAATTTCAAAGTAATGTACTAAATTACATGAAAACAATTCAGAAATATTTTACCTTAAATTTACAATATAAAATAAATTCTAAATAAAATATTAATTAATAACTAAAGAACATATTGCAAAGCTTAACGAAATAGTAACAGAATGCTTTTTTTATTTCATTATTTAAATATTAAATTACTTGAAAACTATTCAGAAATCTTTTACCTTAATTTTACATTTATTTAATGAACTTCTTAAACATTAATAAACATATATTTATAAAATTAAGCAACCACTTGCTGATTGCCAAAAACCTTAAACTTCTTAGCATAAAGTGATCAATTCAAATACGTACTTCAATCAAATATCAAAAGAAATCTGTTGGCATTGGTAAAATGGATTTTTTTTTGTCGATTTGACTTCTGTCTGAGCTTTAAAAATCATAAAACACATATTTTCTTTTGCATTTGTGTTGCTATAACATAAAGATTTATGGGTTATGGAGGTTTATGGAAATATCAATATGGAATTTCTTCACAATTCTCCAGCTCAATGGGTTGTCTGCCATGGAATTTATCCATATATATATACTCTATTCATATTCCAAAGTCGCAGAACCATGAACTATGAGTACGACCATGAAAACATTTAACTCCTACACATATATATATATATATATGTAAATGTGTGTATATATATGTATGCGTGTGCACATACTTATATAACTTATTTTAGTGCTTACTTTTCAGCAGCTTCTCCTCGAGTTGCAACATAAATCAGAAATTGCTCTCCTGCCTCTACATGTTGTATGCACAGGCAAAAGTGGAAAATATATATATATATAAGTTTTTTTACATTTGTCATGCGAAAAAAGTTATTTGAGGGCAAAGGGCTGAATTGGTTGCGGAGTGAGCAGAGCAGGTCGAGGAGGTGTGTGTGTGTATTTGATATTTGGCATTGGCAGGCCGTGTCTGAGAAACTATTTTCTTTTCATTTGCCTCTGCAATGGTATGCCGAAGCGTACTTATAGCATATAATAGAATGAGTATATGTAAAACACAGAAGCTCAACAGTTCGCAAGGAATAATAGACCTGAATATTCCCTGTACTACGTGCAATAAATAGTTTAAGAGAAGTAAAGTTGAACTAGTTTGCAATTTAAAGTTATTAGAATTAAGAATTGGGAATTCAAAGAAAGATTGCAGATTTTATTACGAAATTATTTAATTTATAACATTTATGTTTATTATTTGCAAATGCCATTTATTATTATAAAGTCGTGTATTCAATATTTCTTTATCATCATTTGCTATACCATTTTCAATACATTTCCTTCACTTGCAGCATATCTCAAGGACTGTCTAACTTACATAGCTAGCTCCGTCCGACTGTATGGCAATTTCTTATTTATGTTTTATCACTGTTCAGTGAATAGTTATGGCAGATAAGTATTGTTTTTCAGCTCCTATCAGCGACGTGCATTTAACAAGATATATTTTCATTTTACGATTGCAATTGAAATAAATTTGTGCACTGTTTGATGTTGGCATGTATTGCTCGTATTGGGCTTTTAATTAAAAGCAAATATGTTTGCTTTAAAGTTAGCAAAACCAACCACACAAACATTTCATGGCATTTATCGCTTGCATAACACCCACCAAATTGTTTGCTTAGTTTTGTGGGCGTGTTTACATTCGTTTACCTGGCAAAAATCCCTAAAACTGAGTGTAAATTTTATAATACTTCTCGTAAATTTGTTTACAAGTGCATTTTATGTTGTAGATTTTGGGGAAATGCATATCAAATGCATTGAGGCTAGCAATTTTCATTAGAGTGTGAAAACTTTTATTGCACACATTTGGTGGAAGCAAAGTACATAAAAATAGCTCATATCAAATTGAAATTCTTTAGTAGTTCTATTTAGTTAGATTTTATGAAAAGGATTCATCAATGAGATGTTGAAATTGATTAAAAAACAATTGAAACAGTTTCCTACTTAACTAAAGGGGCTTATCAATTGTGTTGTATCTCTATAAGCAACTACACTTGTTGTTTGTATTGTTCGATACGTGTGGAATATCAATTTGATTTCATTTCGCATTCTTATCCGACTGATAATAAACATACAAACTGAGATATGCTTTAATTAAGTACCACTAAATGTCTGTAAAAATATGCTATTTTCCCCGAACAAACTCTTTTTGCGCGTACCGACAGCAAAGTGATATGAACATTCCGTTGAAATCATGGTATCATCATTGCAATTAAGTCATGAACAAAGTTCAAATACCCTACACATAGATATCAATGAACTTGATTTTTATCTGAATTATTTGGCAACTATAAACTGTAGCAGGCGAATAGCTATGCCGATGTGTCATCACTACATTGCATACAGTGCCATCCCTGATAATGGATATCATATAGCTATCTCGCTTTGTCTTTATGGAATAAGGAGAGCGTGCGATTAAGTGATCTCGCTCTCGCAGAGAGCGCTTTGCACTTGACAACGAGAGAAAAGAGAAGAAAGAAAAACAAGAAAATATAGCAAGCAAGCAAACAAGACGTGTTGCAAAAAAGCATTGTTATTATTTGTTATTTAATTAAACCAGCGATTATCAAACTAGATTGAAATCAGGAAAATATAGTAATATCTAACTTAAGAATAGATTAAGCATTTGCAGTTTCCTTTAACACACTTGCAGTGCGCGCAGTTAGGGTATGCATTGCAAGGCATATGATGCACATGCAGTTTGCTATCAGCGAAGGCATGTGGAATGCTGTCTGACGTCAATGACTCTGCACGCGGCATGTTTAATTAAATTTACAAATTATTTTTCTTGCAGTTAACTCTGTCAACGGCTTCGCAGCGCAATGCTGGATAAATTGCAGCAGCAGCAACTGAAGGAGCGTCAGCTGAAGCATTCGCAGTCGCAGTCCCAGTCGCAGTCACATCCGCGGCAAGCGGCATGGGACATAGGGCTTCCGCACGGACGGCACCTGCCACACAGGCAGCTGCTCACTGGGAGATTCCTCCCTTCTGGCGCCGGAAAGTAGGCTACACGAGCCAGTAGGTCAGAGACATGCAGAGAGCAGCAAACTGCAAGCAGCTGCCCCCAGAGCTAAAGAACCGAAACGCAACGGAACGAAACGCGCCGCATCCGTGGCATGCACAACTCGTCAGCACTTGCAACATTCCCGCAAGGTGGGGAGCCCAAGGACTAGTGAAGCCTGTTGCCGCTGGCGTTGCCTTTTTGTTGAGATCGTTGAGTATTCTGAGAATTTCTCTAGCTATTAGCAGCAACATTAAATTGTTTTTGTTAACTTTCCATCAAACTGGCTAAGAACATGTTGTTCAACTTGTCGCTTATAAAGTGGAAGACTGTATATGACGTACATTTAAGCTGGATTATATATTCGTTCGTGACTATCTCTAGCATTTTTAAGTTGTAATCACAAGACCATCGATGTCCATATGCTGTCAGTGCAAGTGGACATTCTCAACTCTTTATGGCAATGGCCAAGGTAAATGCTGTTTGCAAATAATGGTAGCAATATAATTTTATTTTTTCATTTTTTTAGTATTATCGTTTTGTTGCTCGTCAAGTTGGAATTATGTAATTAAATATTCATATTGCGCATACGCCTCGTTAGACACTGCAGACAAGAAATCGCTGTTTTGATTACCAATTGGAAGCAACAGCAACAGCAAATCCTATAAAGAAATTACACGCCACAATGACTGCCAACTATACTGTAAATTATAGCCCAGTTCAACTTCAAGTTGTAGCACAAGTGAACCCATTAGGACCCATACTCCTAGCCATATGCGAGGCGCTGTCTCGTGGCGGTCGTAACCCCGCCTCGTAATGTCCGACGTGCACAATTGTAGTTGTTGTTGTTGTTCTCGTTGTTGGCCAACCACTGGCGCCCAAGTTGAGGACATGTTTTATGGCCACGTTCGTCTCGTTGTCGACTAATGTTAAATGGGCAAAAAAAAAAAAATAGAAAATCAACTGAGGCAGCCGACTGTACCTTAATTACATTGGTCGTCGCGTCATTTCAATCAGTCGCATTCTCAGTCTTTGACTCTGTCTCAGTCTCAGAGTCAGTCTCACTTCCATTTTCCATTTTCCTTCTTCACTCTTCGACAACTTTGTGGCTTTGACTGCAGCAAGTGCAACGTGGCCATTAAGTGTCCCGGCTGCTTAAGCTACGGCCGCAGCAAGGATTGTCGATTCAGCCGTAACTCAATTATAGCATTACGGCGTAAAACGTATTTCAGGGCTGTAATCTTTGTGGAGCACGCGTCACCCGTAAAAAAGAATAACGAAAACTTTGATAAATGCATGAAAAGTCAGCTCAAGACTCGAGTCTTCATTTCTAAGTGTTCCCTTTTTTCTCTCTTGACTATGTTGTGTTTATGCCTCAGCACCACATAAAATGTGACAAAAGTTGACAATGCCGAAAAGTTTTTGTCTATTCCCCATTGGCCTGGCCGTTGGAATGAATGGTTTTTAGCCAAACTCCCCGGCCAATCTGAAGCTACATAAATTAAACCTTTTTCTTTTTTATTTTGTTTTGTTTCTTATAAAAAAAAAAATACACAACACCAGCTACAACAAAAATATCTAAACGCATTTAAAACAAACTAACAACTTTTCTGTTGCCAACTAATAAAAAACATTTGCAACAATAAAATACAATAGGAAACACAAACACAAATGCGCTGTTCGAGCTTTCAGAAACTTTGCAACCTCAATCAAGTTCAACTCGCAGTTTAGAGAGAAAAAGCTGAATTGAAAACTCTGTTATAAAAATGTTGTGAATAGTAATATTGATATGCAACAAAACTGAATAGAATTCTCGTTTGAAGAATGCTTAAAGCAGCTTACGAGAAGATTACAATATTGTTTTTATTTTAGTATTTAAAAATTATATTGCAACTAAAGATTTTCCTATATTTCGATTTGTAACTTTTTTTGTTAGATATTAAAATTTAAGTTATTTAAATAGGTATATTCAGAACTATTTCAATTAAATAAATAACGTGTTCAGCTATTAAAATTTAAGTTATTTAAATTGGTATATTCAGAACTATTTCAATTAATAAAATAACGTGTTCAGCTAGTAAGATTTTCTAATATTTAGATTTTTTTAAATACATTAATATATATATATCTTTAAATATTTACATTTAATTTATTAAATTCCACTTTTCGGTATTATTTAGATTAATTAAATACATATATTAACATTTAATAAATTAAATTCTTATTTTCTGAATCAAATTTAAGTTATTTTTCTTATATATATTATTAATGTTAAATCAAAAATATTACTATATCAATTAAAATACTAAATGAATAGTCGTAGTGTTTTTTTTATAAATATAAATATTAAAATGTAATAAATGAAATTCACATTTTCTGATTTATTTACGCATTTGAACTACAAATATATTTAAGTTGTATTTTTTATTTAGCTTTAGAGACAAGATTGCCTGATATAATTAATATTCAAACTAATATAAATAAAATACAAAATAAATAATCTGATCGCTATTTTTTATAAATAAAAATATTACATATTTATTGAAGAAAATTCTTATTGAAAATGATTTATGAATTATTTAAGAATTTGAACTAAAACAATATTTAAATTGTATTTCTAATAGAGCTTTTCTCTTAACATTTTTTACATATTACTATTTTTAAATGAATATATAAATATAAAAATGTTTTTATATAAAATAAAATACAAATGAATTATCTTATAGTTTTTTAAGCTTGACATGTTTTTCAATCAATTCTATATTAAAAATGTTAGTCTGAAGTAATGAAAAAGATTAATTTTAAATAAAAACTTTAATAATTGATACAACTTTCACTTTCAACAATATGTCGTTGTTCTTGAAAGTGTTATTAATGATAATGGCATAAAATATGATAATTTACAATAATTATAATAATAATTTTTCATTTCAAACTCAAATGCATTGTTTATCCAGACAGCTTATTAACTAATACTTAGTTGAAGGGCCGATGAATAAATCATTAATAAGCATGCAACCTTTTTCAAAACTAACATAGCTTGAGCTCAGTTGTTCGGGGCATTGGAACCCCATATAAATTGATGCCGACATAAAGGACTATACATACAGTTGAGCTGCGTTATTTTATAGCTCCCCAGGCAGGACACACACTCTCAAAATAAAGCAAAAAAAAAAGTAAAAGTACAACAACAATAATAATAACAGCCAGAGAACAACAAAAAGTGTGGGGAACAGAGTTAGCCGCATTAAAGTTTTTGGGCGAAAACAAAGGGCAATCCCAAAAAGAATAGAAGCTACAAAGTGAGCGAAAACAAAGGCTCGTTACCTCGACCAATGTGAGATGCTTTAATCCTTTAAGCAAACTTTGGACTTGGCAGTATATGAAATCCTTTTCCCTTGAAGCGCTCCTAAGTATTTCGTAAATAATTTGTTGGTCACACTTTGGCACACACAGACACACACTCGCACACACTCACATACATATACATACACTTACACTGCCGAAATGCTGTCGTTTAGTTGTCCAAGTTGTGAGTCGCGGCCAACTTTTTGGCACCTCCACACTAATTCCACGCACTTTACGTCCGGCCGCACTCACAGACACTCGCTGGCTTATTAACACTTTTCAACTTGGCCCTCGCCAATAACTGAACTTTGACTACCATGCACGTCCCTTTCGCTTTTGCTAGCCGACTTAAGTGCTGAGTTTGTTGCTGCCGCACGCACGTCTAAACACGAACTGAACGCAGTACAATGCCAGCCAAAAGGACATAGCTAACTCAGTCGCTGTTGCTGTCGCTGTCGCTGCCGCTGCCGATGGCGCTGTTGCCGTCGCGTTACTCCAGCCGACTAACGGGATGCTGCAACTTTAAGTTCCTTTTGCAGAGAGAGTCAGACAGAGAGAGTGAGAGCTAATGAGAGCAAGGCAACGTTTGCTGGAGAGCAAAGCTTCATCTCTGTCCATGTCTCAGTGTGTGTGGTGAATAACGCTACATTTACACTGAACATTATTAGGGCAAGATAATACTCAACGATTTATGTGCTTTAAGCAGTCTAAGTCGAGTTACTTTTAAAGTAAAAAGTATTAATTAATTAGTATAATATGTGTAAAAATATATATTATATATTAAATATTCAATTAGCTTGCAGAAGTATTAACTTTATTGTTGAATCTATTATAAACTAAATATATTCAGCATAGGCGATTGTACATTGCCCTTTAACGTCGATCTATAGACGATTTATATAACTTTAAACATTTAGTTTGTAAATTTTAGGCAAATAAAGTTTACTTTAACTGTTGATTACTTCATTGCATAGCAATTGACAAGATTTATTTAGAAGATGAGTTAGATTTTCTATATTTTATATTTATTTATATTTATTTATATTTATATTGTATTATTTATATTGTATTATATTTATTTGTATTATATTTGTATACAATAAAGCCCCTGCTAACTTAATTATATTTATCATAAGTTCTGATTATTACATAAATGAATACTTGTACATCTGTATTGTCAAGTTTATCAGTAGAACTTCCAACATTTCAAATCAATTTGAAAATCAACAGATGGCAATAAGTGAATCTAATGAATCAACTTGTTGCAAGATATGAACAAATATGTATTCATATATTAATAAGGAAGCTTTGCATATGTGGAACAGAGATGTAAACGAAAACCAATCAAAAAGAACAGCACTACAACAAGCAGATGGTTATGCTTATTAGAAATGCTACAACTTTTAATAAATGCACACAGACAATAAAGCACACGCTCTGTTGACGGCATAGGCAATTCTAATCAGCTGTGTTTGCATGGGCTTGCCTGTGTATATGCGTGTGTGTGTGTATATGTGTGTGTGTCTGCCTAGGCAAGAAAGCGGCAGTCTTCTCACAACGCATTTAACATGCGGCCAATCAGAGTAGATAAACACAGCTCTGTTAAGTGTTAACATTGCTAACAGGCCAATGTCAACAGAGTCGCAGAGGCGTAACAAGTGCATGTAATTAAAACGGTAGACAGGTTAAACGAAGCTTACGCTCACGTGCTCTCTCTCTCTCACTGTCTCTCTGTCGGTCGCTCGCTTAGCAGCTCGCTCTCGCAACACGATCGCATTTTGGCAAAGCAACGAAACGATCGACGCGTCGTCGTAACTTGAACTGTTATCAGCAGCGGCAGTAACTGTTTGAGCATTGAAAAAGGCTAAAATCATTTGTAGTTTTAGCGCGTTTTGAATCTTCAAAAACGCCTTTGTTGCATACAACTTGAGTTAGTTGCGATTTTAACGGCGGAACGCGCGCATTCACGGCGGTAACTCAACAATTTGGCATTCAATTCCATCGGCTCCTGTGTGAGAAGTGCTTGTGCCTTTGACACAGTTGTAATCTAAAGCAATAAAACCGTTATCGGTTGGATTTATCACATCTGGCAAAGATCAACATCAAAATCATTTCCCGTTGACGTGATATCCAAAAGGTTGTAGATTCTTAGATTGAGAGTAAAGCATAGTTTTATCTGGGACTCGTAAAAATATTTTATAAGCAGAGAAAGAATTGTAGAGCACAACTAAGCAACTGCAAAACGACTGAATGATACTCTGTAATAAAAGAGATATAAGAATTTGCATTAAGAGAAGCGAAGAGAGAAGAGCTTCCCTAGAAGAGCTTCAATCAGATTATTTTGATAAACGACCTCATTGTGAAACTGACAGGTGTTTTAGCCATTGTTTATTTTCAAAAATTATTTAAACAACATTTAATATGATTAATCATTTTAATGACAACCACAAAAACAATCTTAACAATAATAATTAAACATTAAACGATTCATATTATAAACAAATTTCTGCCAAAAACATAAAACAAAAATAATGAATTGAATTGTTTAAAGTGTATATGAAAAGATGTATTTAAAAATATCCTTTTTAATATATAATATAATATAATTTATAATAATACGATCAATCAAGTCATAGCGGTTAATTTTCTAGATATTCAACTTAAATTAATAGCAAATTATTTCCGTATATAAAATATACAATTCCAGACAGAAACAGAGTCTTAAAATATCAGAGTTGAAATTTTATAAATCCAATAAATCAATAACAATCATTTGCATTCTTATTAAGAACTTTTAATCCAATTGAAAGTCATCTGTCCACAATCTAAGCTGCGTTTCTGGGTTAACTCCAAGCTAAACTTCCCCAGAAACTTGTTGATTAAACATTTGCTTAATCCGATTGAATCGTATTTTTATGACGTATATAAAGAATAATTTTCGACAAAGCAACGTTTAACTTGCATTAACATAAACAAATTCAGGCACGCAAAAGCCAAAAGCTACAAATTATGTTTTGTTTTTTGTTTTTGTTTTTTTCTTTTTCTTTTTTTTTGGAATTTATTTTTGTTTGCTTAGATTTTTTGTTTTGTTTTCTTTATTGTTCACATATCAAACGTGTGTTGCCTGTAGCACGGCACGTAACTTGGCTTACAGTTAGTGACTATTTTGTGGCCAAGGTCCACACATTAATTACGTTTGTTTCTGTTCTCTGGCATTCACGTTGATCGCACTGTGTTAACTTCATCAAAGAGTTCAGCTTTGATTGAAAGCAACTGCAACCGGATTTGGCTTAGGGGGATTCCCTTAACGTGGTAAACAAAGAGAAGATCTTGGCAACGGAATGCAAAAGAATTTTAACAGACCAAACGAAGCTCGACTACCTGATGCCCTGTAAATGTGTTGAATTCAATACATAATTGAATGAAATATAAAGATTTCCTTGTCATTATATAAGCAAATACCACAGATAGCATGCGTAAGCTGGGGGCTTCCCCCGTCAGTCGAACCGGTATGGTCCAGCTGTCGTTAAAAATAACAACCAATATATAAATACACACAGCATTGTCACATCGTTAAGCAGCTTAAAATCTTCCACTCTTTGCGAACTCTTCCGCTGACGTTGCGTATGTTTGTCAACCTTACTCAATACAACACGCATCAGGCCAGGCCAATATAAAATGCGGCCAAATTACGGATCTGAATGATTGAATTGCCATATTGTACAAATTAACAAGCCAAAAGAAGAAGAAAAATAAAAAGAAAACACAAACATTAAATGTCAACAATAAATCAAATTTAAAGTCGAACTCAACACACAAATACCATATAAATACTTTCATACAACCAACTTATTTAAAAAGACATAAACGTGATATCGAAAGATGCTGACAAATTGCCGTTACGCAAGTTTGTCCGATTAAATGTGTGACCTGACATTTGCATAACTTGTGTGTGATTTAAATGAAAACTTAATAACAATCAGACCATATATCTACATAGGGTAACAAGACAAGTAGCCGAATATTTGGTATTTAACATTTATATTCAATATGCATATGCATAAGTATTGATAAAGTGTGATCACAGAAAGCTTCTGGTATAACAAGATAATTAAGAAATACACGCTTAGTAAAATTGCTGCTTCTAGAATGTTAATACGCAACTGACTTCATTATGTTAGTTATCATCAATCAGAATTTAGTACAATTACATTGCCAGTCCTGGAATGTTAATTCCCAATTGACTTCTTATGTTAATTAGCATTGTTCAAAATTTAGTACAATTACATTGCCAGTCCTGGAATGTTAATCGCCAACTGACTGCATTATGTTAGTTAACAGTGTTCAGAATGGATGCGAACTGTTAATGCATTGCATGCTTTGGTGTTAACAGATGATTCTCAACATTAGGCCATAGAATAGTTGTTAATTTGCTTTGTTGAAATAATTTTCATATTTAAAAGATAATAAATGATGTAATAATATAATATAATATTAATTATTATTAATAATATCAGAATATGTAAAAAGAAAATATATTATATATATAAATAATATGTATACCATTAGTTTCTAAAGCTTCCCAAGTGCATAACATTATAAACTCTATTAGTTTTAGCCCACAGTTAGCTACTCTATAATGCTTTAATAACTATACCTTATTTGTTTATAATTTTCCTAAAAGCAATTCCATGTTTTTCTTGTTAAAAGTCAGAGCAATTGACCACAACAATATCAATTGTAATAAGTGTCATTAATTGTAAGGTGCTGACAATATCGACTCGAGATGCTCAAGTTAATTTAATATGGGTACAAACTATGACTGATCGGAAATGCCACACTATAACACATTTCGTGACTAAACTATAATAAGTTCAAAAGTGAAAGTGATTAGCATACAAGAGACAACGAGATACCCTGTGCAAAGTTCTGGTTTATTAAAGTAGCAACGATATACCCCATTTAACAACGCAAAAATCAAGAGTTTAATTACTGGGAATTTCGCATGTGCTCTCGACTGCAAAATCAAAACAATATTTAGCTTTTGGAAATGCCCGAGCAGTTTTATATCAAGTATCATAAAAATGTGATTTCCAAAAATATAATTTGGTATCAGACCACTTAAAAGGTGTAAATTACATTCAGGAATTACCAATATTGCTCATCATTTGTTATTATATATTGTGATTTTTTTAACTGCTTCACATTCTCAACTTGAGTCAATCGAGACGTCATCAATTCGTTCAATTGTGAAGGTCATTATATATTATCAAGTTTAGATAATCAAAGTGATTGACTTTCAGTTGGATAAACAATTGTAGGCTCTTAATTAGACATTTAGTCATGGTTGAAGGCAGCAAACAGCAACAACTACAACAACAACAATAAAGATCAGACTATTAACAATGGCTAATTGAGAAGGGACTGTATTTCTACCCTGTAGTTTAAGAAGAGAGAGAGAGTCATATTAACTTTATCAATTTGTTATAATTTCTTAAATATTTTATTTATTATATTTGTTGGAATATATAATTAAAATTTTATTGTGTATAATTTATATAGCTGTAGCATATTTCTATTAAAATACACAGGGTAGCTAACATGCGTATACTCTTCACTAAGTCGCTAAATCTGGTTCTCTATATTCATTTGATTTATATTACTTGTTACATTAACTTAGATCCGGGTAAGCCTGCTAATTGAATTAGCCCTCTCAAAGTAAAGCAGACTGTAATTTAATTTTAAATAACTTTACATATTTAAATTTCAGATTGTTGTTGTTGTTGTTGTTCATAATGAACTGCCACTTCATTTGCAATTAACGGAAGTACGTTAGGTTCAGCGATGTCTTGGCTAAAACATAAATCTTTAAGTCACCTTAAGTGTTGCCAAACATAAGTAGCCAAAAGCTGCCAACAAACGAAAGTGGCCAGTGACCCAAACTGCAGATTTTTATATAAACATTTTCTTGATCCAATTTTTTCTTTTCTATGTCTATTTTTTTTATGTTTGCTCTGCTGTTGTTGCTGCTCTGTTTTGCTTTTCATAATTTATGCGCAGTTTTCCTGATACGCTTTGTGTGAATAGGCTCTGGTGCTGGCCCTGGCCCTCATCTGTCTGGCCAGTGGTGGTCGGGCCATCCACCAGTTGCGAGCTACAGCAACAGACCTTCATTTCCAGCTCCAGCTCCAGCTCCAGCTGAAGCTGAAGGTTCTCAGCGTCCGTTGACGTACGTGACTGTTGCCTTGCATGTGTGTGTGTGCGTATGTGTGTGTATGTGTGTTTGTATCTTTGTGTATTTTGAAGAACAGAGTGCTAATTAATTAAATTTGTACGTGCACTGCGTGTGGACCAAGTTGGCTTGCTGGCAATGTGCTGATAGAGCCTACCATTGCCTATCTGCTTCTTCTTCTTGCCAAAAGGAGCTAGTGCGGGAGTTGGGCCATGGTATATGGGCATATGGGCAATATTCGCATTAACTGGCAACCGTAAATCATACTTAAATAAAAATACAATCTATGTTTGTTTCGTCTGTCTGTGTGGACGCCCATGTCCATCAGCAATATATGGCCTAGATAAAGGGCTAAAGTCCTGACGTTAAATATTGTCAGAAGACTTTAAACGACAAATAGTATACCTAGCAATAAGGCAGCTAAAAGAAATATCTTAAATGTATTTAAAAACATGGTTTACTTAGTTAGTTTACTTTTATTATAATTAAATTCAATACTTTAAATATTTGTATTCATTATTGAAAGCTAATTATTCGGCGTGTAATTCTATTAGTATTGTTTCAGTTTTCACAAGCAATATTATTTATATTATATTATCAATATTCCGTCCATACATAGTTATTAAAGCACTTTTACAATCAAATTAAGCAGCAGCAACAAAGACTATAAATAATGCATACACTAATTATAATTTAATTTGATTTTGATCCATACTAATTTCAAATATTTTCCGTTTAATTTGCAGTCAATTGGGAAAAAAGCAAACGCAAACAAAAACAAAAACAACAATTAAAATTTAAATGAAATAAAACAAACAAAAAGTAAAATAAAAGTAAACCATAATTATGACAAAATGAGCAGCACAACAACAATCACAAGAACGACAACCGAAAGAGAGCAAAAGTTTTTGAAGAGCAAACACAACATGAAAGCCAACAACAAATTTGAAAGACTTGACAGAGTAACAGCGCCGCTACTGTTAATGTGCGTGCTGCTGCTGTTAAATTGTTCCGCTACAGAGGCGCAGAACAATAGCCAACAAGCTTTAAGACAGCTAACAGGTGAGTTGTGGGTTACCTACAAAAAACATTAAGTGTGCTAATAATTACGAAAAATTAATAAATTATATGTCAATATCAACATAAGTAAAGGGCACCGCTTGCAGGCGTCGTTCTACTCTTAGCAGACCTCACAACAACTCATTTAACAGCGCTGTTAAGCTGCGCGCTTCTGCTGTTAAAGTGCCTGAGGAACACTGTCATTAGTGGCGCTTGCAAACAGTCAAATAACAGCTGTAACGTTGCTCCGCTGCAGCAGTACTGTTAACTTGAGCCCAACTATTGTTAGAATAATTGCATTAATTCTAATTTAGAATGCTAAATCAATGACATCAGTGGCTTGCAAACCTTTTCAAAGGTCAACACAAGCGTTGGCAAGACAACATCTTAATTAAAAGCCCAACAAATGCATAATTGTTGGGCGTGTGAAAATCTGAACCAACAATTAACAGTTTCAGCCGCTGACCTTGGCCAATATGTACTGTGAGCTGACTTAACATAAATGTAAATTGAAAAAAAAGAAGCTATATATAAAAATAATGATAATTGACTTTGCATGGGCCGATCACCTGCTAAAAATAACAACGCTGCAAATTTGCGTAAGTACTAACGTGCTTACATACAAAATAATAAGTACTAAATCAACAGGCGATCATAATAATGGCCATAGCAAGCGAATGAATGTGTGAGCAATGATAATAATAAATAATAAAAAAACGGCACTTCTCATCGAATGGCCGACAGACCGACTGTCAATAAGCCGGGCTAACAGCATAGTTTTATTGCTAAAATCGGCATTATGTAAATACTTCATTGATATGCCAAACAACTGCTGCTGCTGTCGCGACAATATTTAAAAGTCGAAAGTATATTCATGTATGCACTCTACATTGTCTTGTTGACCAGGCTAAGAATGCTGCTGAGCTGCTGTTAACAGTGGTTAACAGCAACCTATAACTTGCTACACACGAAATTGAAATTTGTCGCTTGAAGTACTTAAAACAAATAATAATAAAAAAAATATAAATATTTTAGCAATTTAAATAAATTTTTATAATCTTAATGCTAAATTAATATCTAATATTTTTATTTTCTATTAATACTTATTCGTTGGTAATTACAACAGTAAGATACCCTGTTTTATTCTATAATCTTAATGATATTTTACTAAACATTTACATATTTATTACTTTGTGATTGTATTAATTACTGAAGCTCATAAAAATCCAAAACATTCGAACAATCTGTTCTTCGTTTGCTTTATAATACCCTAAATAATGTTCAAGTTAAGAGTTTATTAGGCAGTGCAGTAGATACGTGCTTATCATTAAATGCTGATATCAAACGAGATCATAAATTTAATAATTCTTCAATGCACAAAATCTGAAATTGCGAAATTGATGTTGAAATTGTTTAACCAAAGTTTAAATTGTGGAAAGTGATATTTAAATACCCTACTTAAGCAGTTTATTAGAGTACTATGATCTTAATAGAGAGTATCTCAAAGTTGATAAAACATTTTATTTTATTTCACAAGTATGTGAAATTATTATTATTATTTATTTATTTTTTTTTTTTGCATTGTTTGGCTAAGCTAAGTTGCTTTTATAGCGAAGCTTTATTGGACCAGCTGCGGCTTCTTTGTTGAAATGATAACTGTAAAATGAGGAAAAAAAAAACAAGCAAACTGTGAACACACATTTATTATACCCTTTAGTCATAAAACGAAGTCTTTCCTGTTGGGAATGAGCAACAGTTGAATAGGAAAGACATCACATAAAGGGTATTTGCTGCTCTAGCATTATTTTCTTTGATTGTAATCAAATTTTTCATATCTCGAGTATGCTTAACTTGTAAACACCCTTTCAGTAGTTCGCCTGCTTTGGAAATTAACCATATTACAGGGTATTCCGTTTGCTTTTAAGCAAATTTAAAAGTTGCACTGTGTAGTTGACCTGGTTCAATCACCTTAGCAAACAATTAGCACATGTATTGTGTAATAGCATATATTACTAACTATAGATTAGTAGTCAACTAACAAAGTTATAAATTAAGTTGGGCGAATTTCAAAGTTTCAATCGTGTGACTTTTGCCCAACTCAAATGCGGTTCAAAGAACAAACAGTTTGTTGTTGCCTCGTTATTGTTTACACGTCTTTTAAGCTTTATTAAACAATTATGAGGATCATTTGTTAATTACACGAATAACTCATAAAAAACATGTGCACAACACAGTTAACTACCTCAAAGTGGGTGCCTATACTTATACAACTCACTGTAACTATACAGCTTAGCTTGACAAGAAGCTGACTGCTATGTACCGCAACGTTAAGTTGTCTGCTGTTGCTTAAAACCTTTGAAATTTCCTCGTTAATTAAATAATTTAAAGAATTTGATATATTTGAGGATAATTTGGATTGACGTAAAGCTGGCTGCTATGTAATGCAACGTTAAGTTGTCTGCTTGAGCTAAGATCATTTTAAATTAAAGTATTATAATTATATGTAAAGTATATAGTTATCTATTTTATATTTATATATTTATATATTTAAAAATTTGTTAACATAGTTTGGCTTGACAAAAAGCTGACTGCTCTACAACACAAAATTAAGTTGTAAAGCTAACGACTCTGCAACGCAATGCTAAATTGTCCAATCTTAAATCCTATAGCTTAATTAGTATTAAAACTTAAATAAAAATAAAATATATAAAATATATTAAACATTTCTGAGAGATATTTTGTATATTTCATAAGTATTTGGGCTATCTATATACATATGTATAACAAGCTTAAATGCTACGCACTTTTCACATTTTATAACAGAATGGCTTTATTCATTGCAGGCAGCACATACTGTGAGTACCAGGAACACAATACTACCTATCGTAAGGAACAGGGCGCCGTTTGGTTTGACGCGCAGGACAATTGTCTGGTTTACAGTTGCGCCGCAGGAGTCGGAAATCAGCCGCAGGCTCACATTGTCGTCACTCCGATTGATTGCAGTGAATTCTACTGCGATGTGGTGCGTATTCCATGAACTTGCCAAATGTGCATGAATTTCAGCTGTTGTGTGCGCTATTCGTACCCAAAGTTATCCAGAGATGTTCAATTTAAAGGGATAGAGCAAGATTTGTACATCAAAAATGGGCAGCAAAAGAAACAGTATTGAACAAAATTTCAATTTCTGCAAATTTATGCGTATTTTCAAGCAGATTAAGAGACTGCAACGATGCTGAGTCAATTAGTACAAGTGCAAGCCGATAGAGGGCAGTGCTGAGTGTATTTCTTGGGCAACAACAAATAACATTGAAACTTTCTTGAGCTTATCGTCTCTCTCACGATCTTTCTCTCTCTTGTCATGAGTTTTCAGCGTGTATAGGTTTAGAACAACACTCGCATCATAACTTTGATGATTTTATTCATATTAAATGAATAAATATAACTATTAAAATGATTTTTTTAATACTCAGTAGAAACTCACGCATTTTTTTAAAAGTATTAAATTGTATAAATTTCAAAGCACTTTATCATATTTTAAACTAAACTTCGCTACGTTTTTCTTCCTTAATTATACTGATTTAGGTTTAAAACAATTAAAACAAATACATTGTAGATCGGTAAAGCCTTTTTTGATATAATTGTAAATAGCTTTTCTTATGTCTTTGTAGGGTATTTACCTACAAGTCAACCTTCTTAGCTTACTTCACCTTCTCTTTCTCTATTGTATCTTCTGCTTCTGTGCAATTAACTACTGCATAAACTGACAGCACTAATTGCTTCTTCCTCTTTTGTATATGATTTATAACTGTAGTTATAACATAAAGTACAAATAAATTTGCATTTTAAACGAATCAAATAAATGTATTGAATACTCATTAAAAGCTACGAAAAGTATGAAATTATTTTCACATAAAATAACATGCCAATTATCTTAACGAGGATCCACAGCGAGGAATTGTTAAGTTATGTGAATATTTATACTCTGTAATGCTGTGTAGCATAAGTTAGTGACACTGTATGTAACAGACAGAAGGAGCAACAACAATTGAATCGATATTTATATGTAATGCGTATTTTCAGACATGATTTACATATTTACTATAATGAATTTGTTGAATAAATTATGTAAACATATTTACAGGGTACCGAGCTGCGCAAGACGCCTGGCAGCTGCTGTGGCGAGTGTGTGCGCACACATTGCCAGCACAACAACACCCTGTATGCGGTGGGGGAGTCGTGGCACAATGATGCTGACTGCACGCTCTTGGAGTGCAATCGTCTGGACAATGGAGAGATTACCATTGACAGCTACAAGCGCAATTGTCGTCCCATTGATCCACAGTGTCCATCGTGGCGCATTGAGAGAAACAGCTGCTGTCCCGTCTGTCGACCTTTGGCAGCGGCACGAGTCGAGCAATTGGATGAACTGGACGTAACGAGGGATATCTGGACAGCGGAATGGTATCGCCAGCATCCGTGTGTGCGAGATTGTCAAGTGGATGCCGCTCCCATGACTTGTCACTATACATTTGTGGTCGAATGGTATCAGACCTTCTCGAAGGCCTGCTTTGACTGTCCGCTCAATCTCACCGACTGCGCGAGGCCGCACTGCATCCTGGGGGATGGACTTCAACGCAGCATAACCGTGGTGAATCGCATGATGCCGGGTCCATCTATTGAGGTGTGCGAAGGGGATCAGATTGTGGTCGATGTGAAGAACAATCTGTTGGGCGAAAGCACCACAATTCATTGGCATGGTCTGCACCAGAAGAAGACACCCTACATGGATGGTGTGCCGCACATCACACAATGTCCAATACCACCACATGCCACCTTCCGGTATAGCTTCCCGGCGGACAACTCCGGCACACATTTCTGGCACTCACACACGGGCATGCAGCGTGGCGATGGCGTCTTTGGGCCTCTGATTATACGACGACCAAAGAGTTCGGATCCCCATGGTGGACTGTACGATTTTGATCTTAGCGAGCATGTCTTGGTGGTTCAGGATTGGATACATGAGCCGGGCGCCAACATCTTTGCGTTCCATCATCACTCGAGTGGCGACAACAAGCCACATAATGTACTTATCAATGGGCGTGGTCGTTACTACAATCGCATTTGGGCGGACATGAAGAAGCAACAGCGTATGGCAGCTGAAGCTCCACCAGCACCGCCAGCACCACCAGCACCACCAGCACCACCAACACCAGCAGCACCATTAGTTTTGAAGACTCTATTGCCTAGCGATCCATTGAATCTGAAAGAACCAGTGGGAAACAGCTCCAAGACTCAGGCGGAAGGTAAGAGATTCTTGCATATATATTTAATTTATAATTTAAAGTGTATTTCCACTAAAAAGTACAAATAGCACATTTTTCTACGTTTTTACACATTATTTTTCATTATTTAATAAAGCACATTTGTAGCCTGCATAGCTTTCCTATAGCTATGCCGATGTGTCATCACTATATTATATTATACTGTCATCCCTGATTTGACATTTACAGTAACTATCTCGCTTTGCGTATATAGCAAAAGGAGAGCGAGCGTTATAGTGATCTCGCTCTAGCAAGTTGACTAGCAACCGGTAACTTGAGATAGCAAGCAAATAAACTAGACATGGTTGTTTATCAGCCAATCACTTCATTATGCAGTGCAACAGAAATGTGTAGATTTTGCGAAGGAAAATAGGATAAAAATCTATGTGCATTTGTGCTTTTAGTTGTATTTTATTCAAAGTGCACTTAACAAACTAATATTATTATTAACTAATAAGAGTAAAGAGAGAAACATTCTTTAATAAGCAGAGCATTTCAACACTTTTGTTGTGAACTGAAATTAACTGCTTGTGTCTTCGAGTTACAATTGATTTTGTTCGTTTTAAATTCATGTTTCATTATTCATATACCGAATTTAGATCTATTTGAAATGCTCTTTAGTACTTCTAGTTGCAACTCTTTTATAATATATATATTATAATTTCGAACAATGGTGAAAACATTTCAAATTATGTTGTTTGGCATCTCCGTTAACAGCGCCAACATTCTACGGAACTAACTACTTTCCTAACAAATCTAGAAATCCTAAATTCGTCCAAAACTAAGGACCAATTGATCTATGTATGATTGCCATATGAAAACCTCATCTATCAGTTGTAAACTCAAAATAAAAATTGTTTCTGTAAATCCAGAAACCTAAGTTTACTTTTATAATAAATACTTAAACAAAAAATGATAGTATAACAAAAATATAATAACAAAACTTATATAAACAAAACTCAATTACAAAGGCTTTAGTTAGTCAAGTTAAATAACAT
The DNA here is from genome assembly GCA_035042075.1 of Drosophila macrospina. NCBI lineage: Eukaryota > Metazoa > Arthropoda > Insecta > Diptera > Drosophilidae > Drosophila > Drosophila macrospina. The sequence goes on from JAWNLW010000359.1 coordinate 1,174,909, forward strand.
TAAAGCAGTTTAATTAACCTATTGTAGTCACACGCGATGCATTCTTGTTCATTGCCAAACTCAGAATGTTCTTTATTCTTCTCTTTTTCTTTTGCTAACTTATAATAATGTATCTGTGGATCTTGTGGATCTTGTATATTGTGAATTACTTATTGCTATGTGTATATTACTTATTGCTATGTCTATATTACTTACTGCTATGTGTATATTACTTATTGCTACACTATTCAAAACTCCTTTCAACTGCTTCAACTGAAAACAAAGCAAATAAAATAATAAAAATAAAGTTTACGCTTATTTTGCTGAATTTCTAACAATATTTGTAATTAAGATAATTTATATTTAAGCTTATAAATGAAACACAACAATTAACATTATCTTCATTCTTCACATTATTCCCATTAGCTGCTAAAATTACAACTCTAACGCCAATGCCGCCGCCAGGTGTGATAAAAATACATTCAAATGATGCAAGACTGTCCCAGATGGAGACCACCAACACCTCGGGGTCAGTGCCCGTCTCAGGTGTACATTCACGTAAGCGGAGAGCAAATCTGCATGCGATTCCATTGGAGCAGATACCACATCAGGTGTATCATGTGCGGAGGGGCTTCAGGTATCGGTTTCGCATTGTGAATGCCGAGTATCTCAACTGTCCGATTGTAGTATCCGTTGATAATCATATGCTGACAGCGATTAACTCGGATGGCTATGATATTGAGGCAATGGAGGTGGGCTCCATTGTCACATATTCTGGGGAACGTTTTGATTTTGTGCTAAATGCCAATCAGGAAGTGGACAATTATTGGTTGCGTTTGAAGGGTTTGATGGATTGCAGTGAGCGCTTCACTTCCGCCTTTCAAGTGGCCATACTACGCTACGATGGTGCTCCGGATGTGGAGCCCAGTGGCAAACTGGGCTATGATCATAATGCAACTGGTATTCAATTGAATGTTATGAATCGTGGACCTGGCTATGCGGATACAAAGACGGTGGCGGAAATGCGTGCATTGCCCATATACGATAAGGTCTCTGGCATTGATGACGATACTTTAAAGCCCGAGGCGGACTACAAGTTCTTTGTGTACTATGATTTCTATCGCAAGGATAATCCCGAATTCCATCACAGTGATTACTACAGCATGGACTCAAATGTTACGCAAACAAATCGCCTTTATACACCTCAATTGAATCACATCTCTCTGAAATTCCCCTCCATGGCATTGTTGCCCCAACGCAATCAATTAACCGATGAACTCTTCTGCAATGAGACGACACTGGCGGAGCAGGGCATCGATTGTCGGGAACAGTTCTGCAAGTGTCATCATGTGCTCCAGGTACCGCACAATGCCGTCGTTGAGCTGATCATTGTCGATGAGGGATTCACCTTCTATGCCAATCATCCATTCCATCTGCATGGCAATGCGTTCCGTGTTGTGGGTCTTGAGCGGCTCGGCGAGAATGTCACGATTGAAATGGTAAGTGGAAGTCAGAGAAAGATATCGAATATATAAGCATAAATACTGCTTATCTGCTATCTATATCTATCAATTCCTTCTCATCCAACAGATAAAACAATTGGATCAGTTTAAGCTGCTCAAACGCAACTTGGTTAATCCTCCCGTCAAGGACACAGTCACTGTGCCAGATGGTGGCTATACAATTATACGCTTTGAGGCCTATAATCCCGGCTATTGGCTCTTCCATTGTCACATCGAGTTTCATGCGGAAATCGGCATGGCGCTGGTGCTCAAAGTGGGCGACAATGATCAGATGGTACCGGTGCCACGTAACTTTCCCACCTGTGGTGACTATGTGCCCGATTCGCGAGGGGATGCTGGTACAACTACAGGCAATCCAGGAGGCTTGCCGACCTCACCAACACCCACAACAGACGCTTCAACAAGAGTCCTAGGATCGGGTTTACTTTTAATGTGCCTTATGCTCTACTATCTTACTCTGTTCTACACGCGCTGAGCGCCAGGATTAATCCTAATGCTAACATGACATTAGTTCCAATTTCAGTCACTTCCTTTTCATTCAAAGAAATTACGAAAGTACTTTTACAATTTGAAGATCCTTTTCAACATTTTCAGTTTATTAGCTTAAGTTCCATAAGTATTAATCCGATCCTAATCGTCTTTGTATCTTTTTTTTAAGCTAGTTTCATTAACATAAACATAAACATCTGTGATTGTCTAAAACATTTCAGTAGCTCGTAATGATCGTTTTAAATAAATTATAAAATTATTTAATTATAAATAGCGTTTCTTTTTCCTTTGAAAGCAAGAGAAATGTTAAAAAAAGAGGCAAGTGTATTACCAAGGTATAACTTGGTTAAAACATTATGAATCACTCCCAAAATAGAATAATATTAAATGAGTAAGAGGAAAATATTCTATTAAAAAAAAATAAAAATAAAAAATAGTAATGAAAATAACAAAGCATTTAAAAGTTGTTTTTTATATCTATTAATATAATTTGCACAGACATTTGTCTTTAAACCGGTAGAAGTACACACAAGGGTTAATACAGGACGTACTCTCTAAATAAAAAAGGTCAATGCGCGGGATGAAAAGAAGAAAAGGAGGGGCAAACTGAGCCAACGCTGACGAACAGTCGATCTGCTCTCAATGCATGGAATGAATAGAAGAAAAGGAGAAGAGGTTGAGAAATAACGGATCTGTCTTCAATGCGTGCAATGAAAAGCATAAAAGCAGGCGCCAACTGATCTGTTTTCGAGGCATTTACTCTTCATCTTACATAAAACCATAGAGTAACAAAAAATAATTACTTATACATACATATTAATCAATCAAAGAAAGGGTTTTAATGTATTACATATGTATGTATGTTATATTCATTTATTATACATATGTATGTATGTACATATATATTATTTCACTGCACTATTTCAAGCTCAAGAAATTTTAAGAAAAATATAGGGAATAAAACGATAATTTATCTGCACTGCACTATTTCAAGAAAAGGAAAAAAGAAAAAAAGCGACATAGTAAAAAATTAAATTTATAAATTCCATGGACCCGCGTGCCATCTGCATATTATTCGCGACGTGATGTGCTCAAGCCCGCGGTCATGGCTGCCACTTCATTAAAGTTTGCTCAACCAGATTTTAGAACAAAAAGTAAAAAATTTAAGAGAAAAAGTCCCAACTTTATAAATGGTAATTTTTTTATTTTACACATAATTCAGTATTAATATATTTTTGGAAAATTAAAAGTAAAGTAAAAAAAACAAAACATTTATATCTAAATATCAAATTAATCGATATTAAAGCATATTTCTATAATAATAGTTTCCCAAAAAAAAGTACTATCTAAAAAGAATAAGCACCAAATTACCAATGTACTAAAGTAACAAGTGTGGCAGCGCTGTATATAAGTAATGACTTAACTCATAGTGTAACGGTGCTACATTTTGAGAGAGCGCGTGAGCAAGATGGCGTCTATGATGATTCAAATCTGTCCATCAGTGAGCGTTCTCTCAGAATGTTTTAATAGTTTTGGATATTGATTATAGTAGCCAAAAGATTAATCTTATTTTATATATGTATGCTGCAAATTAATGAAGTTATTCAAGAAACTGCTAGCTTACGAAATATGATGAAATTTATATTAGAATTGCATTATACTTACACAATGTATTATACTTCTAAGTCTAACTTCTTCGTATAAATATATATGTACCTATGTATATACATATATATTTTGGACACAAGTTCGGTTATATACTGTGATAAGAAATTTTGCAAAAACAACCAACGACCTGGAGAGCAATCTTATCTGGAGAAGTGCAAATACATGAATATGTATTTAGCAGATGGTCCGGGTCTAACCGAGACAATTCGTCATCGGTTACCAACGATATCAGTGAATGCAATTGGACCTCTGACAGTGACCCTATGCAGGTCGATTGACCAGATGCATTATTCCAATTATCAGGGATTTGCGCACAGAAACAGAAGCATATAAAAGGCGTTGTTGTCTGTGGTAATTGGTCAGTGAATAATTTGCAAAAATGTGCGATTGGACGGGTAAGAATGTTGTGTTTGCCAGCGGCTTCAGTGGCATCGGATTTCAAATGATGCACCAACTGATGCAGCGTGAGAAGCTCAAGATGTTGGGCATTATGCATCGTATGGATAACGTGGAGATGGTTAAGAAACTGCAGGCCGAGAATCCCAATGTGAAAGTCGTCTTCATGCAAATGAATCTGATGGATAAGGTATCTATAGAGCAGACAATGAAGAAAATGGGACAAATGATGGGCAATATTGATGTGTTGGTCAACTGCGAGGATGTGCTGCTCGATAAGGATGTGGAATCCACAATTGGCATCAATTTGGTAAACTAAAGAGAACACTCTTTCTTTGGTATGCAAAGAATCTTATTAATTTCTCAATCTTTACTTCAGACTGCCATGATCCATGTGACAATGAATGCGATGCCCTACATGGATCAGACCCAGATGGGACTCGGCGGCGTGGTCATGAACATCTCCTCTGTCTATGGATTGGAGCCAGCGCCAGCTTTTGCCGTTTACGCTGCTGCCAAGCATGGCGTTGTGGGCTTCACTCGATCGATGGCGGACAAGCATATCTATCAGAAGAGCGGCGTCATGTTTATGGCCGCCTGTCCAGGACTGACCAAAACCGAAATGATGATGAATCTGCGTGACAATGTCACCTGGGAGCACTCTGAGCATATGGTGGAGGCCATCGAGAGTGCCAAACATCAAATGCCCGAGGAGGCTGCCATGCAGATCATCAAGGCCATGGAAATGATGAAGAATGGCAGCATGTGGATCGTTAACATGGGACAGCTCAAGGAAGTGATGCCTCAGATGCATTGGCAAATGTAATACTGTAACATAAGCATTGCACAAAAGAATGCTAAATAAATATTATACATAAATTGGCAAATAATAAGTTGTCTCGTTTGTATCACAAATTTGTTGTTGTTTTATAACGGAGACCAAAGATGCTTTTGGATATTTAGAGAGAGAGAGAGAGAGAGAGAGCACGGTTGCCACATTTATCTGTTAAATACCAACACTGGTACTTTTTTGTTGCTGGTTATTTGTATCCCTTTTGCTTCAAAATGGTACTTTTTAATTGGTTTTAAAAGAATTTAAGAAATTTCTTCTTTTCTACTTATGTATTATTTGCTAAACTTGTTGCTGATTCGAATAAATTATTATATTATATGAAAATAAAATAAGAAATATGAACATTTATCAAAATTAGTACTTTTTTATTTGGTACTTTTATCTCTTAAATTCAATTGCAAACCTTTTCATGAAGTGGCAATCTTGGCGCTGAGCTGCAATTCTATATTGAGAGCGAGCTTTTTGCAATTATGCTTTGCGAATCTTCCAGTAGAGCGACACAGGCAAAAACGAGCGAAGTTACACAAACAAAATAAATATTATATAAGAGTAAACTGTTAATAATCTTAACGATTGATATATTGATAATATTATATATTCATTTTTACTATTTAATAAAATACTTTCAGAATGCAAATAAATACTGCAATTACATTTGTTAAATTTATTTATATATTACATAAATTTAAATTTATAAAGTATATATATAAGTATAAATATTTATAATAAATACAAATATATATATACATAAATCACAAGAAATGTTTACTTCACAATTCTACTGTCATTTCTAGTGAACTATACCTGAACATTGTTGCTATTTGTACTTTTTAAAAGTAAGCGAACTAACTTTACGTAGATACTTAGATATTTAATAGGTAAAGGATCCTCAAAGGAATGATCCTTTATTTTTATATTATATTATATATTTATTAAAATCTGTATAATCAGTACTTTGGTGCATTCGATGACATGTTTAACAATATCTAATTATAATTTGTACTATTCAATCACATTTGTTGTCCCTCACCATCTGAGAAATACGCTCTTCAAACTGTTCCTTTGTATATGGTTGATTCGCACGCCAGTATTCATCCAGAAGCTGCGCTTGGCAGCGGCCCACATTCATCATGGAGCGCCAGTCCTCGCCATATTGGGGCACTTTCTGATGCTCCAATGGGGCATGCACCGGCGGCAGGGGGCAATTGTAGTGCCGCTTGTCTGCATGACGTGGCTTATGCGCTATATGGATTTGCCGGCACATGAAGCACTCGAAGCGATGGAAGAGCGAGTGCTCATCGTTTTGTTGATCGTTTCTAATGCTATAGCTACGTGTGATTAGTTGTGTCAATAGCTTTTGATTATCAATGGTCTGGCGACGTTTAACCTTGTGCCCCAGATAGGACATATATTCAGTGTCATTGTCACCCAACTGGTTTAAGAAGGCGGCCAGCGCTCCCGCATTCGCAAAATCTTCTATATAAATTGCAGATTTATTCTTGGGTTGCCAATCCTAAAAAATAGCATAAATAGTATTAAACTGTTTAAATATTTCTTTAGCAAATTGATATTTACGCGTATACTGGGAGAGCCAAGGTAGATGGGTACAACGCCCGCCATGAGAGGGCGCCAGAACTTCTCGGTGATGTAATCCTCGCACACAGCATTCTCAATGGCAATCATGAACTTGTAGTGCGCCAGAAAACGCAGCAATTCGGGGGAATACAGATTGTTTAGATAATCCTTTTGCAGACTGCAAGCAATTATACATATATAATAGATTGAAGATTGTTAAAGAGAGATCAAAGGGTTGACTCACCTGTCTGGCAAATCACGATTGTGTAGACAGCCACCATAGGAGTCCACCTTAATGTGCCTCATCAGCTCACGCACAAAATCCTCCCGGCCGGACATGGTATTGCAATCGGTTTGGAGGAAAACCACAGATGCCAGCGCACCATTGAATTGATAGGATTGCTTGCTTAGATGGCTCGTATAATAGTCGAGTTGGGTCAAATCGCTGGCCTGTGGCAGATACTGTGTGGTCAGTGGCATATCACTGTGCCGGCTGAACGTGGACGTAAAGTTAAAATGCTGCAGAAACTCATCGAAGGGTACGTAGGGTACATTGCGTGGTGACTCCTCGTGCAGCATGGCCCACAGATGCTTGCTACTGCGCGGTATTGGAAATTCATGCGGTTTCATATTAGACGCATAGAATAATATGACCTGCAAGCAAAATACATATTTTAATCATAAGCCGGAAATGAGCATCCGCTGCCCACAAACAAATACGTACAAGGGACTCGGACAAACGCTGGCGATTGTTGGTGACGCGGCATTTGCTGAAGCCGCATTGCCGTGTCTCATCGTACTTCCACTGCATGGCATCTGTCCACCAGAGCAGCTCCGGTGTATGATCCTTTATGTTGACCTTTTCACTGTGCGAAATATACCAATATATAACAAAGACGGAGCAGAGCCAGATTAGCGACAGCAGCACCAGCTGTAAGCGACGATTTCGCCACGGACGCATCTCTATGTTGTTTTTAATGCTGTGTATGTTGCTTGTTAATAAATTAAGAACCAGAGCACTGCTCTATTCAAATGCACGCGCGCAACAAATTTTGTCGTCCACTGAAATTGCGGCTGATTTCGTTTAATGTAGGGCTTCCAGTGCTGGAAATTGTTTCCGACTTTTACGCAGTCTTGCTACGATGCGTCTTGTATGAAAGACGAATTGTCAGACTGCTCTAACAATTGCTGTAGAGATGACAGCAGTACAAATTACAGTTGCAAATAACATTCACAATAGATTAGTTTTGGAAATAGCATAATGTACATCTGTATATACCATAAAAAAAGGAATAAAGCTAAAACATAAACAAAATACAACTCTGCTCTGTACACTGCTTGCTGTAAGAAATCACTTCAGCTACTATACTAATACTTGCTGCACTTCTAATAACACTGTTAATGAATTGAGAAAATTAAATATTTATATTAGTAATTTTGCACAAGTGAAGCATGTAGCTCACACATAGCGACACTGAATTACGGCATCAATTGTGAACATTTTGAATAAATAGTTTGAATTGGAAGAATTGTGACGTCACGATGTCGTTTCGTGCATTCGACGTACATTTCGCCAGCTTGAGCGTGCAGTGCCGTCGTCGCACTTTAAATCGCTATACAACACTGCAGCACATCATCATAATATTGTTCCGTTTGCATTTGCTTAATTTTTGCTAAAATTGACCACAAATTACATATAACAAGGAGAATATGCTGTTAATAACTATTAAATAGATAACAGATGAGTACTAAAAGGCAATTGATCAAAATGCCATATAATCTTTTAATGGGCAAGACGAGAAACAAAAACAAATATTGACATAACACGTCAACGTTTGCGGCGAGAATTCGGAAAGGAAAACGAAACCGACGAAAGTAAAAGTTTAAAATTAAATAGAAATTATTATTAAATAGGTATATATATATGAGTTGATAAGTTAGTTGGCACAACGCACAATACCACAAGGTCGATAAGAATGTGTTATGGCAGCAGCTACAACGCTGGACAATGAGACGCCGCCGGCGGAGAGAAAACAATTTCAGACATCAAACTGCAGTCAATCAATCAATACGCCAAGTTGGCAAACTTGCTATTATTGTACATGCGAGAATTTTAAAAACATTAACGAATTCGTAACGTGAGTACTAAATGCCAATTACTATGCAAAACATATGCTATGTACATATATATATATATAAATAAAATGCAATTCACAGACATCTACGGAATCGTCATTGCACGCGGGAAGGTGGCTCCTTTGTGTGTCGGTATGGATTTAATGGGGTGTGCGCCTCGCTGCCGCTGGACGGTGTCTCCGATCGTGACTATGATGCGCATGTGGCCAAATATCATGTGAATCAACAGACACGCGAATTGCCACCGGAATGGGGCGTCTATTCGGCGGCACAAAACTTACCGGCTGTGCTCAATGATCCGCAGCGTGGCAAGCAAAGTAATCTATTCACCAAGAAATGGGGTGAACATTTTGTGGAGCGTGTGCATATTGCCAGTAGCAATCGATTGCCGGACATAACGCATGCGGATTTCGCTGTCTATTTGGGCAGCATTGGTAAGCGTTATCGCTGGCATGAGCGTCACCAGCAGCAGCAGCAGCAACAACAACAGCAACAACAAGCGACGCCAGCGGCAACAACACCAGAGCATTTAAGTGCTGTGCCTGTGCCAGAGATCTTTCTGAAATCCCAACTGCAATTGCATCATGCAGCAACCTTTGCCCAAGTCTTTCCCAGCTACATGCAACCTGTGGCCACGGATAGCAACATGAGCACATTGCAGCGCCAGCAGACGGGCAGACAGTTGCAGGAGCAGTTGTCGCATTATCTGGACATTGTGGAGGTGAAGATTGCCCAGCAGGTGGCACAGAAATCGGCGGCCTTCTTTCATGCCATGACAACACAGCATGCGATACTCGCTGAGATGCAACAGGCAGCGGAGCAAGTGCGTCAATTGCGTGCAGCTCTCGCCCAGCTGCATGGCAACGCTGTCGTCGATAGCTTTCGTGTGATGCGCTATGCGCAACGGCGACAGCATTATGTGACAACGCTGGACAAGCTGCGCTTAATGGCCACCGTGCATAAGACGCAGCCAATGTTGCAGCTGCTGCTGGGCACCCAGGATTATGTGGCGGCATTGGATTTGATAAGCACAACGCAGGAGATACTTGCCGCCGAGCTGCTTGGCGTGCATTGCTTTAAACATCTGCCCATGCAGCTGGGCGAGATGGAGAAGCTCATTGATAAGATGTTGACCACAGAGTTTGAGCGTTATGCGGCAACAGACTTGAATCGTCCGCTGTTGGATGGCGAATTGGAGACGGACAGCGTCTGTGCCGAGGAGGATAAACTGGTGGCGATTGTGATGGGTCTGCTGCGCAAGCAGAACTTTAGTTTCGTTCAAAGCTATCAACAGGAAGCCATTGCCACAATACGCGCCATCATCAAGCAACTGATCATTGAGCTCTTGTCCCGCGGCGATCAGGAGCTGTGCCTTACGGGCGCCGGCGAGCAGTCGCTGGAATTGACGCTAACCGAATGGCTGGCGATGCTGCAGCGTGCCAGCCATGCGCTTGGCGCTGTGCTGGAGCGGATTAAGGCCGTTGTCTCGATCATGCAACAAACGGCTGATGCTGCGGCCGGCGGCAGTAGTCCACAGGAGCATACCGTCAATCTGATCGATTCGGAGGCATTCCTGAGTGCCGCCCACCATGAGCAGCTCAGTGCCCAGCTGCAGCAGCTGCTCCAAGCGGTTTGCCATTATTGCCACGAACGCTGCGCGAACATTGTGTCGCCGCAGAGTTTGGAACGCTGTGCTGCCAGCGAGCAGGAGCTGCAGCAGCTGGCGCAGATTGTCGAGGAGTTCAGTGAGACAACGCAAAGCGTTTGCAATGCAACCAGTGTGCCGCTCCAGCTGGCGCTCAAGGTGCAGGCCTCACGCTACGCACAACGCTTCCATGCGGAGCACAAACAGAAGCTGGCCCTGCTGCTCGACCAGGAACGCTGGCGTCAAGTGGACATACCACAGGAATTCCAACGCATTATCGATCGCATGACAGCCGGCGATTATGCCAAACAGACGCCGCCCCATGAGGCGTCGCCCCATTTGCTGCACAATGGCAACGGCATTGGCAATCCCGTGCTGCTGCTGGAGGGTAAACAACCCTTTGCATTGGTCAGCGTCGCACTGCTGCTCATCCAAATGCTGTACGAGTACGGTGGCAGCGCCCAAAGGTTACCACTGCTGGCCAGCTATCATGCACGGAATGTGGTGGATCTATTGCGTTGCTTTAACTCCCGCAGCTGTCAGCTGATCATTGGTGCGGGCGCAATGCGTGTGGCTGGTTTAAAGACCATCACAAGCACCAATCTCGCTTTGGTATCCCGTGCTCTGCAGCTGGTGTTGTATCTGCTGCCACGTCTGCGTGAGCATTTCGAGAGCATGAGCGGCTACGAGGCCATTGAGCGTGACTATCAGGGGCACATTAAAGAGATTGAGCATAAGATACATGGCATTGTCTCCGAGCGTGTGATCGCTCAACTGGATGCCTGGGATGCTCGTCCACCAATACCATCGCAGACATTCCGTCATATCTCAAGGCATTTGGTTAAATTGCATGAGGCAATTGCCGGTGTGCTGCCAGAGACGCAAATCCATCAGATCTATGATGTGGTGCATCGCAATTTCAAGGATAAACTGCGAGAACAATTGCTCAAGCTGAACATCTACAACAATGGGGGGCCACAGCATGGTGTCGTCACCTCCGAGCTGACCTTCTACATGGAAACGTTGCGTACGCTCAAAGCGTTGCCATCATCCCAACTGGACAATGGCATACTCGAGCACATCTGGCTGTACTGAGCGCGGTATTATTCCAAAAAGAAAAAATCGAAAATTGTCCTAATGATTTTTCAAAAATCTTTAAGCAATCCTAAGTGAAACACAAAATCCATTGTTGTCCATGTCCAACTGTCAGCTGTTGTCCTTGTGCTCCCCGCCATCTCCTTGTTGGTTTATTATTATTTATGAAATTTGTACTTTTGCAATTGTATATTAATTATATATAGATATATATTATGTAATGTATTATGTTTACACCTTATTAACAATTAAACAGGCGACATTCTGCTTTATATTAATATTAATTAAAATTATTTCAGTTACAGCATTTCACACACAACATTAAACATTAAACATTTTGTTTTCATAACTTAACGTAATTAATTTAAAATAAATCAAATTCCTTATCAAATACAATTGGCAATGGCTCAATATCAATTATATCAGCTTTAGCTGACTTATTAGGATATGCCAAAGGTTCCAGCTCCGTGTCAAGCGTGTCCAGTTCGTGATAAGCGCATATTTCATTATTATTATTAACAATTTCATCTTCCAAGTCTCCCGAATGATTTAGTAATTTCTCTATTAGCTCATCGCTCAGCAAAGGTTCTAGCCAATTTTGTCTGATGGCTAACAAAGTGAATAAATCAATTAAAATCACAATTTGTTGGCAAACAACATTGACTTACATTTATGGCAATTGTTTAAACATTTTGCGCTCGGAAAATCCATATAATCAAATAGATCAAAGTTATCTGTGGCATCGGCTGACCTGGCATACAGTTCATTAACAGCAGCTGGAGCTGGCGCCTTTAACTGGCCATCGATGAGATGCAGTGCATCCTTAGCCTGTTGCCTGAGATGTTGTTTTTGTAGCGTTTCCTTGCAAAGCGACAATTTTGGCGCGCAATTGATTGGCCACATTTGATTGGCGCCTTTAAATGGTGTTATATTTGATTTGTTGTTGTGGTTGTTGCTGTGCATCACATTGTCCAGTTTGCTGAGCACACTCTTCTTTGCCGACTGCTGCAGCGCACTGTCCCCCAATGGCAAATGCATCATTTTTCTGTTGGATCTTGGCAGCACTTGGCGCCAAAAACAAAAATGCAAAGAAAATTTAACAATATTTGTGTTTACAGTCTTGGCAATATACTGCTTACCATGGGCTCCAGCGTTTTCGTTGTCCATCCATATCTGTGCCATTTTGTTTTGTATTCTTTGCTATTGGAATTCACGTTGTTTTATGTTTTTATAAACAACTATTTGTTTCCTAACAATCATTAAATCAAAAAAATGCCAAGCTACTTAAATTTCTGGTTTAATTTGACAGGGTTGACTGACTATTGTAGTGTGACCGTCTGCAGCAAAGGGAATATTGCCGAAATAAATATTATTTTATATTTAAATTTATACTTCTTTTACATCTACAATTTGTGTGTTTTAATAACATCTTACCCACGCTAAATATACACAAATTGTTAATAATATAATTTATTTAATTATTTTCATCCGCCACAGCAAAGAGCCTCTGTCTGTTGGCGCAATAACAACGTCAACAGCAGAGTGCGACAGTTGACTAACACAACATACAACAGCGTCTGTTAACTTAACATAGGGTGAGGGTAAACGAATTGTTTTTATGTTTCTCTCTTGAGTCCAAAAAAAACCTTTGAACGTGTAGGACGTGTGTCGGTACGGAAGAAGCCTCGAAAAAAGCCGTGGGTGACTCGTCGTTGCGTCGCGTGTTTGTGTTTGTGTGTTGGTTCTATAAATTTATAAAGAAAAGTTAATAAAATACCGAAATATGATAGTGCAATGTAAATCGTAGCAATTGTTTTGCTCGCAACTTCCACAAATTTACGAAAGCAACAGCCGGAGAGCGTGAGTGCCAATTGCAAGACAAAATGGCTGCATTTCAACGCATTTAATGCGCGCACAAAAACAACAACACAAGAGAACAACGTACACAAAGCATAAGCAAACATGTAAGTATGCGAGTGTGTGTGTGTACTTGTGTGCATATAAGAATGTTTCTTTCACTGTGTGCGTGAGAAATAAGTAATGAGATACGCGGCATAACAAAGTTTAATTAGCACTTCTAAGCTGTGAAATGTAAATGAATTGAAACAAATAAATATTAAAATCACACCTATAATGTTATGAAATGTTATGTTTGTTTATAACTGTTAATCGTATCTGTGTATGTTGATTTCTTGTTTATTTGGTCTCAGCAACAATAACAAAATACAAGCGCATTTCGAGCATTCAACCACAACAACAACATAAAAATTCTATGCAATTTCAATGAGTTTGCGCTCTCCTTTGCCTGCTCTCTGGCTTATTCGATGGATTCTCTCATTGCGCGCGCGCTCAGTCTGTTAATTTGAGTGAGTTCAAGTTGTGTGTTGAGTGTTTTATTTAATGTTTCTATGCTTTGCACTCGTACTCAAGTTTATGAGCGGGGAGTTAGGGGTAATTGTGTATATTGTTTTTGTTGTTCTTGTTTGTAATTATAAAATATTTAAGCCGTATTTTATACAATACAAACTATATATGTACATACGCATAGTACATGCTCAAAGTGTGTGTCTCTGTCTCTGTCACACAACGCGATTAGCCCCAGTCTTGAGGCTTGAACAAGAACAACAACATACGCAAGCAACAGCTGCTGCATTCACAGCACTCCGCTAACGTCTTTCTCTGTTTCTTATTTTACAGCACTGCTATAACAACAACCACAACAACAGAATAACGAAAGCCAAGCAAAAAAAAAAAAAGTAAAATAATAATAATAAAATAAAATAACAGCAAAATTTTAAATTGTGAATTTTATTTGTAATTTTTTTTCTTTTCATTTTTCTTTTCAATTATGTTTTACACGCGCGCGAAAAAATAAAGCAAACGTCGAGCTGTAAAAAGTAATGCATAAAAATCGTAAATCATAATACATAGAAATTTATATGTACGACGGGTATAAAAATAAAATCAAATAAAAATCAAATAAATCTGAAAAATAATATAATAATATATATATATATTTATATATATATATATATATATATATTTATAATAGTGGAAGTCCAGCAAGTCGTGCGTGCAAAAAAAGTGTGTAAAATTTTATAGTCGCTTCGTGTGCGATTTAGTAAATCTTAAAAGCCATGTCTTAAGTGCAAAATAGTTGCAGTCAGTAGTCGGGTAGTCGGATTATCGAAATCATAAAAGAAACATCAACAACAACAACAACAACGCCATCATCAAGTTAATCAACTGCCACAAAAAGTTTTACTCAACAAACCAACAATAACTACAACTGCAGTTAAAGCTTAAGTAAAGAGCTTTAACATTTGAGGATTTTAAGCATTTCGACACGTTGGATCCCATTTGCATATAATGTCATCAACATGTGGATTAAATATGGTTTTCATGTCGATCATTTTCATTATCATCGTAAATGGTGAGTACACAATCAAAGCTTTTAAATATTTCGTTGAGTCGTTATCGCCTGAAGCTCTGTGCAGGCGATTCATGCTGATTTATCGATAATTCGTCAATAACATTAACTCTCATTTATTTGTTTAGCTTGAAAGCGCTGTGAAAATATATGCATGTACATATATCAAGAGTTGTCTTGTCTCCTGAAGATTTCACAAGAGTCTCAACCGCGTTTGTCTGATGACTCATTTCAAGTGTTGATTCAGCAACAATTTCCAAGCGTTTCAGCACTAAGCATACAATACATAGAGGTGTCATTTGGTACTAGAAATTGATATCACTTTTTTGCTTCACAATGGAACCCCACATGTTCGGCAAGCGGCCGAACGGCATAGCGGAGAACCCCAGAGAGCAAATGCTGAGCGGAGAGCGCAAAATGCTGAACGGAGAGCGCAAAGGGACAGCAGCAAACCGCCGAAAATGCCATTAGTCTGTTTCAGACAGCCGAACAGAGCGGATGGCGCGCGTCGCTTGCGCTCACGTTTTGCTTGTATGTATGCGGTGTATGTGTACGCAGTAGATACACACTCATTTTCTCAGTATGCTTTGATCGTGAAGTTTGGCAACCGTGCCAAATGAGTTCAGTGCTTGCGCGCTGTATTTTGTCTTGCAGGCAAGCCGAATCGAATGACTGAAATGCCCCTTCTCCTTCCTCATACTTAGAATTCGACGGCAGCTTCAGAAACGCTGCGATGGCTCTGTGGGTATAGTGCATTCTAGACGCGCACTATTTTCGTGGTTCGATCCTCAGTCGTTACACTTTTTTTAATAAACACAATATTCATTTGCAATTTTCTTTTTTATTTTTAAATATACATTTTTATTCTTTGTAGAAATGTTATTCTGAAATAAAAAATTAAAAAATTACTTTATTGTTAAAAAAAGGGTGAAATTGGTGGTCTTTGTATACTTTTGAATATGTTTTTGTCTATTTTGGCAATGAACATATGAATATCTTCCACACATATTGTATGTACATACATACGGTCAACTGCGAAAAGCCACCAAAGACCAATTTTGAAAATTTGTCACCTTTTATTTTAACAATAAAGTAATTTTTTAATTTTTTATTTCAGAATAACATTTCTACAAAGAATAAAAATGTATATTTAAAAATAAAAAAGAAAATTGCAAATGAATATTGTGTTTATTAAAAAAAGTGTAACGACTGAGGATCGAACCACGAAAATAGTGCGCGTCTAGAATGCACTATACCCACAGAGCCATCGCGCGTTCTGAAGCTGCGTCGAATTCAAGTATGAGGAAGGAGAAGGGGCATTTCAGCATTCGATTTCGTTGCTTGCTTGAAAGACAAAATACAGCGCGCAAGCACTGAACTCATTTTGGCACAGACGTTGCCAAACTTCACGATCAAAGCATACTGAGAAAATGAGTGTGTATCTACTGCGTACACATACACCGCATACATGCAAGCAAAACGTGAGCGCAAGCGACGCGCGCCATCCGCTCTGTTCGGCTGTCTGAAACAGACTAATGGCATTTTCGGCGTTGTTTGCTGCTGTCCGCTTTGCGCTCTCCGTTCAGCATTTTGCGCTCTCCGCTCAGCATTTTGCTCTCTGGGGTTCTCCGCTATGCCGTTCGGCCGCTTGCCGAACATGTGGGGTTCCATTGTGAAGCAAAAAAGTGATATCAATTTCTAGTACCAAATGACATCTATGTATTGTATGCTTAGTGGTTTCAGTTTCACACAGTGCGCGCTTTGTTGTTATGTTCGAGTGAAGTAAATTAGCTTTGAAACTTATACATATGCATGAGATTATATATATATGTATGTACATATATTAGCTAATGATCTGTCTGTATTTGTGCTACCATATAATAGGTCTCAACTGGTTCTTACACTAGTCAAGACCTTGACACCTGCGGGCTAACAAAACTTGGCCATTATACCACATCAAAAGGCACGTTTCAACTTCAAGGTATCAGAACGTTGATTGTGTGCACAGCTTTTAAGTATGTAGCAAAATTTTATAGTGGAAACAAAGTTGTTTTTATGTATGTCGTGACCATATCTAAAAGAGGTTTTCCCTTTGATAAGTTTTTACTACAAATTAATATATAACTACAAGTTCTATTTTGAGTTAAATATAAACGAGAAAATGCATATAATAAGAGAAATTAAGCTAAACAATCGATGGCGTAAAGATATTAAAGTAATTACAACATTTAAGCACTTAGAAATGTTTAGTAAAATAATAGAAAGGAAATTTGTATGAATATCTTAGATATAGTAAATATTGCAATACTATCGCTGCCATTAACGCAAACTATCAATTGTAGTACATGTGGCTCGTCATATGTAAATGCTGCTAATAATTTACACTAAAGGCAAATTACATTTAATGAATTTCAGCAAAATGTTGCATATGAGTAACAGCGAACCCCAGATGCCATATAAAGTTCCCCAAAACAAACGAAATTCCTGCTCATAAATCTCTTCAGCCCAACGCACACACACAAACACAGACACACATTTACACACACGCAACGCACTTACACAAAGCGATTAAATGCAGTCGGAGAAGAAACAACGCCAAAAGAAGCAAAAGAGAACAAAGAACAATGGCAAATAATTAGGAAAGTGGGTACTAAAATTATAAGAGTACCAAAGCGAGGCCGCCAACAACGCTCTCTTCTCTCCTCCCCTACGCCACTCCACCCCGTTCTACAACACTTACACACTTTACCACAAAACCCGTCGTACAGTCGAGCTACCCTCAATTACCCCCCCACCCGACTCTAACTACGCCTCTGCACAGCGTGCGTAATTATTTTTGTTGTACTCGCGTTTGGCTTTTATTAAAATGTTAACTTAATTTCTGCATGATTGAGCATTTATTTCAATGTTATTGTCTATGGGTCTCGGCCATTTGTAATTCAATGTAATGTCCTCCCGCTCTACAACCATCGTTTTCTTTTGTTGTTATTATTATTATTGTTCATTTAGAATTGTTTTGGGTGGTGTTTCACTGTCAAGTGCCAATGGGTGGGCAAATAATAAAGATATAGGTATAGATATAGATAAAGATAAAGCTAAAGATATTTACTATGTAGGTGTGTGTAAATGTCTATAAATAGAAAGCCTTTAAGCTTGTTTTATTTATAATATTTACAACAATTCGTAGACATCCCAAAAGTAATTAGTAGAGTGAAATCCGCTGAAAATAAATATAATAAATGTAATTTCACATTCCTAAATAATGTAGCAAAGAAAATTGATAAAATAAAGCTATAAGTTTGAAGGGAAAATTGCACAGAATAAACAATTCAACTTGTGCATAATTAATAAATATTTTTAATTAAAATTAAATTGCTAAAAATTGCAATTAAAGCTTAGTTAACTTAGATAATAATTAAATGATATTAATAAATATTATAAAAATATATATATTTAATGTAGTTGAATAATTTTATAATATATATTTAATATTTTTAAATAATATTATAATATATAATTAACATTTATAGAAAATATATTATATATATTGAGTATTGTTAAATAATTTTAATTCATATATTTCTTATTTTTTAAGAATATTATTATTATATATATTTAATATTGTTAAATAATATTGTATTTTATACAAATTGAGTTTTTTAAGCTTTATAAAGTTTTATAAGTAAAACTTCCTAAAAGTTGCTGTTAATAAAGCAAATTCAAAATGTGCTCAATTTGTAGTTTAATTAAAATAACAAGCACTTTTAATAAACCAAAGGAATAAGTCAAAAAAAGAAGAAAAAAAACCCTTTGCATTGCTGCAAAATACAAGGCCCCAAGTTGCCATATAGAAGATTGCAAAAAGCCCCAAAAAATACTAAATAAATTATGTAGTGCGGCAATTAAAAGCCACTTGCCTTAATTTGTTGGCCAAGCATTACAAAATACGGGCGGTCAGTAGTTGCTGGGCAAACGAAGTACAACTACTCAGCTAATTAGCAGTGTGAAGCAACAACAATAACAACAGCAACAAGGGGAAGAACAACAAGAACAACAAGAAGAATAACAACAGCAACAACAACATTTGTAAAGCATGTAAAAACCGGTTAATCCACTCGTTGCCGGCTAATCTTAAAAGCAAAAGAAAAGAAAATTTCGCATTGTGAACGAATTGAGCGCTTTGTTTGTTTTATTTTGACTTGAATTGAGCGAAAGGTCAACGTCTTGAATATCGGCGACTATAAGTATGAATATGTATGTACATATGTATGTACATATGTATGTATGTATGTATGTATGTATGTCTGTTGCATGGGCAGCGTCAATAATAATCACAAAACCATATAGAAAAAAACATGCTGAGCAACAGATACAGATACAGATACATAGTAGACAGCGTCCGGCAACGTTATCTTCTCGCTCTCCCACTCTCTCTCCCTCTCTCTCTCTCTCTCCCTCTCTCTCTCTGTCTCTCACTCACTTGCTGTCGCTCTCTTTGCCTACGCTGTTTCGCCTCTTTTAGCTCTCACGCTTCGCTTATCTGGCATCTGCCTTCGACTTTTGCCTTCGCCATCCATCGCCTACAACGTCTGTGCCTTCAATCTTGACCAAGTGACCACAACGGAAGCGCAACAAATACAACACGTAAATACAGCAAGAGCAACAGTTTCAGATACTGAGGCACACTCGGCAAGCAGCACAAATACTCGTTTTACTTATCAGACAGCATCCACAATTCGCTGCCACTTTGTGTAGTCATCTCTCTCGCTCTCTCATACTCTCTGAATGCTTCCTCTTCCTCTTCTTTCGTTTTGTTTTTGTTGTTTAGTCATTGAGTTTGAAGTTAAACTTTCTGATGCACAGCATGAATCATTCCAGTTGCAAGTTGATAGCTCTGAATAAACAAATAAAATGTTTCTTTTTCTTTAATCTTAAATTATTTATAAATACAATCATCATGAAATTAATAATCAGATTTGAGTGTTTAAATTCAACAAAAAACTGAACTTCTTATTATTATTTTGAGCTTATTATTTTTTATAATTTTATAATATTAGTATTATTTGATTTATTGGTATTATTATTATTTATTTATTTATTAGTATTATAACTATTATTATTTTACTTATTAGCGAACTTGAAGACAACTAGAGCACGGCAGTTATACGTTTCATTATTTAAGCAATACAATAAAAAAAGAGAACATTTAATTACATTAACAAACAAATAACGTAAATAAATAATAAAAAAATTAAAAGAATTGTTTATATAATAATTTATCTCGAATTTCCTAATGTTAAACATATAACAAAGCAAATACAAAAAAAGAAAACGAAAAAACAGAAGTTAAATAAGAGCATTTGTTGATTTAAATAATAACATATTATTGCGCTTTTTTGCAATCAAATGTTTTAATGAATAATTATGCAAGTGACATGATTTATAATTAATATTTTCGCTTCTTTTTCTGCATAAATTAAAATAATAAAGTAAACAAAAAAACAAATGTTTATGCAAACAGAAAATGCAGAAATTGAATATGAACAAAAAAACGGCAATAAAAAACATTTGATTACATGTAAAATTTCTAATTAATGTGCATAAAAATTAATGGGTTGATGATTTCATTTGTTATATATATATATGTATATATACATATATACATATATATATATATATATATATATACACCATGAGATCATTTAGCAAGTAATTGTAATAAGTATAGTTAGAGTTGTACCCTGTACATTGGGCAATTGAGTGTTGTTTGCAATCAGTTTAAGTGTTGAATTAGTTTTGTTTGTTTATAATATAATATAATATTAAAATAATTTTAGTCAGTGTTTTGCAGCTTAACTGCATTTAATACAGGGTATACGATTTGTATTTATTATAGATTAATCTGTAGGTTGTTAACTTGAAACATTTGTAGATACTGTGACAATTTGTCATGCAAGCGCAAGTGCGGTACACTAATTGACTTAAATACACACACACACACACACACGCACACAAATATACAGTAAACTGTAGGCAATTATATGAGCTGCCGTTCGGAATGTGACAAACCACAAGGGAAATCTTGAAGCTCAGCTGCCGTTGTTAAATATATTTTTATATATGATAAGCAGCTGCTACATAGTTATATATATATGTATTATATATATATATATATATATATATATATATATATATATATATATATTATTAGCGATATGACACTGGCAATTTGTCATAAATCATACATGAGGCATGCTGGACGCCTAGAAATGAAGACAATCGCCTGTAAAATACAAAAGAGATACAAAACTCTGCCCATAACGAGAGTTTTCTGGTTTCTTTTGCGTTTTATTTGCTGTACGTGTCAAGTGCAACAAACAAACGAACAAATAAAACAAACAAACAAACATTGGCATTCCCCCATTCAATATTTTTTGCGATTCGATTTCCACGTATGATTGACTGCCAAGCTATTTGTTTTTTTTTTTTTTTGTATTTGACAGATACATGCGCATATCTAGCTGCAAATGTGTTACAGTCAGCACTCGCAATGCATTGCCAGTTGACATGTATTGTGCCCTACCTGACACACATAGCTACACACACACACACTTACACACACACATATATATAAATGTATATTCCTTTCAGTTATCTCTCTCTGAAATAGTTTACTGATAAATCCTTTAAGTTTGCCTGCATGTGTCAAGCGCAAGGGTACTTCAAAATTGATGAGTAGCTTTAATAAAAGGGCGTGACTTGTTGTAAATAGCGCTGCCACGCCCTGACAGCGAGAAAGGGTCGAGTGAGCGCCAGAGGAGAGCGAACAGCGCTAAGGGGAAGACGACATACACGTGTGCGTCGTTATTGTGACAGGTAACACGGTCTGGGGCAATGTAACTCCCAAATTGCAATATTCGATGTGCGACGAAATCATCTCCACCCCTCCACCCGTCCACCTCTCCCCCTATCTTTTCAAAGAAAAAAAAAAAAGAAACCAAATTTGAAATGTGATATTTTCATCTTTATTGTTTGTCGTTTATGGGTGACGCCAGCGTCAAAAGGTTCCACTTTCGTTATCCTGGCAATTGTAACTGAATTACTCTGGTTGCCGCAAGTATCTAATGCTTGGAGTGTGTACAATAAACAGCATAAGCTTGATGGTACAAATCCTTAAAAGTGCTTGCAACTGACGAGCGAAACATAGAACATAATAGCCAAAGAAAGACAAATAAACGAGCAATTTATTATAATGTAAATTGTATTATTTATATATTTAAATATTATCTTGGAGGTGATTCAATATTTTTGTATTATTAAAAAGTAAAATCTAATTTATCTTTATTAAATTTCCAATATTAATTAATTAGACTGTATTAAATTATTTTCTTTTTGTAATAATCCAAAATAAAACACAATTAAATGATAAATTTGCTAAACAGAATAATCATTTATAATTTTATATAATAAAAAAAAGTGACAATTTATATTAATTAAATTTTCCAAATATTTATTTTATATATTATTTATTAGCATAAATTTGCTCAGTCAAAGCTTTTTTTAATTTATATTTTAATAAGAACACGAAAAAAGCAAATAAATGATAAATTTATGATAATAAATTACAAATGAAGTGATTATTATTATAGTATTAAAATATTATGCTATATTTTTATATTATTATAAAAAAGTGTCTTCAATTTATCTTCAATGAATTTCCAATATTTTCTAAATTATATTCTCCTCAACTTGCTTACTTTTTATATTATTAGAATAAATGTTGAGGAATATATATATATCGCAATTCAAGCATTTTCCAACTCTAAACGATTGTCGAACTCAATTTTTGCATTTGCAATTTATCAATCCCAATTTTTATCATATATTTCACATTTTATTTGCCTCGGAGGTAAACACAATAAATTATTTGCGTATATAAACTCCCCAATGACCGTTAGATGGCGCTGTGGTTACGTGGAATGGACGGTTCTTGGGGATTTGCGACTGTGGTAGCTGTTGTCATTTTAATATGACTCAATTTGATGTCGTGTGCGAAGTGTGGTAAAGGTTTACATTTCGATCAGATTACACAACCAGCTACGTTCGTGTGTGTGATATGTGTGTGTGTGTGTGCGTAATATGTGTGTATCTATGTGAGCGCTATGTAATTCAATAAGGAAGCCCAAGTTGCTAACTAAAAATGCGCCTAAATTAGCTTTTATGTGCAAATTATGCCGCCTCATTATGCCAAATGACCGAAATAACAATCAAAGTGCCTCACATACCAAAACACACACGCACACACACACACACACCCGTACACAGGCAGTCAGAGGGGGTATGAAAAAATTTAATTAAATTATTAAAGCAACACGCGGTAAGCCACAGACAGGCAGATAAACAAATAAACAAATAAACAAACCAAGACAGAAAGACGGCAACAAACAAACAGACAAACAAAACAGAAAAGAAGGCGGACAAAGGCATAAAACTTTTTGCCAAAAGTGTGTAAACGAAATGGGCCACAGAAGGACGGAGACGGGATGTAGGGGAAAGCGAAGGCCGAAAAAAGGGAACAAATAATGAAAGTCAAGTCAAGGCAAGGCGACTTACGAGTTACGAGTTTCAAGTTACAAACATCGGACAACGTAAAGCTGCAGATACATTATGCACAGACTCTCTCGATACGAATGTGAAATGATGCCGGAAAAGCAGAAAATATAAAAGAAATCTATGCAGCAGCATTGCACGACGGCCACATACGCTGTAATGTAAATAATATAAACTGAATAAAATATGCAACTTAATTTTTATGTTATTAAAATATTTATATAATTCTCTATTTAAATTTAAATTTAAAAACTTCTCAAATGCACAACTGTTAGCAGGGTATCTTAAAGGGCAACAAATGCTAAATTTGACATTCAAGTGCAGACAGCTGTTCAGTGACATTCATTTAACACAACACACACGGGCAAAATTATGTGCATTTATTTTGTTGCCACTCGCAGTTACATTTTGTTAGCCCCAAAAGTTACATGAGGGGCGAAAGGTGTGTGTGTGTGTGTGTGTGTGTGTGTGTGTGTGTGTGTGCTTGCGCTAGAGCAGTCAACACATTTTCTTGGTAGAGCACATTAATAAATGTATTTCATTTTCATTTTGAGCCAAACTGGCGCCAAATAGTTTCACGTGCAGTCAGCAAAACTTTTGTCCCATCAACAAACACAAAAAAAAAAAAAAAAAAAAATAAATAAATAAAAATAAATATCTAGAAATGAAAGAAGCGGGAAAAAAATAAAATTACTTTTCAATGTATCTTTCGCTTTGCCTGTGTATCTTTCACTTTGGGGCCAAGGCTTTCAGCAGTAAATACCCTACAGCCTGAAGGGTATGCGTGCATCTCAGAGAAGCGAAGCTTAAAAGATTTATTAGCTTTGTGAGAGAATGAAAAATTGTATTTAGTATTTGAAAGGATTTTTAAAAAACTATAAACTATAATACATTCATCTTTATTTATTGAAATTTATCATAATTTAGTAACTTCTATGCATTTGCAATATTTATAAAAAGTATTTAACCAAATTAATTATTACACTTTTTGGCGTTTAACAACACTGCAAAAACTCTAACAAGTAATATTTATTAGAGAGAATATTTATTTATATTTATTTATTAATTTTTGGAATATTATTTGGTAAAATTTGTCTATGCTTTTAATTAAAGAAGGTTGTTAAATCGTAGCGTTTTACAGCACTGCGAGACTTTAAAAGAAACCAAAGTTATTGGAAAGAATATATATAAAATAATAATGCTTATATTTATATCTTATTTAGATTTTTTGATATATTATTAATTAAAAATAGTTATAATTAGAGTTAAGTTTGGATCAGTTGCATTTCGTAGCGTTTTACAATACTAACTAAGAGACTTAAAGTTATTGAAGAGAATATTTATTAGGTAATATTTGTATTTATTAATTTTTTTTTAAATTTATTATTTAGTTAAAATTAGTTTTAAATTATTAATTAAAATTTGTGAAAATTAGAGTTCAATTGCATTTCGTGGCGCTTAACAACACTACACAAGAGAGTAAAAAGAGCTAAAGTTATTAGAGAGAATATTTATTAAATATTATTATTTATTTATTAATTTTTAAATTTATTTATATTTTAATTTACTTAGTTAAAATTAGTTTTAAATTATTTATTAATATTAGTATTAGAATGAGTTCCATTCAATTCAAGCTGTCAATATTCAAAATAAGAACAAATTAATATATATATATATATATATATTCTTATTTTTCCAATGCCAAATAATTGAAAAGAGTATTAATAATTCGTGCTTAATTTATTTATTGCAAATTTGCTTTGCTCTTTGTACGCAATTTTGCTGTTGCTTTTAGCTGCCACTTCATTGTTCTGCCCGATGCTTTCGTCTTCATCTTCATCTTCGTCTTTCGTCTTATTTTCTCTCCACACTTTTCTGTCTGTTGTCGCAATTTTCTTATGCTTTGCCGGAAGAAGGGTAGCAAACATCGGCTTGTATTTATCTTGGCCAGGGGTTTTGGGTGGCATTTTGCTTTTTATTTTTATTATTGTGTGTCTCTGTCTGTCTGTCTGGCTGCTGTGGAGTTGTCGACTTTTTGGTGCTGCGCGCTTTTTTGGGCATTGTGCGGCTGTGGCATTCCGTTGTCTGCAGCTGTGTGGCAAAGTTTATTTTCATTAGTTTTAATGCTGCTCATTATGCGCTCATAGTCAACGTCAGGGGGGGCAGAGGACAACCGACTCGCTGTCTGTCCAACTGTCTGCCTGCCTGAATGTCTGGCTGTCTGCCTGTCTGCCTGTCTAGCAATGTCAATGTCTCCAGCAGTAACTGTAGCTGTGTATCTGAATCGGTATCTCTGCATCCAGTATCTATAGAGCTGGCTGTCGCTTCCCCATTTGCCTTGGGGCACATTGTGTGCATAGCACGGCAAACTGATTGCTGTTAATAATTGCTGTTGTTATTGTTGTTGTTGTTATTATGGCCATGACAGTCACAGGCTCAGTGGCAAACCCAGACTGCAAATCTCTCGATATCGATATCTCTGCGGCTTGTGGGCCGAAATATTTATATATATTCTCATGAATTTTAGCCATCGATAACGCAATTTTGTATTGTTATCTTATGTGAGTTTGAGTTGGAGTTTTTGGCCTTTTTTTCTGTGAATTTATGTTGCATATTTATGTAGGGAATGTTGATAAATGGAATATATCTTAAGATGTCTGAAAATAACAATGGAGAAATAGTTGAAAATAGTAATTTTGAAATTGTTGATTCAACACAAAAGAAAAAGAAATATAAAAAAGTATAATAATATTAATACTAATTTATATATGTGTGCTAGAAATTGTTTTAATATTTTAGGAAATTATTATTTATCTATTATTTATTATTTATTATTTTTTATTTATTATTTATTATTTATTATTTATTATTTATTATTTATTATTTATTATTCATTATTTATTATTTATTATTTACTATTTTCTATTTATTATTCACTATTTATTTTCGATTATTATTTCTTATTTATTATCTATTTTTTATTATTCATTGTTAATTATTTACTATTTACTGTTTAATATTTATTATTTAGTATTTATTATTTATTACTTATGTTTTATTTAGTATTTATTCTTTATTGATTATTTCTTTCTTCTACAACTGAATCAAGTTAACCGCATCTCTATCAAATCTACCTTTAGAAATAACGCTAAAGCTACTTTTCGCAATTTTGTGTCGACTCATTGGAATAGTTGAATGGCAGCTGAACAATGATATCTAAAGATTTCACTTACAGCTAATTAATTTGCTGTTTCTTATTATGTCTTGTTATTAATCAGTTGCTAATCTCCCCATTTGATTAGCGTTGCCAAGCTGCCTGCGTCTCAATTGAACCAAATAATTTCCCACGCTCAAGTATAATAGATTTTTGCAACAGTTTAACCCCCTTTCCCAGTGTGCTCATTAATTGAAAGGATAGACAGAACCGGGTTACAGGGTGCGGTAGCAACTGAAAGTCGTTCAACCCGACGAAAAATGTTCACTTGATTTGCATAAAATTGATTAACGCGACGCAATCAAGCGCGGGAAACCAAACAAACAAAAGAAAGAAAAAAATAATAAATAAAAGGGGTTAAAGAGAGTGAAATTTATTAAGTTTCCTTTTCAACAATGAAAATTCATACTTTGCCCAAATAGTAGGCTTCTTCCCCTTCATCTTCTTCTTCTTCTTTAACGCCAACTGATTAAATCAGCTGTTACGGCAAATTGAACACGATACACAATGTGTACGACTGAAATTTCATTCTTATGAAATTCCGCTTGGCCAGCATTGCTTTGACCAAGTTATAAATTGTGCGGGGTGTCGAGTGTTAAGAATTGAAATGCGAAATGGGACCCATGTGCCATGTAGCGTTCGTGTGTGGCTTAAATGCTCAGCACATTGTGTACACATATGTGTTCCATGTGCCAAGGCCATGGAAACGTGCTCTTTATATATATATATATATATATATATATATATATATATATATATATATATCTTTTTTTTTTTTTTTTGCTACCCTTCATAATGCTAGGTTTTTCCATGGCTGTTGCTAGTGTTGTCTGTGGTTTCGTATTTCCGGTTTTTTGGGAAAATCCAAGTCAATGACAGCAGCGCAGCCGACGCAATGGTAATTAGTGAAATAACACACAGCAAAGGCAAAAAAAATATATATATATTTTGATTTTTATACATATCTCAATTCATATTTCAATATTTATACCTATTTGTCTCTCAGAGAAACTATTTTCCATGACAAAGCGCCATCTAGCGTTCAGAGCTAAGAAAGCGTCTGCTAATGTATCAAAATATGCAAGCTTATGTATATCCACACTTGTGAGGCCATATATGGGTGCCATGTACAGGGTATGCTTACAGTCGTGCAGTGTCGATTAAAGTGCTCTTACTTCTATTGTGTTTATTGTGTATACATTTATGCATATTTATTTATTTACATTTACATTTACATTTCGTTGGATTTTAAAACATTTTCCATGCATGCATTTGATATTTACATTCATCTATCGACAGTTCAGTTATATTATACTATATATATTTTACAATTCTCTTTTTTGCTGATGTAAACATTTCGTTACTTCTGTTTAAACATTGAATTAACAAGCACTGGCAATATACCGTATTGGCTTCAACTATTTGTTTATGCAATGGCTATAAATTCATGTGTTTATATATAGAAAAAGAATTGCAGTTAAATGAATAAATATGCAGGGTATTAAACACATTAAACGTGTGTGTGTGTGTGTGCAATACAAATGCATAAAAAAGCTTATAATAAAGTTGTACAACAGAGTTCAGCTGATAGAAAAGTGTAACTAGTTTTATCAGTTGGTGCATTGCTAGACTAAAGATTATGTTTTATCTATAAATATTGACTTAATTAAATTGAATATAATTTAGATAAAATTTGAATGTTTCTAAATTTTATAAATTAATAAATTTAACATTTTTATATATGTTGATCTTTGCTTTTTCGCCAGTTTAAAAGCTCGAGCCTTTTCGCGCATTCGGTCAAGTTGACAAAGCCGACATTAAAATGTAAATTCACCAAA
This sequence comes from Drosophila macrospina, assembly GCA_035042075.1. Classification (NCBI taxonomy): domain Eukaryota; kingdom Metazoa; phylum Arthropoda; class Insecta; order Diptera; family Drosophilidae; genus Drosophila; species Drosophila macrospina. The sequence goes on from JAWNLW010000359.1 coordinate 1,203,360, forward strand.
ATCGGATTTCAGCTTTTTCGCGTTCTTTCACATTTTTTGTGATTTTTTTATTTTTATTTGAACATTGCAAACAGTGCATTGAGAAATAAAAGCGTAGGGATTGAATTAAATAGGCGCATACAAAGGAAAAAAAAAGATAGCAAAGCGTAGAAAAACAATGCGATAAAATGCCATCGAGCACTTGCTCAAATGCAGCCGGGAAAACATTTTACTTTATTTTTATTTTGATTTGCGTTTTTTGTTTGCACGCTATGTACTATGTGAAAGATATTCAACATAAAATATTTGGTCAAAACGATTACCAAACAATTGTGGGCCGGCCAACATTGCCATAAAGTCAGAGTCTGGCGTACGCTTCAGTTCATTTAAATGTGATTTATGTGGGGAAGTTTTCAATCTGAGAACCCAACCGAACCGAAACGTACTAACTGACTAACTGACATTTCCTGTAAAAGTGCGTAGCATCATCATCATCATCATCATTATTATTATTATCAGACTCATAATCAAGCAACACCATCAACATAAAACTAAACAATTCCACAACTCTCGTGCTGAAACACCTTTAATAATATCATATACTACAACTACTTTGAAGAGATCACACAGCTTGCCTTAAAATGTGATTCATCTTTGGCTTGAAAGTGCGTAAAAAATGACTTTAAAAAATGTCATAGAAGAATAAAAGTTGGGCGTGGAACTTCTTAAACTTTAAATCTTTCAAATTTGTGCAACTTTAAAGAGTATCGTTTAGGCTTACTTTTCATAAAATAACTACTAAATACTAATTACTAAATACTAAATACTAAATACTAAATACTAAATACTAAATACTAAATACTAAATACTAAATACTAAATACTAAATACTAAATACTAAATACTAAATACTAAATACTAAATACTAAATACTAAATACTAAATACTAAATACTAAATACTAAATACTAAATACTAAATACTAAATACTAAATACTAAATACTAAATACTAAATACTAAATACTAAATACTAAATACTAAATACTAAATACTAAATACTAAATACTAAATACTAAATACTAAATACTAAATACTAAATACTAAATACTAAATACTAAATACTAAATACTAAATACTAAATACTAAATACTAAATACTAAATACTAAATACTAAATACTAAATACTAAATACTAAATACTAAATACTAAATACTAAATACTAAATACTAAATACTAAATACTAAATACTAAATACTAAATACTAAATACTAAATACTAGATACTAGATACAAGATACAAGATACTAGATACTAGATACTAGATACTAGATACTAGATACTATATACTAGGTACAAGATACAAGATACTAGATACAAGATACTAGATACTAGATACTAGATTCAAGATACAAGATACAAGATACAAGATACAAGATACAAGATACAAGATACAAGATACTAGATACTAGATACTAGATACTAGATACTAGATACTAGATACTAGATACTAGATACTAGATACTAGATACTAGATACTAGATACTAGATACTAGATACTAGATACTAGATACTAGATACTAGATACTAGATACTAGATACTAGATACTAGATACTAGATACTAGATACTAGATACTAGATACTAGATACTAGATACTAGATACTAGATACTAGATACTAGATACTAGATACTAGATACTAGATACTAGATACTAGATACTAGATACTAGATACTAGATACTAGATACTAGATACTAGATACTAGATACTAGATACTAGATACTAGATACTAGATACTAGATACTAGATACTAGATACTAGATACTAGATACTAGATACTAGATACTAGATACTAGATACTAGATACTAGATACTAGATACTAAATAATAAATACTAAATACTAAGTACTAAGTACTAAGTACTAAGTACTAAGCACTAAGTACTAAGTACTAAGTCCTAAATACTAAATCAAGTCTATGGCTTAGTTTTCCCTTCGTCACACTTAAACTTGAACTATTTAAAACAAAACTATACCTTTAAGTAACTATTCCTTTTATCTTTTTGATTTAATATGCGATTTCTCTGCTAACGATTTCTTAGAAGTTTTTCAATTTTACTTTTTACTTTCCCTGCAAGGTTTGGGACCAGCGTTTTCAGGCATCCGGTCAGCATTATTTGTTTTTGCTTAGTTCATGACCCAAAATGTTAGTCAAGCCTGAAAATTATCATGAATCTGATTTGCTTGTGGCTATGATTTTCATTTTTCATTTTTATTCGCTCTGCTCGAGCGAGTTGCTATGGTTTTTTATATTTCAAAAAAAAAAAAAAAAAAAAGAAAAGTTAAAAAAAACGAAAAAATAATAATAATAATTGTAATAAAAAATCATTTTGGCTGTCTGTGCATTAAGTTTCTTTATACGCTGTATATAAATACATAATATTTCTAAGGCGAATCATACTAAATCAAAACTCTACTCAGCTGTAAAGTTTTGAGTGTAAATTGAGAGTAAAGCATGAGTTAATTCTGCCTACTCTAGACTTCTGAACAGGGTATGTCTCAGTACAACCTACTTCAACAGCTCAAACACATTTATTTTTATTTTTTTGTATTTTTTTTTTCGTTTTATAAGGCAATTATATGTGTCTCTAGTTGCCTCGCTGTCTGTTCAGTGGGGGTTTTGAGAATTTTGTCATCATGAAAACTTAATTGAATTATGCCTTTGTTTTCTGCAAGCGTCGCGTCAGCTCAAGTGTGTGTGTGTGTGTATGTGTGTGCGTGTGTGTATGTGTACTTGATTATGGTAGCATTTTGTACTTGTTGTCGTTTGGGTCTCACAATTTCAAGTAGCTGTTACTATATATATATATATATATATATATATATATATATTTATATATATATAAACATTTATGTGGGCCATTTAGGGGTTAAATTGTGGGGTAGGTTACACACATAAATCCCAAAAGGGGTTGCAAAATGATTTATAATCCACATTTTTTCTGCGGTTTCTCGTTGTGAACAAAATGCTGCCAGCAAATGTCATTTATCGATAGACATCCAAAATGCAATCTATAAATAATTTATGCCCTTACAAATAGGACTAATTTTATTGACAATAACTCGACCCCAATTAAAGATATTTCTATGCTCATTGATTGTACATTGTTTTATTGTTATTTAATAAATAAATTTTTTTATTTTTTATTTACTGATTAAATTATTAAGTTATTATTTGAATGACAAGTTTTAGTATGTGTTTGCTCGTTTCCTGCTATAAATTAATTGTATTGTCAGTTGTAATGTCTCCAAAGAGTTCCATTTGGCGTTAACAGCTGCTCTTTGTGCTTCTACGTTGACCAAGTTGGGATCTTGACAATAATAAACTCAAGTTAACGCCTTGTGGAGTTTCAAATGACATTGCACAGTGGAGCAGGCATAGTAATTTAATTATAAATATATAAATATATATATATATAAATATACAGACAAGACAAAGCTTTAGTTAAAATTGAGTAAGAATTATATTACAATTATGTTTAATTTGCCCCACTGTGCGCATCTGTGTAACAGCAGTGTGCGCGATAAACATTAACATTGCATTGTGCACAAGCTTTAAACATTTATTACTTAATACAATTTAATTTCCACGCCATTTGTGCAATGTGCAATGTGCGCCTCGATTGCCATTGTGGCAACGCTGACAACAACATGCAACGCGCAACGTGCAACGTGCAACATAAAAAAAAGCGGACCCAGCTGCTCTGCTGCGATATGCAGACCACAGAAACGATGGCAATTTCCATATATATGTATAAACATATATATATATATTATATACTATATACTATATATATATATATATACATGTATATATATATATATATATACATATATATGTATGTATATGTATATGTATCTATAGTACATTTTCCCCATTATGTGCCACACATTTTAAAGTTGATTCTACCAGGCAACGTAGTTGACCAAATGGCCTGAAAGCAGCCCATAATCCTTCTTCTCCCACACGACCCCCCTCTCCCCATCCACTGTGCGGTTTCAACATAATTATGATACGTGATTATGGAATTCAACAATTATTATTATTAATGAAGATATGTGTTGTGTTGTGTTGCGTTGTGTTGTGTATTTTCACGCATGCTCCTGCCAATTTCGTGTAACGCACATCGACATTCATATATTATGTTTGTAAATTTTAATTAAACCAACGTCAGCATTACACAGACATTGCGTATACGCCGTGCTGTGCTGCTCGCGTTGCTCTGCCATGGACTATTAGCTCACAATTGCATTGCAAACAAAGTCTGGCAACGTCTGTCTGCTCTTTCTATGCAGAGAAACTATTTCCATTGAATCGCGTCTTGTCTTCTAATTTAAATATCTATGTATGTATGCGCACTCAAGTTGGAGAAGCTGCTGGGGGGGGCCAAAAGTGAAATGATGTACGAAATTGTTTGTCTGCTCTCAAGCATTGAGTTGAAGCATTTGTTACGCTGTAAGTGACACTTCAGCTCAGTGGGTATGTTGCATTCGCAAATTAAGTCGCTTTGTTTTTATTTCAAAACGAGACTAAAATCACTTCAGTTATCATTGTATTACTAGCTTTAATAAAATCATATAGAAAGAGAAAAGGGAAACAATTTAATTAAATTAAATTAATTAATTCAATAAAATTTGTTATTTTTTTTGGAATATATATAATTATTTTCGGATTAATATATTTTATATTAATTTACTTTATTTAAATTTATTTTTTATTTTACTTATTTTATTTTCCATTATTTAATTATTTTTTCTTTAAAATAATATTTTATTTTATTTTTATTTATTTTTTTTTAAGTATATTTTTATGATTAATTTAATTTTTATTTTTTTCCTTTAATTAGTTTTGTTTTAGGTTTTTTTTTTCATTAAATATTAATTTGTTTTAATTATATTATTATATATTATATTTTAATTTTAATTTATTTTAATTATATTTAAATTAGTTTTCTTTTAATTATAATTTGTTTTATTCAAATTTATTTTATTTTAATTAATGTTATATATATTTTTAGATTTATCTTATTTTATTAATGAAATGGTCTGCTTATTTTTTATTTGAACGATTAAACACTTCATTTTAAAGAGTATCTACAAGTTGTATACTCCCTGCTTGGCAAGGCTTTCCAATTGTCATTTCTCTTGCTTAAATTTGACTGCATATTTTCTAGAAAAGAAACTTGATTCAATTACTTAGCGATATGCACTTGATGGCAACGGTTTGTGGTAGGAGACGCAGTTAAAATTAATGTTGGCTTGAGTGCACACGCTGGATTTACTAGTAATTTACTGCTCAGACAGTGACAGACACACAAACGCACTCACATATACATATATAAAAAGACAGTGGCAGAGAGAGAGGGAGACACACACACACACACACACAGTCGTATGAACTCAACGCATACCAATGCAACGTTTGCATACCACTTTGACATTTTACTGCAGCTTTTGTATGCAGTTTGTTGGAGTTCTTTATTTTCTTTTTTTTTTTTTACAGAAAAGTGAGAGATATTGAAAGGTACGGATGGTGGGGGGGGGGGGGGAAGGGAAGGTGGGAGTGTTGAGAATTGGTCGCTGTGGTTTCTTGAAAGTTTGGGGTTAATGTGCCCGCAGCTAAAATACCGGCAAGACAAAGGACTGTCGTCATTGCAAAAAGTTTAAAAAGAAAAGAAAAAAAAGAAAAGAAAAACGCAAAATGAAAATGTCTAATGAATTAAAATCTGAAATGAATTAGTTTTTCAGCTACAGATTTTATGGCCGTTGGCTGTTTGCGGTGTGCATTTGAGTGTGTGAGTTAAAGTGAAGCAGAGAGAGGGACGAGGGACAGGGACTCTGTCATTTTGTGTGTGTCATGTGTGTGTGTGTGATTAAAGGATCAAAGGAAAACTCACATGTGAAGGCAAATGAAGAAATATGCGAGGCAAACGTGAAGAAGTTCTAAACATTTTACTTTTCTTTAATAGCAATTCATTAAATGTAAATGTAAATGTTGTTAACAAATATTGCCGAATTGTCAATTCTAATAGAAATTAATTCGTTTTTCTCATAAATATAAAAGTTTAGAACTAAAATTAACATTTTTAGATGAAGAAAAAAAGAAAAAAAAAACAGAAGTATAGCTATAATTATGTAATTGGCACTTAATTAATGAAAATTATAAAATATACATTTTTTTAACAATTAGTTTTAATAATACCTCTTTTCCGATGGAAAAAGTGTCAACGGCTCTAATTTCAAGTAATTTCAAGATTATAGTTTCTAAGAAACTTTAATTTATGATGTTCCTACTAAGCTGGAGACAATTGTATTAAGAAAATGAATGTTTATCTAATGATATGGTAATCTTAAAATATATTTGTATTGTAGTACAAATTGATTTAGCAAAAAAATGAAGTAAAGCAAATTCAATTAATGTTGAACAACTAAACTATTGAATTGGTAACACCACAATAATTGCTTGTTAACAGCAATAATAATTTTGGTAATTGGCACAAGTTAGAATTGCCATATTTAACACTCTCGTAAATTGCAAATTGCACAGTCGAAATAATCGTTATTATTACCCCCCACCCTCTCCCGCCCCACGCGCGCTCATAAAACATGAAACATTTAAAGTCAATTACTGGACTATGCATTAATTCGCATGAATGGAACACGCCTCCGTAGAGCAGTGATAGATGGAGTGAGGATGTGAGAGCGGTAAGGGGAGGATCGACAAAATGTTGCATGTAGACAACTTGATAAATAATAATAGTGCATGTGTGTATGTAATTAATAATTATGGATATTATTTCATGTTTATTTGATCAATGTTACAAATGCTCACGAATAACAAAACTAAAAATAAAGAAAAAAAAATATATATATATATATATATATATATATCAAAAAGTTATACAAACAATAATTTAGTTTTGCTGCAATTGGTCAAACACCCCTCGCCACTTCAGCACAACTGTATTTATGTTTTGTCTCGCATTGTTTTCACATTTTGGCTTTTTGCAATTAAAGCAAAATTCTATTATGATTTTCTATTGTTGTGTGCGAGTCCCGTTAAATCGCACACTATATCCCCAAATCTGTGTATTATGCAAATGTGAATATAGCGTTAATTAGACGTGCAGACAGCAAACAAAAACCCGAATAACTAAAATGCCAAAAGCAAATAAAATACAAAAAATAAAATTAAAATAATAGTGAAACCAACTGAAATGGATAGAACTAGAAAAAAGAGGTTATGCAACATTTAAATAAAATTATTTGTGCATAAAAACGCATTCTATTGGAAACCAAAATATGTACTAAAATTTTGTTTTCGCAAATGTTAAATGAGTGTTTGCAATTTGTTTAGAAATGCGTAAAAATTAATGAAAGTTAGCAACGGTTATGCTATACAAAAACGTTAGGTTAACATTATTTACATGTGTATACCTACATATATTATATCAGATACTCTCAAATAAATACGTATGTATAAAAAGCTATTCCCTTGCTTTCCGTTTTGCTTGACATTGAAAATCGTCGCCTACTTTTTTTTTTAGTACTCTTCTATTGTCGACAAGTCCACCGGTCACATAAAACGCACTCCGTTATTATACGCAATTTGCTTTTCCCTGTTTCGTAGTCGGCGAGCACAGCAACAACAACAAATTACACAAAATAAAGCTCGCTTATGCATGACGGCCGCAGCTGCACTCGCTGTCGATGCAAAGCAACAACAAAACATATGCAAGTGTTGTTGCTCAGCTGGAAGCATAGGCAAAGCAGACTGAAGATAAGCACTGAAATGTTCAAAATTGTTATTGTAAATTGCATTGGCTTTCTTGCACTTCTCGCAGCAATTACAAAAACAAATATTGCAAATGTTGTGGCTGTAATTTGGCAATTTGACTGTATCTAGCTCTCTCTCTCTCTCTCTCTCTCTCAAAAAAGACAGATTGATGTATATACTCTAACATACTCTCTTTCTTCGCTAATGATTTGTGTATTTAAATAGTATACAATTGTGTACTTATGACGACTAATAAATACATATAAATAAATGTTTCTTATTAAGAATGAGTTGTTATCTTAAGATTGTTATATATTTTAGCATATATGTATAAATATTTTTCTAATAAAAGGTTCTGCGGGAAAATCCTTAGTTTTCGCCATTGCTCAGCAAAAAATAAAAGTAAAAAGTAAAAAGGAAAAATAAAACTCAAGAAAAAGAGTTCACTTTTTGCTCAACTTCTAAAAAGGGCTAAGAATTTCTCGTCTGTTCGTTGTGAATTTTCCATTTCACAGTTCGCACTGAGCTCTCTCTGACTTCTTAACGCTGGCACCACACAACTTTTTATGCCAGGAAGGAAACATTTTTCCCGGCTGCACTTTACTTGCTGAAGTGGTTTTTAATTTGAATACTTTGTGTGGGTGCCCAAAACTCTTGAGCCTTTTTTTTTTTTTTTTTTTTTGGTTTGAGCTTGAACCTTTGACCTTTTCTTTTTATTTATGATTTTTTGTTTTTTATTTGCATATTTGTTTTTGTGAGCCGTTAGCATTTAATGAAATATTAAAAAAAAAATGCCAGATATATTATTTATATAACTATAGTACACAAGAAATTAACCTGAAGTTCTATTCTCATTCCATCTACTTTCAGGCTACGCAAAAGATATATCCGGAGTTGAAAGAGGTAAGCAATGGGTCCAGACCGTGCCCAGACACACACATAACGACTATCAATGGGATTTAATGGGAAATGTTTCACAAGTTCACATACCACACATATTCCATTCGACGGCCCTTCCCCTTCGTCCTCTCTCCCTGTCGCCCTGTCTCCATGTCTCCCCTGACACTTGTGTGCACTCACTTAACCATAAAAATGCCAAGCAAACATACTCCAAGTATGTCTGTCGTATAAAACTTGAAACTGAAACTGAAACTGCAACTAGCAACTCAAATATTAAATTCACTTAAAAACAAGTGAGAATGCTTGCAACAATGCGTGCTTGACAGCGAGATACCCTATATATAGTGTTGTAAAATATCAAATCATATATTTAAATCACAACTGAATCAAACTATAAACGCTAGATGGCGCCAGTTCAGCATGCATACCCGCTATGTGGAATATTTATTTGATTACATTAGAGGCAAATCAAGTTAAAAATGATTTTGTTACGTAGCAAATTGTTTAAATATATCTGTTAATACTTACATTTTTGCTGGAACAAAGAAATCTTTTAATGAATCTATATATAAATATATATATTTGTAAATAGTTAATAAATGTTGCATTCATTTGCGGAATTGTAATAAAAAACCAAATCCATTTCATTTTGCAGTTTGCCAACTTATATAAAAAGTTTAGCAATGCTGCACAAGATACAAATTTCATGTTGTCTGCCAAAAAGTCCGCAACAGCAACAACAACAATCAACAACAACAATCAACAGCTGTGCGTTGTGCCTTGGATTTGGTATTACGGTCTTTTGAGCTGGCCATAAACAAGCCAAACGCCGAAAACCATCTAAATGTTGGCCAGAAAAACTCGCATGTGCAGTTTCCACTGCACTCTTGGCCCATTCACACGCCGGCACTTAGCGAACGAAGGGAACGCCGAGTGTTCCCCATAGTGCAATTTATTATACGTATGAACTGACAAAAATTTGAACGATACAAAAAATACAACTGGCTATAGTACTGTAGCACTGCGTGCTAAAATTATAGTTAAGTTGCCTTTAATATTGAATAAAATCTATTAATAAATACTTTATTATTTGCTTTTATTTCTTATATTCTATTGTTAGTTTAATTGTTAATACAGATATTGTTGTTATTATTAATTTCCTTATATTTATTCGATTTGTCCCACTGTGCCGCTAGACCCATTGCCTGCGACGCACCATCTGTAAGTCTCGCTAGTCCATGCTGGTTGCGTTGTTGACTTGTCAGACGATAGACTGGCTTAAATAGTCGACAACGGGGTCAATAGAGGGGAAGAATGAAAGGTGTTGCCGCATACATGCAAATGTTACTGCATACTGTACTGGGCGTGGTAACAGAGACACACAAACAGTGAGAGCTATAAGTATGAATATGCACACACACACACACACGCACACACAAACCATGTATACCATAGCAGTGGTTAGTTATCTTTAGTTATCGTTATTAATAAATCATTTAATTTAATTGAATTCAATAAAAACTTTTTAAATTGAAAAGTTTACTTTTACTTAACATACTTTTATGTTTATTAAAACTCCTGTTAACAAGCAAGGGTATCATTTCTTCGGCATGCCGCAAATTACTATTTCTTATTGTTTTCATTCTCTTTATTTATGCTGGCTCTCGCGACTGCGTCTGTTGCGACAGTTGTGACTGCCAGTTCGCCGGGCTTCGAGTGCCTGGGGGCTCCCTTTGCATTACAATGGCATAAAATCAATGAAGTTGTTGGCGGTGGCCAAAAGACAGGCAGAATGACCCGCGGACCCCTACAGTCCGCCCACCGTATTGTCATTATTTATTGAAAATATAGTTTGATGAGTTTTTACTTTGCTACTCGTTTCGGTGGTGGCTGTGGCTTTTGGGCTGGACACTGAACCGGTTTAAGGCCGGTTAAGGCCACTTGCCACTAGACACGCCTTCGACGCAGACCGACGCCCCACAATTCAGTTTCCAGTTGCAGTTTCAGCAGCTGCTGCAGCTGCTGCTCTTGTTTGTTGTTCCTGTCCGGTTGCGGTCAATGTAATGGTTTTTGTGCGCTTCTACGGAAAATTGTTTAAATGTGTAAACTTTTCCCACCCACTTGTTTTTCCGAGTCCACGGTCTTCAACTTTAAAACTGTATGGGAATTGACCAAAAAAATAAATGAATAAATAAACACTAGTGTTAAATTGCCTGCATTTGCCGAGGTTTGTTTATTAATGTATTTATTTTATATTTTAGTTGCGATACTTATATGAAATTATATAAAATTAACTCGATTTATATATTATTGAAATATAAATTAAGTTTCTTTAACTCTAAATAATTTCAATATTAACTTTTCTCAATTTTCTATAGTTGAGTTAATCTATTATGTGTTATCTCAGCATAATTTTACTTTTGCTAAATTATTTTATCTAAGCACTTTCCTCCATTCCATTTGGATAATTTTTTAAGACCATCGAACCGTCGCAATTCATTGAACCATTCCCCTCCCGTGCTTACAATATAGTATACAGTCGCAAACCCTAGACTGTGTTCCGTTATAACATACATCAGTGTTGTCGTCTGCCCTTTGGCAGCATCACAACAAGTTGGCCAACAGCAGTACTCTGTCTGGAGTACAAAAATGAAAATAGAAAGAAAAGAAAATATAACTTGGGCAAGCATAAAAAATGTTTCTACTCATTGCGTGGGCGTAGACGAGCAATGCTATTAACTGGTCATACCCCTCGAGTACCAATCGTCCGAGTCTGTTTTATGGTACATATATATATCAGTGTTTGTCCCGCTTGAAGGCACACGGATTCACTTTTCCTCTTTGTTTTTGTTGTTGTTGTACTTGTCTCGCCCATAATCGCATCAGCTGTTAGATTTGTAATACGAAGCGGAAGAAGCGGTCGCTGCCGCATTTCCCAGTCCACCGATAGATAAATGCACCGATTTTGACTCGATTGTCCAGGCGATTTAATGACAAGGTGCGATTACCAATCAACAACAACAAAATCAAGAGCTAGCTCTAATCTAATGTGAGAGAGCGAGAGCGCTATGTTTTTTGCATTCGTTTGTCTTCCACCTGCTAACGTAATGTGTGTGAGTGAACCTGCTGCATTAAGTATATACATTTCTGTGTGCGTGTGATCAGAACGGCAAGCTCTCAAGCAAGTGCGGGTATGTGTGTGAGCAGCTGCGGTATGCGCATGTATGCGATCTGTTAGGCAAGCCCATTGCAGTGAGCTCGCCGAACTTTGCATCCACACTGAGCGCTGTGATTCAAACAGTGTCCACAGCGCACAACGAGTAAATACTACAGCATCCCGCCTTAGTTGCATTGGCTGCTTGCTTCAGTGTGGAGCACAAGTGGAGCAGGAATGAAATTCGACTTGTGATGATTAAACAGATTCTGCTGTTTATTTTCAAATATTCTTAGATCTCTTCGCTATTTTATGCTAATTGAAATTTCGCTCTTAATAAACTCAACAAAGAAATATTGAAATTCTTGATGTTGTATAACATGAACTTATATATTTTTATCTGGGTGAACGTTTTATAAGCAGACTAATAAGCAATAATTGCCATTGGTGTATGAAGTCGTCCTTATATTTTAATTTTTTAATCTTTTAAGTTGACTTCAGACTGCAACTCACGTGGCGTGGCAGACCTTATATAGTATATATATTCTCAGCAACGAGAACCAACCACGCAGCTTTGGCGCGCAAACAAACTTAATGAAAATAGCTCACATGTCTTGTATGAGCTGCTGGACCTGATTGCTTAGTTTAAATTGCGTTCGATTTTAGAAATTGCAACTAAAAATGTATTGCAATCGTAATGTATTCGATTTTGGGAATTGAACAATTTTCAGTTTAGTAGGAACAATTATGAAAATAATTTTACTATAGAGAACTCTACAGGGTATTATACTGTCGCATGCGCTCGACTTTCCTACATTTTTTTTTTCAATAGTTTACTTATAAATTCTTTCGACGTATCATCATTTGAGTAAATTTCATCGGCCTGTACTTTTTCCAATTTCTCCACTCTATTGTTTTAATTTTTGCAGTATCTTCATATTCATAAAGTCCATTGAGATTGCTAAAATGTATTTAAATATATAATAATTTTTATTATAAAGAATTTTCCAGATCTTACCACATATGGCAACTGTTAAACCACCAACCAGAACTAAAGTATGTAGCGCAATTTATATTACCTACATCATGTTCTCTGTCTGGAGTAGAAAATTTCTGATTTACATGTAGTTTCAGTGAATCACCCGCATTTCCAGAATATTTTCCAAGTGTTTTCAACTCATAGAACTCTTCCTCACTGCCAATGGCAAAGTCACTGTATCTGGCAAAACGTGTTTCATTATTAAAGTCCATCAGAGATATGTACAATTCATGGGGCTGCGATAGTGTAAGCAAATGAAGTTTCTCCAGTCCAATGAAAAACTCGCCACTTAAATTTCCGAAACCTTCCTTATACTCTGACCAAGTTCGATTGAAGCTCACAGTTCCATCCATTCGTCGCTGAATAACAGTCCACCCAGGACCGGCCAAGTTGGAGTCACACGACACATTGAATCTATTGCGGAATTCAATCGTCTGAACTCCCGTCGATTTACCGAGACAACTAGATAATTGTTGAAATGCTGTGATCTTATCTTCAAGCGTTTTGATTTTCACAGCCAATTCTGTAGGTTTAAAGTTGCAGTTAGATTGCAAATAACCTATTGCTTTAACTTTTAAGTAGACTTCAGATTGCAAATCACCTGTTTTCCTATCTTTTAAGATGACTTCATATTGCAAATCACCTATTGCTTTATCTTTTAAGTTGACTTCAGATTGCAAATCACCTACAGTATGTCAACTAATACTTTGCAAAATAAATTTAGTCGCACACTTTCAACTTTAACATGAGAAATATAAGTAATGGCATTATTTGCCATTACATAAAAGTAAATGATACAGTTCCAAGTAAAGCACGAAAAAAGTGCAGAAAACAAAGCAACAGCATAATTGACGCTGTCAATAAATTCTTTGCAAAATGCAAACACACAACAAACGGGATAGCGAATTCGATGAAAACCGATCGCGTGTTTTTTTCTAGTCTTCCTTGCACTCATTTGTTTCAAAATTTGCTTTGGTTTAGTGTACGTTACTGAAGCCAAAAACAGCCTTCCAGGCCAAAAACATTGTGCGTACTGTTAAGTTTGGCAAGCTTTTAGTAATCGTGTGGGGATGTGTTTCATCCAAAGGCGTTGGAGAGCTGCACATTTTTAATGATATAATGATAAAAGAATTTTATTTAGACATTTTATAAAATGAATTGTCAAGAAGTGCACGCAATTTTGGCTTTATTGATCCCCAAAACAGCAACAAACTCAAATATAAGCTGTACCAGGATAATGATCCGAAACACAATTCGCTGCTGTGCAGCACCTGGCTGCTTTATAATTGCAGCAAAGTGATTGACACGCCCGCCCAGAGTCCATAAATTTTGTATGTTTCTGTTTTAATTTTTATTAATTTTGCTTATTATTTTGCTTAAGAATATGCATATGAACTAAATTGTGAAAGATTGAACATGAAAACAAAAGGCCTTCCTAATAAATTATTATGTTCAAGAAGAAACTGTGTCACTTTTTTTATTTTGCAAAGAATTAGTTGACATACTGTACATTCTTATCATTTAAGTTGACTTCAGATCGCAAATCTCCAATTGCTTTAACGTTTAAGTTGACTTCATATTGCTAATCACTTGCTTAATTGCTAATAATTGCTTTAACTGTTAAGTTGACTTTCTAATGCATACCATCTATTTCCTATTCCTACCTTTTTCATTTTTAAGTTGACTTTAGATTCTAAATCATCTATTGCTTTATCTTTTAAGTTGACTTTAGATTGCAAATCACCTATTGTCTTATCTTTTAAGTTGACTTTAGATTCTAAATCATCTATTGCTTTGTCTTTGAGCTTCACTTCGGATTGCAGGCTTGTTATATGACTTTTATAAGTCGCAGCCAATTCGCTTTGCAGTGTTAGCTGCGAATCTTTATGATTGATTAATTGATTTAAGTTCTTTATTGTTGCCGCTTGTTCCTTAATTTTATCCTGTAACTCTGTGAATTGTTCAGTCTTTGATTTCACAGACTGTGCATATTGTAGAAGCGGTTTCACAACTTGATAGCAATAAGTTGCGCACTGTGAGTCTAATTCTTTCGAACCTGCGAAACACTAAATACTTTCATTAGTTTTAATTACATTTTTTATTTAATTTTGTCACTAACCGAGCCATTCACTTGTAACGCCATTAACAATATTGGTAATACGCATGTAATTATTCTCATTTTATATTCTTATTCCGAGTATTCGATCCGTTTCACAAGCAAACAATTTAATAAATGAACAAGTCAGATTGTCGATGGGTATAAAGAAATGTATACCATTAATTTCGTCGTCTTATCTGCTATTATTAGGTCATTTAAATGAACTTATACATTTTAATACTCTGTACTAAATGTACATAGTCTTCCAAGTTTGTCGAAAGCGAGATGTGCGTAACAGGCAGGAGTCATCTTCCATAAGATATAGCCACGTCCGTCTGTCCATCTGTTCGTCCGTTTGAACACCTGGTTTTCAGAGACAAAAAGATCTAGAGTTACCAAATTTAGTGACAACAGCAAAAGAAACTTGCAAGGCGGACAATGAATGGGAAATACGAATACGAAATACGAGTTCGAGTCCCGAGTAAATACTGATCCACGGTACTACACTGTCGCTGGCGCCCCGCTGGCGCTGGATTTTAAAATTTACTTATAATATATATATGACATAAAATAATCAAGTCAGGCAGCTACAGTCGACCTGGATCGACTGAGGGAGACTATGTACTAATCGGGGAAAGCAAAAAATTAAGTAATATATATTATGATTAACTTCAATAAATACTTTTTATATCATTTTGTCGCGGCTCCAATTCGCTTCCTATTAAGCAAATATAAAAGTAAATTTAAACGCCAAATAAGCTTAAGCAATGTTCAACTCATTATTGTTCGTTCTTGGTTTTTACTGTTTTTACTGAGATGCTTGTGAAAACTATGCTGACAAACCAATTGGTGGTTAAAAACGCGTCTTGTGCATCTGTATTGCTTTTATAAAATTATAAAAAACATTAAATGTTGTCTAGCACCTCTCCCCCGCAAATGGTGCGTCCTATAACTTGAGCCACCGCATATACATTTGCATTTGTCATATATATAAATATATATAATTTCTAACGAAATTTTGTTATTGCTTTCTCTTAAATTCTTAATATTTTCTGACAAATAAGGCAAGACTAATAATATATGTATATGTATATATGGCAAAAATCTAAAACAAACTTGATCTGCCTGCACACTATACACGTGTTGTCACCAAATTTGGTAACTCTAGCTCTTCTAGTCTCTGAGATCTCGGTGTTCATACAGACGGACAGACGGTCAGACGGACATGGCTATATCGTCTCGGCTGTTGATGCTGATCAAGAATATATATACCTTATAGGGTCTGCCACGCCTCCTTCTGCCTGTTACGAACATTTCGCTTTCGACAAACTTAGTAGACTTTGAACTTTTAGTTCAGAGTCTAAAAATAAATCTAAAGTTCAGTTAAATGACCTAGTAATAGCAGATAAGAGCGCGAATTTCTTGGTATTTCTTGGTATAAATTGCATTATATAAATCCAAAATGAGACTTATTTTGTTGAACTTTGAACTTGAACCTTGGGATTATCGCTTTAAATTAATTTTGAAATCCGTTTGATAATTAAGTTGCGTATTATTTAGTATGATGTCATTTAGTTTCCTACGTCAAAACAGAGTTCTGTCTGTTACGGATATGCAAAATCGAATTCTTTCAACACTGTCGAATGCTTAAGCACACCGATGTTTGCTACTCTACATTGTATAGATTATAGTTCATTTAATATT
Source organism: Drosophila macrospina (assembly GCA_035042075.1). Taxonomy (NCBI): domain Eukaryota; kingdom Metazoa; phylum Arthropoda; class Insecta; order Diptera; family Drosophilidae; genus Drosophila; species Drosophila macrospina. Next base: position 1,220,066 of record JAWNLW010000359.1, read on the forward strand.
GTTTATTTATATAATCTTAATAATGTTAGCTATACTAATTTCAAATAATTCACTTAAATAAACATAAAATAGTACAGATCTTTATGATATATTCTTTATCAAAATTAAACTAAACCGTAATTATAAGAATCTTGACTTCATTACGTATAGCACCTACTCGTATAGTGGTGTATGGATGCATGGATGTATGACTAGGACCTGGAGATTAACTAACGTCTGCCGTATCTTTCATTATATATAAGTTACTTTTTGTTGTTACTAAATGGGATTTAATCAACTTTATGCAACTATGTCCTTGTGCCCCTTTTACTTTAAATCCCATTTTTGGCAATTTGCAGAAATTTCACTTCTTCTTCCTACTGAATTCATTCTATTCATTCATTGAATGCCAGTTCAATGCATTTGGCATTGATTACACCTCATAACGTTATCAGTTTCTATCTGTTTCTATTTCAGTCTTTTCCTTTTTCCCTCTCTATGCCTTTTAAGCCCTTTTTACGTATATGGTCGCTTTGGCTGTCCTATTGCAGCTTTATTGCACTCCATTGTTGTGGCAGATTTTTTCTAATGCTTACTAATTGTTTTTTTTTTTGCATTTTCATTTTTACAGTTTTTCCTCTTCGCAGAGTTTTGAGTTATGATAGATTTGATGAGGCCTAACTCCGTTTATAAAAAAATTATTTCAATAATATAAATCATTATATCTTTTATCCATTGAATAAAATTGAATGCTAAGCATTGAATTTAGTTAGTAAATGATGCGAATAATCAATACTTGGACTTACATTTATTTCATATTTAAATTAATAAAATAAAAATGTATTATTATTTGAATTGTATCCCATCCGGCGCTTATTACACCGTGCAACATGGGGCATTGAACATCGAAATCTTCAACGGACCGAAACCAAGCGAGAAAATCATCTGACACGAACAATGAGCATAAAACAGACTAACGATGAAATGGCCAAAAAAAGGGGCATTATCTGGAAAGAAAATAGAAAATAGAAAGAGAAAAGAAAATCCTCATTAGACTCTGAACTAAAAGTTCATAGTCTATTTGGTTTGACAAAAGCGAAATGTGCGTAACAGGCAGAAGGAGGCGTGGCAGACCCTATAAGGTATATATATTCTTGATCAGCATCAACAGCCGAGACGATATAGCCATGTCCGTCTGACCGTCTGTTCGTCTGTATAAACACCTAGATCTCAGAGACTATAAGAGCTAGAGTTACCAAATTTGGTGACAACACGTGAATAGTTTGCAGGCAGATCAAGTTTGTTTTAGATTTAGCCAGACCCCCTGCGTCGACAAAATGATATAAAAGTATTTATTGAAGTTAATCATAATATATATTACTTAATTTTTTTGCTTTCCCCGATTAGTTCAGAGTCTCCCACAGTCGCCCGACTGTGGCTGCGTGACTTGTTAGACTCTGAACTAAAAGTTCACAGTCTATTAGGTTTGACGAAAGCGAAATGTGCGTAACAGGCAGAAGGAGGCGTGGCAGACCCTATAAAGTATATATATTCTTGATCAGCGTCAACAGCCGAGACGATATAGCCATGTCCGTCTGTCCGTCTGTCCGACTGTCCGTCTGTCCGTCTGTATGAACACCTAGATCTCAGAGACTATAAGAGCTAGAGTAACCAAATTTGGTGACAACACGTGCATTGTTTGCAGGCAGATCAAGTTTGTTTTAGATTTTTGCCACGACCGCTTCCGCCCCCGCAAATCGAAAAAAACGTATTACTGAAGCTACCAACTTTAGATTTAATTCAGATTTGGCACATATGGAGGATGTCCTATTTCGGACGTTTTCTGAAAATTTAAGCACGATCGGTTCATAAACATAGAAGATATTAAGGAATGAATGATCAGCAGGTTCATGGCAGCTGTGCGGCCAAAATTGCTTTAGTTAGAACAACAACAACAAGAAACGCCGCAAAGGCGCGAGTTCGAATCCCACTGCTGACAATTCCAAAATACATTTTTTAATAACTATAAATTAATTACTTTTATTTTATATATACATATAATATTAATTTTTCCATATTTGTCAGAAAATGTTGAGAATTCAAGAGAAAGCAATAACCAAATTTCTTTAGAAATTCGTATATATATATATATATATATGACAAATGCAAAAACTCGTGCTGTAGTTCAGAGTCTCCCACAGTCGTACCCCGACTGTAGCTTCCTGACTTGTTGTATATGTATATATATATATAGTGATGTACCACGCAGCCTTGGCGCGCAAACAAACTTAATGAAAATAGCTCACATGTCTTGTATGAGCTGCTGGACCTGATTGCTTAGTTTAAATTGCGTTCGATTTTAGAAATTGCAACTAAAAATGTATTGCAATCGTAATGTATTTGATTTTGGGAATTGAACAATTTTCAGTTTAGTAGGAACAATTATGAAAATAATTTTACTATAGAGAACTCTACAGGGTATTATACTGTCGCATGCGCTCGACTTTCCTACATTTTTTTTTCAATAGTTTACTTATAAATTCTTTGGACGTATCATCATTTGAGTAAATTTCATCGGCCTGTCATTTTTCCACCTTCTCCACTCTATTATTTTAATTTTTGGAGCAGTATCTTCATATTCATAAAGTCCATTGAGATTGCTAAAATGTATTTAAATATATTATAATTTTTATTATAATTTTCCAGATCTTACCACATATAGCAATCGTAAAACCACCAACCAGAACTATAGTCTGCAGCGCAATTTCCACTACCTACATCATGATCTCTGTCTGGAGTAGAAAATTTAAAATTTACATGTATGTTCAGTGAATCACCCGCATTTCCAGAATATTCTCCAAGTGTTTTCAACTCATAGAACTCTTCCTCACTGCCAATGGCAAAGTCACTGTATCTGGCATAACGTGTTTCATTATTAAAGTCCATCAGAGATATGTACAATTCATGGGGCTGCGATAGTGTGAGCAAATGAAGTTTCTCCAGTCCAATGAAAAACTCGCCACTTAAATTTCCGAAACCTTCCTTATACTCTGACCAAGTTCGATTGAAGCTCACGGAACCATCCATTCGTCGCTGAATAACAGTCCACCCAGGACCGGCCAAGTTGGAGTCACACGACACATTGAATCTATTGCGGAATTCAATCGTCTGAACTCCCGTCGATTTACCGAGACAACTAGATAATTGTTGAAATGCTGTGATCTTATCTTCAAGCGTTTTGATTTTCACAGCTAATTCTGTATGTTTTAAGTTGCAGTTAGATTGCAAATAACCTATTGCTTTAACTTTTAAGTTGACTTTAGATTGCAAATCACCTATTGCTTTATCTTTTAAGTTGACTTTAGATTGCAACTCACCTATTGCTTTATCTTTTAAGTTGACTTCAGATTCTAAATCATCTATTGCTTTATCTTTTAAGTTGACTTTAGATTGCAACTCACCTATTGCTTTATCTTTTAAGTTGACTTCAGATTCTAAATCATCTATTGCTTTATCTTTTAAGTTGACTTTAGATTGCAACTCACCTATTGCTTTATCTTTTAAGTTGACTTCAGATTCTAAATCATCTATTGCTTTATCTTTTAAGTTGACTTTAGATTGCAACTCACCTATTGCTTTATCTTTTAAGTTGACTTTAGATTGCAAATCACCTATTGTCTTATCTTTTAAGTTGACTTTAGATTGCAACTCACCTATTGCTTTATCTTTTAAGTTGACTTTAGATTGCAACTCACCTATTGCTTTATCTTTTAAGTTGACTTTAGATTCTAAATCATCTATTGCTTTATCTTTTAAGTTGACTTTAGATTGCAACTCACCTATTGCTTTATCTTTTAAGTTGACTTTAGATTCTAAATCATCTATTGCTTTATCTTTTAAGTTGACTTTAGATTGCAAATCACCTATTGTCTTATCTTTTAAGTTGACTTTAGATTCTAAATCATCTATTGCTTTATCTTTTAAGTTGACTTTAGATTGCAAATCACCTATTGTCTTATCTTTTAAGTTGACTTTAGATTCTAAATCATCTATTGCTTTGTCTTTGAGCTTCACTTCGGATTGCAGGCTTGTTATATGACTTTTATAAGTCGCAGCCAATTCGCTTTGCAGTGTTAGCTGCGAATCTTTATGATTGATTAATTGATTTAAGTTCTTTATTGTTGCTGCTTGTTCCTTAATTTTATCCTGTAACTCTGTGAATTGTTCAGTCTTTGATTTCACAGACTGTGCATATTGTAGAAGCGGTTTCACAACTTGATAGCAATAAGTTGCGCACTGTGAGTCTAATTCTTTCGAACCTGCGAAACACTAAATACTTTCATTAGTTTTAATTACATTTTTTATTTAATTTTGTCACTAACCGAGCCATTCACTTGTAACGCCATTAACAATATTGGTAATACGCATGTAATTATTCTCATTTTATATTCTTATTCCGAGTATTCGATCCGTTTCACAAGCAAACAATTTAATAAATGAACAAGTCAGATTGTCGATGGGTATAAAGAAATGTATACCATTAATTTCGTCGTCTTATCTGCTATTATTAGGTCATTTAAATGAACTTATACATTTTAATACTCTGTACTAAATGTACATAGTCTTCCAAGTTTGTCGAAAGCGAGATGTGCGTAACAGGCAGGAGTCATCTTCCATAAGATATAGCCACGTTCGTCTGTCCATCTGTTCGTCCGTTTGAACACCTGGTTTTCAGAGACAAAAAGATCTAGAGTTACCAAATTTAGTGACAACAGCAAAAGAAACTTGCAAGGCGGACAATGAATGGGAAATACGAATACGAAATACGAGTTCGAGTCCCGAGTAAATACTGATCCACGGTACTACACTGTCGCTGGCGCCCCGCTGGCGCTGGATTTTAAAATTTACTTATAATATATATATGACATAAAATAATCAAGTCAGGCAGCTACAGTCGACCTGGATCGACTGAGGGAGACTATGTACTAATCGGGGAAAGCAAAAAATTAAGTAATATATATTATGATTAACTTCAATAAATACTTTTTATATCATTTTGTCGCCGCTCCAATTCGCTTCCTATTAAGCAAATATAAAAGTAAATTTAAACGCCAAATAAGCTTAAGCAATGTTCAACTCATTATTGTTCGTTCTTGGTTTTTACTGTTTTTACTGAGATGCTTGTGAAAACTATGCTGACAAACCAATTGGTGGTTAAAAACGCGTCTTGTGCATCTGTATTGCTTTTATAAAATTATAAAAAACATTAAATGTTGTCTAGCACCTCTCCCCCGCAAATGGTGCGTCCTATAACTTGAGCCACCGCATATACATTTGCATTTGTCATATATATAAATATATATAATTTCTAACGAAATTTTGTTATTGCTTTCTCTTAAATTCTTAATATTTTCTGACAAATAAGGCAAGACTAATAATATATGTATATGTATATATGGCAAAAATCTAAAACAAACTTGATCTGCCTGCACACTATACACGTGTTGTCAGCAAATTTGGTAACTCTAGCTCTTCTAGTCTCTGAGATCTCGGTGTTCATACAGACGGACAGACGGTCAGACGAACATGGTCTCGGATGTTGATGCTGATCAAGAATATATATACCTTATAGGGTCTGCCACGCCTCCTTCTGCCTGTTACGAACATTTCGCTTTCGACAAACTTAGTAGACTTTGAACTTTTAGTTCAGAGTCTAAAAATAAATCTAAAGTTCAGTTAAATGACCTAGTAATAGCAGATAAGAGCGCGAATTTCTTGGTATTTCTTGGTATAAATTGCATTATATAAATCCAAAATGAGACTTATTTTGTTGAACTTTGAACTTGAACCTTGGGATTATCGCTTTAAATTAATTTTGAAATCCGTTTGATAATTAAGTTGCGTATTATTTAGTATGATGTCATTTAGTTTCCTACGTCAAAACAGAGTTCTGTCTGTTACGGATATGCAAAATCGAATTCTTTCAACACTGTCGAATGCTTAAGCACACCGATGTTTGCTACTCTACATTGTATAGATTATAGTTCATTTAATATTGTTTATTTATATAATCTTAATAATGTTAGCTATACTAATTTCAAATAATTCACTTAAATAAACATAAAATAGTACAGATCTTTATGATATATTCTTTATCAAAATTAAACTAAACCGTAATTATAAGAATCTTGACTTCATTACGTATAGCACCTACTCAACGTTAACCAACACTGTCTGTTTGGTTAAAGTATCTTAAAATTGCTCAATATTATTGTAGTTCCACGGTTGCTGCTGTATTGCCTGTTGTTGTGGTAGTGGTGTATGGATGCATGGATGTATGACTGTGTGTTGAAAATACTCAAAGTGTCAGTTGTAAGAGTGAGGGATTTTTCTTCATATATTGTTTTATTTTGTTTTTTTTTTTTGCTTTCTTTATTTCTTCTGCAGAATCTGCATCGCTTTGTTATTTGTCGCGTCAAGACAGTCGAACGAGTATCGAATCGTTTGCTGCCAGTTGGGTCAACAATGGAAATTGGAAAAAGAGGGGCGAAATTAAGTCGGAAACATGATATAAAGATGAAACGAGTTGTCTGTCGGAGTTAGTTGAGTCAGTCAGCGCGACAATTGAATTTCTTTTCTTTTAAAAATTTGTTTATATGCTGCGTTATGTGAATTTCTGGGTTGCCTGCAGTGTTGTTTAACAGAGAAAATCGTTAGAATAAAACCATTATTAAAGTCGAATTAATTACATCAATATTATTATCAATTATTATTACAATTCAAGTAAAAGTTGATCTCTCTCTCTAGTTCTCACATTATGGTTGTCAGTCTGCAAGTCTTTTATTGACTTTATCTGCCTACAGTTGCAGCTGCTGACTATTTGTCTCCTTCAATTTGTAATCATTTAAATTGATTTTTCTTGTCTCTTCCAATCAACTCAAAAACTCCCTCTCTCTCTCTCTCTCTCTCTCTCTCTCTCGGTGTTTTGTTCTCTGCAAACTTCTACGACACTGTTAATTGATGAATTTCTGCAGTTTGAGTTGGAGTTGGGGCTGCACATCAGCTCAAAAGTATCGCAAGCAATCTATGGCCGCCCACACAGTAGCAGATACGTTTTATGCTGGCACTTTTACTCAATTTCTTATCTGCATTTTCAGTTTTGTTATTTCGACTTGCTTTCATCCTTTCTTCTTCTTCTTCCTCTTGTTGTTGTTGTTGTTGTGTCTTTTACGAATTGACCCAAACTTGTCCTTCAGCTTGACTTGCAGACAGTGTGGCTATTGAACTTTGACTTGTTCGTAAATGTACAAGTTTTTTTTTTTTTTTTTTTTTACACTTTTTTTAAGTGTTGGCAATCTGTGTATGAGCTTAGAATGCAAATTGCTAACAACGTTGCATAAGAGGCAAGTTTTCCGTTTTCCACCTGCCTTAACTAAAGTTGCCCTAGTATGCTGTCGGTTCAAAGCAATTACCTAAATAAAAAAAAATAAATAAAAAAGAACCCATTATTAATATTGCATGTCACACACAATATGAGGAAGGAACTCTCTCAAAGCTGGACGCACCCTCCTCAAGTGCTCTATAATTGAGATTGATGCAATTGCATATAAAATTCATATAAATTGCTTGAAACTTGGGTCTCGTCTCACCCAGCCAGCCTCCACAGCTGCGACTCATTGGCGCTGTTTGCATTTTGTATAACCTAACTAAACCAGTTTGTGCCGTTGTTGCAACATTTCGCCCAAATGACTCATAAACACTGAGGAGGCAGCAGCAGCGAGTGTGAAATAAGCGCAGGGTGAACCATTTGTCCCTTAAACGTCTTACTCGACACGTGGACAAATGAACTTGAAAAGTTGTTTGGCTTACACAAAAGATACGCAGATAAATAGTAAATGTAAAAGATTATTATTTGTAAAATGTTATTATTATTATTATTTATTATTTATATATAAATAAAAGATTATATTATATTATAATTACACTCGTAATCAAATTATAAATTGAGAAATATTTATATTTGTCTCTTTATGTAATACTCATTAACATTATCTAGTTTAAATAACAGCAAATTCGATATAAATTTAGTAAATTAAAATCAATAAAATGTACTTTAAACGATAATATGTTAAAGTGCCCTGCTAAAAACAGGTCCACTCTAAAACACGCCCAACAAATGACGACAACGAGAAACCGAAACAACAGAGAAGGAGCGTTGCATTGCATGAGTTGTTGTGGAGTTGTACATCGTCAGTTGCATTTGATTAGCGGCTGCTATATATTTCTGGATGTATGTACATGCACATGTGTATATGTATGTATGTATATACACATACATACATACATAGTTGCACATGTGTGCATGAGCGTAGCATAGGCAAATGTATATCAAAATGAAATGACATTTGAAACATGTGTCAAGTTCCATTGCACTTGCCTATGTAGGACCGGACAGAACGTTGAGTGCTACTCGAGTACAACATATGTATGTATGTATGTACATATAGTGTGTTTGAATGCATGTTTGTTATATATATACATACATACATACATATGTATATACACACTACACTATTATCTATGTATGTATGTATGTATGTATGTACACATATTCTATACACTTATGTACATACATACATATGTACTATGTATGGACTTGGCTTTGGCATTTCTCGCATGACTCCACATTTTGGCTTTCTTGGCAGCTGAGCAGCAACAGCAGCAGCAGCAGCTGGGGCAACTCATGAAACGTGTTTGTTGATAAACACGACCATGAATCATTTTTCGTCACCCCCACCAAATGGTGGACATCTCCTGTTCAACGAATGCTTTTGTTTCGCTTGATTTGCATATGTACACATGTGCACATACATACATACATACATACATCTGTATATATGTTTATAACTGTGTGTTCTCTTCGCTACTTTACACTGTGCCTTTTGCTTTAGTGTTTCTATCCTTTATGTTTCTGTTTCTTGTTGCGCTTTTTATGATTTGTTTGTGATTTTCACGCCTCGTTTCGTTTAGTTTGCCTTCGTTCGCTTTTGAGCTTCACTTCACGAACGCACCACACACACACACACACACAGACAAACACAAACACAAACGCATTGTTGCATACTCGTCGTTATCTTATGCTCACGCTCACGCTCCCACTCAAGCTCTTCCATTCTTTGCGTGATGTGAGCTTTGCGCTCTTGTGCTTTGGCCGCGCTTTGGGATTTAGTCTGCCTGCCTACACGCTGTTGTGTTTCCACGCACATTCTTATTGTTCTTGTTATTGTTTCCTTCGCTTTAGGCACCGTTATCAATAGTTGCCGCTGCTGTTGCTGCTTTTGTTGTTGTTGTTGTTGTTGTTGTCACTCGGACCAGGCCCAGCGGAATGTTTTACTGATAAACACGCACAAAATTCATGACTTGATTTTAGATTGCATGCTTCTTAAAGCTGTTATACATACATATATACATATGTATGTATGTAAGCACAATTTCTTGTCACATTTGTTGAATTCCCAACAAATTTGTGAAACTTTCCATTATTCTGATAGCGTTATGTACAATTTAATTACAATAAAATTGAAATATGCAAATAGGCAATAGGCAATTGACTAAATGCTTAAATATCTTTTGAAATGTTAGACAAGGATATTATAATAATAAATAAAAAGAAAAAAAAAATAAATAAATAAATTAACATTTTGCCAAGTTAATTTTACAATTAATACATATAAATACTTGAATTAAAATAAAAAATATGAGTATAATCTAAATAATTGAGAATTACAATTATTTTGGACTGTTCTTCAATTGCTTTTGCTTGGACATTCAAAATAATTCATCTAGCATTTACATAATGTGCATTTATTATGCTAATCCAAAGTCCACCCACAAATGGGTGTTATCAAAATCCCAGTTTAACCTAGCCAAAAACCAACCAAGCGTCAAGTTACTTGGTACTGTTAGCTAACCCTAATAAGCACTATTATAACGCATTGCCTGGCACCGCTAATACCCATTGCTCCAATTATTTTAAACATATTACAAGCAGATTTAGCACAGATTACAACGAGTTGTTGCCGATGATGGTGGGTTCGGTCTGTGGGACGGTGTGGCGAAGTTGTAGGTGGTTGGTGAGGGGGAGTGTAGTGGAGTCGAGTGGAGTGGAGTGCTTGTGGGCGCACTTGACGACTTGAGCGGCGCTAATTTATGCAACAACCAACAAAGCCACACCATATAATCCTGGCGGTGTGGCTAATTTGTTTATAATTTTCATAATTCAACGTGTGCGAGGGGCGTAACTTCCTTTGCTTCCTGTGTGCCACTGCCACCAGCTGCACCACCAAGTATATTCTTGTGAAGTCTGTATAGGTGTGTGTGTCTGTGTGTGTGTGCGTGTGTGAGTCGAAAACTTGGCCCGGACATTGTCCAACACTTGGCAATGTAGCACAAATGAATTTCAGTAGTCCAGACTTGCCAACTAATATTAAATTAACAATTTTATCGCATGACTTTATAGCGCGACTTACAAATACCCTGTTTGTTATACTTTAGAATGTATTAAATAAATGCATAATATACAAATAATAACCATCAAATAATATTTTAAGTATTATATTCATAATTCAATTATTATACATAAATCAATTATTGCAAATCTTATGCTGAATTTTCTTTAAATAAATTAATATATATTTCAATATATAAAAGCACAAGAATAACAGCTTAATTAACAGCTTATTTAAATTGTCCATTAAGGTAATAAAGTTGGAAAATGTGAAAAGAAATTCTGCTTTATTGAACACACACACACACATTAAATGGCCAATTGAAATTCCGCAATCTTATCGACAATTTAACTGAGTAGACTGGATAATAATGAAGTTTGAAAATAGTATTTTACAAGTCGAATGGATAAATTGACATAATTATATATATGTATGTATGTAGATAGACCCGAGGGAAAATGAGGGTTTTTGTAGGCTCTGACGAAAATGTCATTTTCATTGATAGAACGGCGACCAAGTGTGTGTGTATGTGTGTGTGTATGTGTGTGTGTGTGTGTGTGTGTGGAGTAAATCGCTCTCGGAGAGCTGACCATTAAACCGAATGTTGCATCTACCCGGTAATTAAAGGTGCTCGCCACAAATGTCAGTTAGCTGCCAAAGGTAACAGCAGGGGGAAACTAGGACCAACGTAACTACAGGGACTGCGAACAGGATGTGCAGCGGTCGAGCAGCCCTTGTCCGCCCCAAAACCTCTTCAATGTGCTGTGTGTGTGTGTGTGTGTGTGCGCTAGTTAACACTGTTGTTGTTGCTGCTGCTGCTGTTTCTGGTTGGGACCTGCTGTTGATTGCCATATGCGCAATGGGTGCTACGTGGTCATAACCGGACCTCTGCTGCCCGGCACATGCGTCCTGCTGTGGCACGCACAAAATGGCGACGTCTTCCAAACGCCAATGCCGCATTTCATTTACTGCAACTGCAACTGCAACGGCTACGGCTACGGCTACGTCTATGGCTACTGCAATCCCGATTTCAACTGCATTCCGCATTGTGCTCTGTGCACGTGCTTTGTGAATTGTGCATTGTGCATTGGGCATTGTGCGTGTGCATTAGCGACAACGACACATCGTGAATGTTCAGGGCCCTCCCGTGGGGTAAACCCCATCAGAACGCTGTAAGCCTTACAGTGAGCCTTTACGGATAATACAAAATGTAAATAGAATACATAAATGTGAATAGATTAAGTAGAAAGTATAGAAAGCAAAAAAAAAAAAAAAACAAAATACAAAAATATTTTAAAAAAATAATCAAATGATATAATTAAATAATACAAAATTGAAATAAATTAAATAATACAAAATTGAAATAAATTAAATAATACAATACATACAGTAATATATAAAATAAATAAAATATTTAATTAAAAATAAATAAAAATAAAAGATAACAAAATTCATAAAATAAATAACAAATAAAATAAATATGTAAGAAAAATAACAGAAACAGATATTTTTAAATAAAAAAAAATAAAAAAACTTAAATTATTAAATAATATTTGTAAAAACAAATAGTAAAAAAAATACCAAACAAAATAAATTAATAAATAATATATATAGAACAAATGAAATAAATTATAAAATAAAAAAAATAAAGCTAAAGAAATTAATGGCAAAAGCAAAATATATAGACAATATAAAAAATATAAATACCAGAAACAGATATTTAAAAATAAAATATCAATTAACAAAGCAAAACTTATTAAAAAAAAAAAAAAATAAAATAAATGCAATCAATAAATAAAATATATAAAACAAATAAAATAAATAGACAATATAAAATTAAAAACAAATGAAACAAACGGTCCAAAGTTATCACAAAAATTAAAAAAAAATATATATGTATATATAAAATAAATACATATAATATATATGTAAATTAAATATATAACATAAAATAATAACAAAAACATAAAATAATAACAATACAATTTTCTTATTAATTAATCTCAAAAAAAAAAAAAAAATGAAAGACAGAAATTAGGTAAACTTTATGATAAATAATTTGAATCTATTTTGTAGAAATGACATTTAATAATAATAACTGACAACAATAACATAAACTATTATAATTAAAATAATATAGAATAAATTGACCATGAATACATAGAAAATATATCTAAAATATATAATAAATAGATACATTATAAATAATTAATAGTTGATATATATAGAAATTTATAATGAATTGTTCACAATTTTGTTAACATAAACGATGATAAATATAGTTAACAATTTTGATTTGATTTTGATCAAACGAGTGCAATAAACTTAAACTGAGCAATGCATTTGCTATTCGATTTTTCACACTGTTTATGTACACGCTCAACCACTGTGCAGTCGGACAACTGCTGCACTTAACTTCCGGTATGTGAGCATCGTATCAACCCAAACCCCAACCAACTGTGCAATCCGGCAACCTGCACGACATGTTAATGTGCCAGGCGTCCAGCAGTGAATCCCCCGCAACTACTTGACTTCTATTGCAGTTGGAAATTTTTTGGGAGAGGGGGGAGGGTAGCAACTACGTGCTGCTTCTCAAATGCTTCGACTCTCCCAGTCCACTCCACTGTGTTTCGGGGATGTTCTAGTATTCGCTTTGCTCAAAAGTTTATTTTGCATTCTTCGCTGTCTTTCGCTGTTTCGCTGTTTCTATTGCATTTCTTTGTCGCTCTTTCTTTTTTTTTTTTTTTTGGGGTTCTTTGTTTATTTGTTTTGTTATATTTTTCTTTTCGGCTGTTTCTATTTGATTTTATTGCTGTGGCGCTGTTGCTTTTGTTTTGCTATCTGTGTCCAAGTACGAGTGTGTGTGTATATATATATAGATATATGTGTATAGGTATGTATATTTATCTATGTGTGTGTGTGTGTGTGAGTGTGCTTGTGTTTTGCTCGGTTTTTATTACTTTTGGGGTTTCGTCCATTTCATTTTAATATTCTCCACGCTCTGCTCTGGCTGCTGTGGCAGTTGTTATGTGCTTTTGTAATAATAAAATCTAAGGTAGAATTTATAGATATTTGGTAAATTTTTTATTATGATGAATGTGCGAATTTAAATTAATTTAAAAAAAGTGCAAAATTTAAGTAAAATACGATTTAGACGCATTGCAAATTGTGATTCTAAAAAAATGTTATTAAAAATAAATATAAATTTGATAAATTAATAAAATAATAGTATAGGCTTAAAAATTAATTAATTTTAATTAAAATTAATAAATAGAACATAAATTAATTTATATTTCATTTTAAAAGTATTACAATATAAATAAAATGAGGTGCAGTAAGCGCATATTATTATATAATTAATTAAAGTAAATTATATAATTAAATCAATATATTATTTGCTTTAATATTTCCATAGTTAAATTTGTTAAATGCATGCTTCAATTATATTATATATTATATTATTATTTTGTAAATTTATCATTTTACTTTTCCATTTTCCAGCATTTTCAGCTGAAAATATCAAAAGAAAATACTTACAACTTTAATGAAATGAAATGAATCAAGCATAAATTGAAAGTGAGCTGCTAACAATGTCTTTCAAATGTATCAATATATCGATAAGCGTGTAATTGACAAGGTCAAAAGCAGCAGTGTTAACGCTTTGTATCCTTAAAGTTATTGTCTGTCAAATAACTGTAAAGAAGTTACATGTAGCTTTGTTGTATTTGCTATAAATGTAAATTTATGTAAATAAACATACATTACATTTTAGATTACATACAGTTTAGATGAAGTGCAGCATTTAGTTAATATGATGAGCTTAAACTGATAAGATAACAGTTGGCTTTTCGTAAAATCTTTTGAGATTTGCCATTGTTTAACTATTGTCATGTACATACAATATATACATTTGCTAACAATTACTAAGCCTTGTGACTGTTGTTTAATCACACAAAACATTTGTGTTCATGTATTATTAATCAGCAAATTGTGTTAAGACAAATTTAAGTTATCTTTTGCTTTGCTTCTACTACAGCATAACAATTAAATAATTGTAACAAGATGTTGCAAATATTTGTGCTGAAAAATCACATTTTTCAATTAGTTAGAAACTATTAACATTTGTAATTGTTGCACCAATTTCACTAAATAAAATAACTAATCGAATAATCGAATAAGAAATGCCATCAACTTGACATTTCCGCTGCCGGTTCATTGGCAACTTTAAACTAACACATGTCAAAGACTCTAATTAATCGAGTTCATTGCCTGACCAGCATGCCAAAAAAAAAAGAGGAAAATAAATGTAAATGAAGTTGACGTTGACGTTGACGTTGATGACCTTCGTTTAAGGTTCAGTGCTGGTTGCGATTTATGCAACGACAGGCAATCAAAGAGAACCCTTGGTAACTGACACCTATTGCAGGCGGCTGCGTAGCCAACCCACTCCCCTCATTTCATCTCTCTCTCTCTCTCTCTCTCTCGCTACAGCTTTGCCCGTTTGCCAGTCAGTCATGCAAATGACAGGTAATTGACCTCATAAGGCAGATACGAACACACACACACACACACATATATATATAGATATATATACGGGTGTGCGTTGCCAGCAATAATTTTTACTTTCCATGCTGTAACTTGTTGTACGTTTGTATGATTATCCCCACATGCTTCCCTCCCACACTCCCTCTCCCACGCCACTCACACTTAAATGTAAGTTCTGCGTTGTGCTTTGTGGGTGCTTTACATTATTTTTATGTTTCTCTCTCTCTTTTTTTGTTTTTTGTTTTTGCTTTTGCTTTCTACCATTTAAGTGTAATTTTGTACATTTTTTCTCTCTCTTCATTTTTTTTGCTCTTTACTTTTTTTGTTCTCTTAATTTTTTTTTTCACCTACACATTTGTCACGTTGCTTTGCACGAAATATTCTAAAATGTTAATGTGCCCGGCGAGTGGCAACTTATATTCCAGGTTCCGCTGTGTGGATCAACAGCGGGGCGGAAGGGTGTGGCCATGGTTGTGAACGTTGTGAACGGAAAGCAGCTTGAAACGGGCGTTAATGTGTAGCACTCACATTGCTCATTTGATGTGCTCTTCAAATGGCTGTGTGTGTGTGTGTGTGGGTTTGTGCGTGTTTTGCGTTTTACATCTTCGTTGTTATTTTTTTCTTTTCAAGATTTATTCCATATGTGCTGCGTTTTTCTCGGTGTGTGGGTAAACGAGCAATTACGATTAATTGCATTTGATAAAATGCCATTAAGAAATGTAAAACAGAAAGTTGCAACTTGTTGTCTTGTTGTCTTTCCCCTCCACTTAAGTGTCAACGTTTATTGTCTTGAAATTTTACACAAAAATGCGAGCATTTTGCGTGGGGCCATTGAAGAGCATCCAATGTTCACCACATGCAGGAAACACAGACGAGTCCAAAAAAGTGGGTTAACTTCGAGAGAAAAGTCAGAAATGTATAAATGCAAAGAATATTTGGAAAATAATAATATATATAATAAAAAAATGAATATAAAATATCATATAATGTATTTTTATATATATTTGTTATTTTTCATAAATTTATTTAATTATTATTATATTATTAAGAAATGTACATTAGTTTGCTGTACAATTCTCAAAAATATATAATAAATACATTAAACATTAATGTTTTTCATACATTTTTACATAAGCTGTGCAGTGGAATGTTTAATAATATGAATTGTTTAATAGTAAAATATTAATAATAAAATATATAATAATATAGATATTGTTTTGCAATTTATATTAATGAATAATTGAAATTAATTTATAATTAATTGTGTATATAAATCTACCAATATTAATGTTATAATGTTATTTAATAATAAGTATTAAATATTAACATTACAACTATTTTTATTTTCCACTTCACCAGTTTTTCTTATATTATAAACTAATCGAGTTAATTTTTATGAACTAGATTTATA
The DNA here is from genome assembly GCA_035042075.1 of Drosophila macrospina. Lineage (NCBI taxonomy): Eukaryota > Metazoa > Arthropoda > Insecta > Diptera > Drosophilidae > Drosophila > Drosophila macrospina. The sequence goes on from JAWNLW010000359.1 coordinate 1,236,509, forward strand.
TATTTTAAATTTAACATTGATATTAATTTATTTGAAATAAGGCTATCGCTTTTAATTCCCTCATTTTTACCATCTTATAAAATTGTCTATTTTGATTTTAATTATTCTTAATGTTTAATGATTCTTTATTTTAACTATTCTTCATAAAAACACTCAGCTTAACGCACTTAATCACAGTCATTACTCTAAAATGGTTAAAGAACTTTACATTCACATACTTCATAAAATGTCTTTTAATTGTTGCTCAATAAATGCACATACTTTGCTAACTATACTCACTTTTACGACCAGCACTGTTGTGCGAAGTAGTAAGCAAATTGCAAGAGATCTTAAAGTTATAATTATCTTATGCATTAAAGTGCCGCAGATGCGTGCAAACTGTTGTTGGCAGATGCCAGAGTAAGAGGAGGGGCAGAAAGCAAACCAGAAAGGCGATTGGGCAATGTGGCAGGGGGCAGGGGGAGGGGAAGCAAACAGTTTCAATTATTTATATTACGTTAATTGCCACATCCTGAAACAAAGTCGCTAGTCAGACAATGAGGCAGACATAAAACCTTAATCAAATATACTTAACTGCCTATTTTAATGTTTATTTTCTGCTACATTTTCTCTCTTTACAGGTGAGTTGCTGCCGTTGCCGTTGCCGTTGCCACAATCCCCGGCTTAGGTACAATATAAACTCGTATTTCATAAAAAAAAAAAAAAAATGTGGAGTAGTAGAAGTGGAAAAATGCAACCAAGAGAAATGAGATACAAGTTATGCGAATATGAGTATATGATGGCTTTGAGCTTGGAGCTTGGAGTTTGCAGTTTGGCGCTTCGAGTTCGCAGTCGCAAATGTAAAAACTTTGCTTTTTTTTTTTTTTTATTATCAAGGACAACACAGACTAGTATGGCTGGCAGTTGCCATAATGCGGCCAGTTCCTTGACTGTATACTAGCGTTCCCACCCACAATTGTCTGTCTGTCTGTCTGTCTGCCTGTCTGCCAGCC
>JAWNLW010000359.1:1242500-1432500 GCA_035042075.1 Drosophila macrospina
ATTCAACGCAGATGTGTGCAACTTATTCGAGTTTAATTTAATGAAATCACAATAAATAATATAAAATATATATAAAATAATATTAAATAATGGTTCAAACTTTTAATAAAATCACATTAAATAATATATATAAAATAATAATAAATATCTGTTCAAACTTTTAATTGAATCACATTAAATAATATAAAATATATATAAAATAATAATAAATATCTGTTCAAACTTTTAATGGAATCACATTAAATAATATAAAATATATATAAAATAATAATAAATAATGGTTCAAACTTTTAATGAAGTCACATTAAATATTATAAGATATATATAAAATAATAATAAATAATGGTTCAAACTTTTAATGAAGTCACATTAAATATTATAAAATATATATAAAATAATAAATAATGGTTCAAACATTGCTTCGTTATATATTTTTTATTAAACTTATATATATATACTATTAACTTTTATATATTATTATTAATATTATGTTAACATTTTACTTTGAACATTTCTGGTCTTACGAATATTGCAAATTATTTACTTCAATAGAATCTGATATTTGTACATAATTTATTTATACTTTATTATTTAATTTGTGTTTAAATTTTTTAATATTTATTATAGATTAGATTGAGATTGCGACATTTCAATTATATCAAATTATTTACTACACTAGAAACGCGTCCTTAATCAATTTATTATAAACTATCAAATTTATTTTAAAATTTTTATTATTCATTTATTTTTTAGAATTGTTTATTAATTATTTATATTTCTAATATTTTTTTAAAATGACATTTCAATTGTTTTACTATTAATTAGTGTCTTTGGAGCACCTTTCTTTTAACTATTTATTATAATATATTATATAAAATTTATACAATATTTATATATATATATTTCTTAAATTTATTTAATTTATTGCTTATATTTTTTCAATTGTTCTTTATTATTTATTTAATTATTTTATATATTCTTTTTATATTCTTATATTTTTATATTATTAATTTTTTTTAATTATTAAATAATTTTATTTATATTTATGTAATTTTAAAAATTTGGAAATTTTTAATTTGTGCACAAATTTAAATTGCTTTTTAGTTATGCACTACATTTTATTTGACCTATTTTATATATAATATTATTTGATGTATAATACTTTTATAATATATTATGTATTTACAATTTTTCATGTATAATACTTTTAATTAGACCTAATTTTTAATTTAATTAAACAGACATTTTTATAGCTTTTATTTATATTATTTACCAGCTTTCAAACGCTTTCTTTCATATATTTATTATTATATATAAAAAATTTTATTTATTTTATTTATTTATTTGTAATTTATTTACTATATATTTACATATTTATTTATATTGATAAAATTTGTAAACATTTGTTAAGTTTTCAATTTGTTGACAGCTTTTCACTTTTCACATTTCGCTCTTTTTTAGCTCTTTTTTTTAACTCAATTTGAAACGTTAGTGTATTCTTTTAGTCGCCATAGAAACATGTTTATGGGGCTCTTTCAAATTTTCCCTTTTTAACTGTGTGTATTTGTTGCTTCACTAATGAAAAGGGCTCGTTTAGAATGTTAAGCAAATAGAACGTGAGTAGCAGCAATAGATGAACGAGCCGCTGCTGTTGTGGGTCGTTTTGCTAACTCCCATCAAGTAATGTATGCGTGTTCCGTATAATCCTGTTACGAACGAGTTCCAGAATACACCTACACATGCAGAAAGAGAGGGAGTGGGGGAGGGGAGGGGGGTACGTTGGCACTGCCATTGCATTTTCATTTTCCAGCAGCATTTTAATGCTCATTATGCATTTTTGTTGCTGTTGCCATTGCCGTTGCCGTTGCCATGGGCATTACTGATGCCATCCGTTTCAATCCTACCAATTCTGTAGCTTTCTCCCCCCAGACACACACACACAAACACTCACACACACACTTACTTGTTTATTATGTTTATTACTATTAAATAATTTGTATGCAATTAATTTAGTAACCGACACAGGCAAGCAAAGAGCGTGATTACGAGTGTAACGTGGTCGAGTTTCATTTCTCATTAGTATATCGCGCCAGCAGCGAGCGAATGAGAAAGAGACAGAGAGAGAGAGAGAGAGAGAGAGAGAGTAAGAGGAAGCTGGAGATCAGCTTTAATACAAACGGAAATAAATAATAATTACGGCAAGGAGAAACAGTCAAACAACGAGTTAAAAATGCTCTATTCATATATAATTATAAAAATATTTCAACTTCTAGAAACATTCGAGAGTTGTTAAAAGAAACTAATAAATTTTTATATACTTTGAAATATTGGAATTGTTTTAAGTTTCTTTTGTAACAAATTAGATGTTTGAAGTGTTATTTAATTATTTACAACTTTCAATCAGGCTCTGTTTTGCTTCTTGAATTTTTTTTTTTATTAAATACAGATATTTAGTTTTTAATTCGTAGTTAGTTTTTAGAGATTCGCTTTTTTCAAATCTGCAGGGTATTTGCTAGTCTTACCTCACAGTTTTATGGTTAACATATTTCTTTTGTATATTTATTTTGTTTTGTTTAATTAGCAACTCTTGCACTCAGCCTAATTTACATTTCGCAAACTAATTAGACAAGTGACCTGGTTTTTTGCCGGCTTTGTGCACAAATTTCGCAATTTCTTTTGAAATTGAATTTCAACACATTGAAGATGATGTAATATGTAAGCTGATGTAATATTACTCAAGAAGAGCTCAAGCTGCTCGCTTAACATTCGACCTCCAACCCATTGCAAGTGGACATATCTAATGGCAACATGCAACTTACCTGAACCAAGTTGTCCACAGTCTGCTGATAATTGGCCCAGACAAGTGATTCATTCGTAAACAACCCTCGTTGAGATTTTGGTTATTACAAACAGTGAGTAGAATGAGTGTGAGTGTGACTTGTGAGTGTGAGAATGAGTTAGTTGTGAAATTTGTTACCTTGAACTTGACGCATGTCTTTTGGCCGGGCCATAAAATATGCTGAAAATGCCTAATGCTATTTGGCTGTCTTGGCATTTTAATGGCTACCGATTGTCAATATATTCTGCGCAATACTAACTGACTTTTATATGGGCCAGGCCATACACAATTCCAAAGAAAAAAAAAGGAAAAAATAGGAAAAGAAAAAGAACAAAGGAAAACAAGAAAAAGTATAACCTATTGCCTATTGGGAAATTTGTATATATATCTCTCTCTTTCTTCCTCTCTCTCTCTCTCCCTTTCTCTCCCTCTCTCTCCCTCTCTCTTTCTCCCTCTCTCTCTTTTTCTGTGTTTTCGCCTAAATTATGGTAACATGCCGAAAATTTGTTTTCCTTATGGGCCGCCCGAGTTCTTTTTTTTTTCTTCCTGAATACCCTGTGAACATTAAAATTACAAAAGAGGGCAACATAAATTTGTGAAACTGTACGTAACAGTTGTGCAATTTTATGCATTCTCAAATTTTCAACAGCATCGACTAATCTAAATAAAAGTTAAGAAACTAACAAAAGTTCAGAGTTATTAATTTGGCATCGCTATATTTAAACAAAGTTATAATACAGATGCCGATTTATTTGGATTAAGTTTTACATGTGTGAGAAATATACAACCGATGTGTTTAGAGGTTTTGAGAAGAAGAAAGAGACGCTTGCGTTCATTAAGTTGGCTGCGGTATTCACGCAGGGTTGCAGTGAGCTTTTTGTTATCGACCTGTAGGTGTCCGACAAGGTTGCCACAGTACTCCCCTCCTAGAAAAGCCGAGGATCTATAGTTGGGAACGTGCCTGATATGTTCGCATGGGAGCTTTAGCGAAATCCTCCTGACTGTTGACGGTGTCGTTACGCTCCAAGAAAGCAGGCTTCAGTCTATCAACTGATATAGATTCTTCCTTGCCGTTCATACGAACGCGAAAGACTCGATCTGAAGGCTTGTCGATTACCTGGAAAGGTCCGGTGTACGGTGGTTCCAATGGTTGTCTTACGGAGTCAGTTCTGACAAACACATGTGAGCAATCGTGGATGTGTTTGTGCATGAATAGTTTTGGTCTGTTATGGTGTGATGTTGGAAACGGTTTCAGCGTTTGCATACTGGTTCGAAACTCGCTCAAAAATTCAGCGGGTCTTGGAGGCGAGTCCAAGTCTGTAAAATACTCATTTGGAAGATGAAGGGTACATCCGTAGAGCATCTCCTCCGCAGCTGAAGCTTGTATATCTTCCTTGATACACGTTCGCAGACCAAGGAGAGCAGTTGGAAGCAACTTTGTCCAAGGCGTTCCAGGCTCACACATCAATGCAGCTTTTAAGGATCTGTGCCAGCGCTCGATCATACCGTTTGATTGGGGGTGGTATGGAGTTGTGTGGATGTGTTCGCTTCCGACTATATTTGTTAGTGATTTAAACAATGCGGACTCAAATTGCGAGCCCTGGTCGGTAGTTATGATCCTGGGACACCCAAACCGAGCAATCCAGCAAGTCCAAAAGGCTCTGCATACAGTTTCAGCTGACATGTCTCGAAGAGGCACTGCTTCCGGCCACCGAGAGAAACGGTCAATCATTGTGAGGCAATATCTGTATTCGTCGACCAGTGGCATAACCACAATATCCAGATGTACATGTTCAAATCGATGATCCGGTACCGTAATATGTTCCGCCACTGGTGAATTGTGTCTATGTATTTTTGCTCTTTGACATGGTAGACAGTTTCTTGACCATGCCAGAACGTCTTTGCACATTGAAGGCCACAACACATATTTTCGCCGAATTTGTTTGAGTGAGGCTCTGCCGCTGGGATGTGATAGTCCATGAATATGAGCAAATACGCTGTGGCGTAATTTCCGTGGAATGTATGGCCGTATGGAGCCCGTTGAGACATCACAATACACAAGCACTCCTTTCGTGAGCTCCACAGATTGCAGTTGCAGTGAAGTTGTTCCATTCAAGAGTGTGGATAGCTCACTGTCTGTCGCTTGGGCTTCCTCTATGCTTTTGGAGTCGATGGAGGATGGCATTGATATTGCATTTAGCCTGGAGAGCGCATCAGCCACAATATTGTCGTTTCCACTCAAATGAATGATTGATGTCGAGAATTGGGAGATGAAGTTGAGATGACGCAGTTGACGAGGTGATGCCTTCTCTGGTCGTTGTGAAAAAGCATATATTAGGGGCTTATGATCCGTTTTGATCACAAATACTCTTGCATCTACTAGGTGCTTAAAATATTTTATGGCCTCGTAGATAGCTAGTAGCTCACGGTCGTAGGTGCTGTAGTTGCGCTCGGTGGGGCTGAGTTTTTTTGAGAAGAATCCAAGAGGCTGCCAGCCATGGTCAGAATGTTGCTCCAGAACTGCTCCGATCGCCGTGTCAGACGCGTCACACACCAAACTGAGATCTGCGTTAGGATTCGGATGGGCGAGTATTGCTGCATTTGCAATACTTTTCTTGCATTCTGAAAATGTTTTGACTGCTTCAGGAGTCCACTGAATCGGCCGCTTGTCGTTTTTCTTCATATTCCGTGTGATGTCATTTAGAGGAGCCTGTATTTGAGAAGCGTGAGGAATACAGCGACGATAGTAGTTTAAAATTCCTAAAAAACGACCCAACTCGCAGATTGATTGAGGCTGAGGGAAATCCATTATAGCGTTTACCCGGTCCTCAGGAGGCTTTATCCCTTTGCTGTTGACAATGTAACCAAGGAATTGGACTTCTGCCTGAGCAAAGTTACATTTGTCTTTGTTTATGACCAATCCGTGCTTTTTTAACGTATCCAAGACATTCTGCAAGTGATGCTTATGTTGCTCTGCCGAATCCGACATTATGAGGATATCATCCACATAACAAAACACGTAGTTCAACATCACGAAAGATTTGGTCAATAAACCGTTGAAAGGTTTGTGTTGCGTTTTTTAGCCCAAACGGCATATAAAGAAATTCTATCAAACCGAACGGAGTGCAGATTGCTGTTTTTTCAATGTCCTCCGGAGCCATAGGTATTTGATAGTACGCCTTTTCCAAGTCCAGCGTTGAGAATATCTGCTTTTTGTGGAGTCGCTCAGCAAAATCCTGTATATGTGGGATCGGGTAGCGATCTGGGATTGTGATAGCATTTAGCTTGCGGTAATCACCACAAGCACGCCAACTTCCATTATTTTTTGCTACCATGTGAAGAGGACTGGCCCAAGGGCTTTTGGAGTAGCGACAGATCCCTTTATCAATTAACATATTGACTTGCGATTTGGCCGACACCAGTTTTTCGCCTGACAATCGTCTTGGTCGTTCAGCTACGGGTGCGCCTCGTGTTTCAATGAAATGACACACGGAGTGAGCGTGGGTGCGTTCTGGAAAATTATGTTTGTCAATGGGTTGCAGAGCAAGCGATGAGTCAAGCGCATTGTGCGTCGGAGGTAGCGGCGCAGTCCTGCGAAGAGCTTGATATGCCGAAATGCGGTGATTTTGAGGCATGGATCAGACGCTGCTGACTGACATCGACAAGGAGATTAAATTTTGCAAGGAAATCTGCACCAATTATAGGCGTTTGTACGTCAGCAACGACGAATGCCCAAGTAAATAAACCCTGCAGACCCAAGTCGAGCTGCATGTTGTGATTTCCGTATGTTTTTATTGTTGATTGATTGGCGGCATACAAATAGAGTCTGCCATCGTTTCGTGCATGTGGTGCAAGCGTGTGCGGTATTACCGACACCACTGATCCGGAGTCGATAAGAAATTCGACATTTGACAAGCGATCTTTGATGTGTAATCGCCGGTCTTGACAAATTTGTGAAATATTGGTAAGTTGGGGTTTGCCGGTCGTTGATGCGCTGCCGTTTACCAGCTGAGTCAACGGCAGCATCTTTAGTTTGACGACTGCTGGTAACGTGGGCATGTTGGCTGACACTTCCGAGCATCATTACCAAATTTGCTGTGGTAAAAACATAACGTCTTTTGTCTCTCTCCGCGTTGTCCGTACTGCTTGCATGAGTTTGCCGAGGCGTTTTTGAAAGCTTCGATTGGCGTAGCTCGTGTTGCAGCTGGTCTACCTTCGTCGACAGCGCTCGTAGAGCCGATGTTAGCTCAGACATGCCCGATCTGTCGTTAGTCAATGCATCTACATGTTGCTGCCGCTGCTCCGATGGCGCTGCTGAAACTACAAAGGCAGATGTTGGCTCGCTCGCTTCCAGCATTTTGTCGGCGATCTCAGCTAACTTCTCGAGGCTGCGCTCCTCCGACACAGAAATGAACGGGCGAATTGATTTGGGCAGCTCAGACAAAAATAACGAGCGGATTATTGGCTCGCATCCTATCGCAGGTGCTAAGCGACGCATGTTCGCCAAGATCTCCGATGGTTTTTTTCCGACTGCTTCCCCGCCTCGCAAAAGCCTTTTCAGCTTTGAGTCAGCTGATTCTGCAAACTTGTCGAGTAATCGCTGCTTTAAAATGTTATATTTGTTATTTAGGGGTGGCTGAGCGATGAGATCCTCTAAAGTGGCAATAACATCTTCCTCCAGATTGATTGACAGAGATAATGTCAAATTTCTGGTCATCAGAGATAATGTTGTGAAGATTAAAGAGTCGTTCCAACTGGCCAAACCAAAGCTGAGGATTTGATTTGTTGAATTTGGGAATGCGGAGTTGCGCGCATTGCGAGCCAATTCCAGCTGGTTGTTGTGTTGACTGCAGTTGACCAATTTGCTGTCTCAATTCATGCAGTTGATCTGCAAGATCTTGAGCGGTGGCCGGCATGTTCGCGGCGTCGAAAAATTCGTCTGCAGGAATAGCGGGTTGAGATTTTGCAGAACGCAGATTATAATGTTGATTTAGCATTCGGGGTCACCACTTTGGCATCGCTATATTTAAACAAAGTTATAATATAGATGCCGATTTATTTGGATTAAGTTTTACATGTGTGAGAAATATACAACCGATGTGTTTGGAGGTTTTGAGAAGAAGAAGGAGACGCTTGCGTTCATTAAGTTGGCTGCGGTATTCACGCAGGGTTGCAGTGAGCTTTTTGTTATCGACCTGTAGGTGTCCGACAAGGTTGCCACATTAAATTATGCAGTGGCGCCATCTAGCGCTCGCAGCTGTACAAGTGTTTGCAAGTCTGCGGCTAACTGGCAAGTAATTTCATTTAAAACACAGGGTAACTGCTAGTTGTGGGCAACATTTCAACATTTTAGACTTTTATGGGGCACAAGTACTTTGTCTGTCTTTGTTTTGTATTATTTTGGGCCACTTTTGTTATTGTTGACGCTGTTCGTTTGGGCTGGTTTTAATTTCCAGTTGGCCAAAAGGCGATTTTCTTATTATATTGTCATTTATGCAAATTTCGGTGTTTGTTGTTTTGTGTGTGTGTGTGTCACATTTATTTAATGGCATTTTTATTTGTTAATTAAAAAATAAATAGCACATCATAAATCAAGCTCAATAACTGGCGCAAATAATTCATTTGCCCGTTGTTTTTGGCCTTATCAACAACAAGAAATTTACATTTACAATATTCAATTAAAACACATATATATATATAAATCTATTAAGCTGAAAATGATCGCAATTAGTAGAAGCTGTGATTAGTTAGAGGCGTATTAAATTGATTGAGTTGAACGCTTTTTGAACTGATAAGAAATTGATTGAGCTTCGACAAATTGCATTGAGAGTCCACTGATAACAGTTGTGATAAGAATGGTTTAATTACTTCCCGTATTTGTAGTAGGTCAATAAGCTGGGATTAAGTTGAATGCGTTTTGAACTGATAAGAAATTGATTGAGCTTTGACAAACACTGATAACAGTTATGTGATAAGAATGCTTTAATTATGTTCCGTATTTTTGAAGTAGGTGAATCAGACTTGGCAATTCATTAAGTCAAATGCAATGACAGGGCATCTTGAGACTCAGTTGAGTGCTTCCGTTTCTCGATTGGCAGCTGCATTCAGACATGCTTATACACCTTACACACACACACACACACGCACACACATAGACACAAGAACTTGGCCGTTGTCATGATGTTTATAATGACAATAATAATAATAAACAGACAACCAGGCACTAGAGAATATATACAGCCACGGGAAATGGTCCAAGAGCTCCAGGAGGACCACACAGACAACGACGATGACGATGACGATGACGATGGCGATGGCGATGGCGATGGCGATGACGATGGCGATGACGATGATGACGATGACAATCAGACTACAATAATAATGGTAGGATGACGAGACTAGCTGTTGAGTGCTGTGTGTGCGTGTGTGTGTGCGTGTGTGTGTGTGTGTGTGTGTGTTGTGTGTGTTCTGCTGTATGTTTTCTTTGTGCGTGTCGCTGTTGTTATTCTTGTTGTTGTTGTGGTTGTTGTTGTTGCTGTCGTTGACTCAACATATTGTCGTTGTCATTGTTGGTTGTCACAGTTTATATAATCAAATCTCATGCTTCGTTAATTCGAAATGTCGTTACGTGTTACACGACAAGCTGGCCAAGCCGACGCACACACACACACACAACAACACACACACACACACACAATTCAGCTAGCAACTATTGTTACGGGCGCTAAGAAATGCGAAAGAAATTCACTCGCTCGCTCTTCTTCTCTCTCTCTCTCCCTCTCTCTCCCTTCCTCTCTCCCTCTCTCTCCCTCCCTCTCTCCCTCTCTCTGCCTGTCTCTTTTTGCTCTATCCATAACTGGCGCAACTGAAACGTAAATAATATTGAGGCGCTAAACGAATCGAATTGAAACCGTCAGCCTGTATCTTGTATGTTGGTCCTGCCATAGCTGCTGCTTCTTATCGGTTCCCACTGACAGACCAGACTCTGCCCGCATATGTGGCACCACACACACACACACACACACCACACAGACTTGCTGGATAAACAAGTTTGCCCCTCATCGCTGATTGCACGTACATCAGTGCACTTCCTTTTAAAACCATATTTTGTTTTGTTGCCGTCAGAGTCCCTTTCGTCATGTGCTTAAGTGGTAAACCTTGCTGTCACATTGAATACCCTGGAAAGTGTAACAACAAAAGGGGTCATCGATTGCATCAAATTACTTGGCTAATCCCAATCGCTGACACAGTTATGGAACAATTTTATCAATTATTTGATCAATTATTACAAAATAATAATATTAACAAAATATTAATTAAATATTTATATTGTAAAATTAAGTTAAATAGATTATTTTTTATAAGTTAATAAAAACTACTAATAGAGTAACAATAATAAATAATTCAAATAAGTTTAAGGTTATCATATTTGTATACCCTGCACAGGGAGTTATTAGATTTACGTCTTTCTGTCTGCAACTCAGCAACTATAAGAGCTAGAGACACCAGATCAAGTTTATTTCAAATTTTAGTATACCTCCCCCCTTCCCATGCAAATGTGGCCAATTATGGCCACATTTCTCCACGTAGATGCCACGAACTTAGCAAGTGCTGGGCAAATACCAAGGAGACGCAATGCTGAAAATTGCATCAAGTTCGCTCTATAAACAAAAAAGATAATCAGAAAAGCGAGAGAATTGAACAGCACATGAGTGCGAGTGATGTAGCACTCAGCTTTTGGTGCCCAAACAAGCTTAATGTGCCTGAACTGATTGCGTGCGATTTGAGGAATTGCCACTGATAATAATAATAGATATTTATATTTATTTATAAATATTATTTGAACATGTTCTAAAAACAGCATAAAATGATCTAAAAATCCTTACGAATATAATAATAATATATAATATAATTAAACAAAGCGAGTTTATAGATAAAAGAGACTATCAACAGAATGCTGACTAATTTGAAATATTCGAAATATTATCTATATAATTTTCATTCATTGTTCATTCATTATTCATTCATTTTACATTCATAATTCATTTATGTAAATCTTTTCAATTTGAATTGCTTAAGGTATCTGTTAGTCAGCATCTTTTAATTGAGAAATTGCCACTGATAATAATAATAAATATTTATATCTATTTATAAATATTATTTGAACATGATCTAAAAACAGCATAAAATTATCTAAAAATCCTTACGAATATAATAATAATATATAATATAATTAAACAAAGCGAGTTTATAGATAAAAGAGACTATCAACAGAATGCTGACTAATTTGAAATATTCGAAATATTATCTATATAATTTTCATTCATTGTTCATATTCATTATTCATTCATTTTACATTCATAATTCATTTATGTAAATCTTCTCAATTTGGTTTGCTTAAGGTATCTGTTAGTCAGTATCTTTTAATTGAGGAATTGCCACTGATAATAATAATAAATATTTATATTTATTTATAAATATTATTCGAACATGATCTAAAAACAGCATAAAATGATCTAAAAATCCTTACGAATAGTTAAATATAATTAAACAAAGCGAGTTTATCAGTTAAAGAGACTATATATAATATCTATATAATTTTAATTTTAATTCATTTATTTAAATCTTTTCAATTTGAATTGCTTAAGGTATCTGTTAGTCAGCATCTTTTAATTGAGGAATTACCACTGATAATAATAATAAATATTTATATTTATTTACAAATATTATTTGAACATGTTCTAAAAAAGCATAAAATGATCTAAAAATCCTTAGGAATGTGCCACATAGTTAAATATAATTAAACAAAGCGAGTTTATAGATAAAAGAGACTATCAACAGAATGCTGACTAATTTGAAATATTCGAAATATTATCTATATAATTTTCATTCATTGTTCATTCATTTTACATTCATAATTCATTTATGAAAATCTTTTCAATTTGAATTGCTTAAGGTATCTGTTAGTCAGCATCTTTTAATTGAGGAATTACCACTGATAATAATAATAAATATTTATATTTATTTATAAATATTATTCGAACATGATCTAAAAACAGCATAAAATGATCTAAAAATCCTTACGAATAGTTAAATATAATTAAACAAAGCGAGTTTATCAGTTAAAGAGACTATATATAATATCTATATAATTTTAATTTTAATTCATTTATTTAAATCTTTTCAATTTGAATTGCTTAAGGTATCTGTTAGTCAGCATCTTTGAATGTACTTCTAGTATATGTCATACTTACTTATTTGTGTCATGTTTCCTTGCAAAAGCCTGCGGTATTTGCAGCTTGTCAAAAACAGCAGCCGCTGCCGCAGCGGCAACAGAAGCCGTCAGGACGTTGATGATGATGTGCCTCTGTGTGGGCCATGTTATGTGAGGTTCTTTAAAGCCGTTTCAACAATGGCTGTTGGTGCGGAGGGGGTAGGGCAATGCGCATTGTCCGGCGGCCATACGATGAGTAGGAGAGTTTATAACCCCGGCCAATTCAGTTTTGTTGGCTAAAATGGGCTATAATCTATAGTTGTTGTACTCACAGCAATGCTGTCTGGCCTTGTCTCGAACTGCTACGCTGTGTTGTGTGGGTGTTGGTGCTTGGCCTGGTTTAGCGCTGCCATAAACATTATTTGCGTTTATTGTTATTGGCATTGTCTGTGCTTATTTTATGCCACCTATAAATTTGAGTCAAAAGCAACCCATTCCTTGACTCTCCCCCTGCCTCCTCAACCAACCAACCAAACAGGAATTTACTCTATTTATTTGTGTAATTTGATGTTAATGTTGTTGCCAGTCCGGCTCTTTCTCTCTCTCTCTCTCGCTCAGTCTTCCCCTCTCACTCTAAATATATATATATATCTACCCGATTCACTCTCTGGCTTCCTGCATAGTGTCATGTCACTTGCCTTAGGGCTCAAAAGCGTAAAAACATTTCGTTTTTTACAACAACTTAACTGCTTGCCAATTAACTTGATGACACTTTAAAATGCTCTAGCTATTTAGTTGTATATATATATATATAGTGTAATATAGTGTAAGTGCGTGTGTGTGTGTGCATATAATACTCGTAATGATTTATAGGGTAGCTGTGCATAAACTGAATACCACTTGCCAAAAAGCTGAAGCAAAAAGTGCGAAACGTTGCCAAGAATGGAAGTGCACAGTCTACACAGCGAAGTTACCAATGCGAGAGACGTTCGAGTGGAGACTGACAAAAGGATTTAAAAAATATTATTAAATTTAGTAAATAATTAAATAAATTCTTTTAAAGTTTAGCTAACGGCCGAAAATACTTTAAACAATATTTAAAACGCTCTCAAGCGCATGAAATTGTTTTATAACTTTCAAATAATTTGAGTTCTAAAAAATTTATGTATATATTTGTGAATTATTAAGATTTTCTAGAACATTAAATAAACATTTTAAATGATTTTTTTTTAAGTAAATTTTGTTTAAGTTTTAGAGAACATTTCGGAAAGTATTTGAATATATATAAATTGCTTAAATTTATATTTAAAAACTGCCTTCAAACTCTTTACTAAACAATGTAACTATAAATGTACATTAAATTCCTTTTAATAAAAAAATATATATTTATTGGTAAACTTTTTAAATTTTAACAATTTATTATATATATATTTTAAAGTTACATTAAAGACTAAAAAACAATTGAATAAATATTTAAAAATTATTAAAATAAACTTCTAAAATTAAAAAAAACATTTTACAAATATTTAAAAATATATAAATTACTTTAATAACCACCTTAAGCTCTTTGAAGTGTTTTTTTTAACTTCAAAATAAACTCTTTACTAAACAATGTAAATATAAATGTACATTAAATTCCTTTTAATAATAAAAATATATATATAATTATTGGTAAACTTTTTAAATTTTAACAATTTATTATATATATATATTTTAAAGTTACATTAAAAACTGAAAAACAATTTAATAAATATTTAAAAATTATTAAAATAAAGTTCTAAAATTTAAAAAACATTTAAAAATACTTAAAAAAATATAAATTACTTTAATAACCACCTTAAGCTCTTTGAAGTGTTTTTTTTAACTTCAAATTAAACTCGTTACTAAACAATGTATATAAAAATGTACATTAAATTCCTTTTAATAATAAAAATATATATATATATATTTATTGGTAAACTTTTTAAATTTTAACAATTTATTATAAAATTTAAAAAACATTTAAAAATATTTAAAAATATATAAATTACTTTAATAACCACCTTAAGCTCTTTGAAGTGTGTTTTTTTTTAACTTCAAATGAATTTTCTTACAAAAGAAAATCTATGTATTTGTTACATGAAAAATTCCTCGAAATTTCAATAACCAATTATTAAATTTTTCGAACACAAATCAAATGTTTTTCATAATAATTCGCCAGAAGTGCAAAAGTTGCTTTGAGTTAATTTCTAAGAAATGCGAAACGTTTCGCTCCACCCTCGGCAAAAAGTTCCATAAGCATTATAAATAATATTATGCAGCTCAATTTCAATTTCAAATTAAGAAAATGTGAAAATGTCGGAGAAAACAACAAGGAAAACCCAAACCGAACTTTGCGACACGTAACAGAAGCTAGATGGAACCATTCTGGGCCAGACAGAGCGACCCACAGAGCTTTGACGACTACATTTTTCTTAGTATACCCTTTGCAGTGGGTATTATAAATTTATTACGAACTAACTAGTTTTTTCATTTCATTTGTTTTTCATACCCTGTGCAGGGATTTATTAAATTTGTGCTAAAATAAGAGACTGCTACTCTATAAAATATATATGTTTTCCCAATCAGAATAAACAGTCGAGTTGTTTGAGCTGGGTTCTTCTATCCTTTCAGTGCTGCTCACTTTTCTCTATTCGTAAGCTAATTTTAGACAGTTTTTTTTAATTTATTACTGTCTAACTTAACAGCTGTTGAAAGTATACTCTTCTAAAATATATGTAAAAGTTTCATAAGATTCGTTAAAGAAATGCGTAAGTTATGCAAAAAAGATTGAAGAAAGTATCGCAATTGTTGCAATTGTTGTGTGCGAGCGAGATACAAATATGTGTGCCTACACATGTACCTGCTCTTGTTCACATTTGGCATACAGCTAATGCTCATAGCTGTTAGCTTTTGTGCGTAAGCCAGCTAAATGACAACAGCTATTATGTATTGTATGAGTTGCTAGAACAGATTGCATTCGCTTTATATACATATATATTATTATAGTTATATTATTATAGCGACTCGTACAGGGTATTATGCTGTCTAAGCTGCTTGTTTTCTATTATAATTTTGTCACGAATTAAATGAAATTTGTTTAGGGTATCAAAGCTTCGTTGTTACGAGCGCAAATTTTATTTTTTTTTCTGCTTTTTTTAGCTTTTCCATTTTAGTTCTTGGCTCGTTTTTTTTTATATATTTTTTTGTTGTTTTTTTTTTTAATATTTCTGGCAAACAATCAGCAGCAATTATGGCATGTGCTGTGTCTAAGTTGCCGCCTCAGTTTGTTTCCAATTAACGTTAAAGGAAATCAACACAAACGTTCCCTAATGATGCTGACTGCTTTTTGCAACTCTCCGTCTGTCTCTTCCCCTTTCCCTTTTGCCAATGTGTGTGTGCGTGTGTATCTTTTGCTAACCACAAATTAATTGGCACACTCGCAATTTATTTGGTAATTGTAAAATTAATAAGTTTTGTGGTTTGCCATCCTGACGAACTGCTGCCAAAATGTAGACGCCCCTTCCCCTGCAGGCCCCTTTCAAGCTCGCGCTTCCCCTCACCACCGCTGTCCATCCTACTCAAAGTAATGAAAAAATTTTTTAATTGCTTGCGAGCAACGAGCAGAGTCACTGAGTCCGACTCCGACTCCGAGTCCGAGTCCGACGACAGTTCCAACTGCCTCTCATAGTTTACAACTTTTGGACAGCGTGACATGAAACTCTGCTCGTAATACCTGTAGCTGTATACATCCCTACCTCCCCTCCCTCTCCCTCCCTCCACCACTCATTCAACAGTGCTTTGCCAGTGACTGGGTGGTTGGGCATAGCCATCAGCATAATGAAAACTTTTCAACTGTGTTCAACAAACAATGGGCTGCAATCGCAATATTGTCGTCAAATGTTGTGCACATAATTGTTGATACATTGCCATTAGGCGCGTTTAGTTTAGTTTAGTTAGTTACAAGTTACAACAAACTTTGTTGTATACAAATGTTTTACATAGAAAAATACACAAAATATGCGGAAAATATAATAGGCAAAACTAACTTTACAGTATATTTTATTAATTTTTGATTTCATTTATTTAAGTTGCGTATTGTTATAGCAATAAATAGATTTATTGTAGTTTACAAGTTGTGTACTTTAATATTTAAGTCCGGTTTGCTTTTTATTTACTCTTTAACAGTTGAGGGATTTAAAATGTTAAGCATTCTCTTTGTACCTGCTAATTTAATTACATTCGAATATATATTTATATTTATTGACATTTATTTATATTTATATATATATATTATAATATGTATATGCATTTATTTATATTTCTTAATATGTATATGCATTTTTTTACCTTATTTATATTTATATCTTTGTTTAAATTTATATTTATACATCTACTGATATTTATGTATATTTATTCATATTTCGATTTATTTATTTTTGATATATATTTTTTAAATTTACTTATATTGTTTTACATTTATATATATTTATTTTGATTTGTTTATATTTCTTTATATTTATTTTCATTTAATTAAATTTATATTTTTATTTATAGATTTACTGAAATTTATGTATATTTATTTATATTTCGATTTATTTTTTTTTGTTTTATATATTTTTTTAAATATACTTATATTGTTTTACATTTATATGTATTATTATATTTAAATTTATATATTTGTTTAAATTTATATTTATATTTATACATTTTATTACTGATACTTATGTATATATATTTATATTTATTGACATTTATTTATATTTCCTTATATTTATATATATATTTATAAATATTTAATATGCATTTATTTATATTTCTTTATATTTATATGCATTTATTTTATTATATTTATATATTTGTTTAAATTTATATTTATATTTATACATTTTCTTACTGATATTTATGTATATTTATTTATATTTATTGACATTTATTTATATTTCTTTATATATATATATGCATTTATTTTATTATATATATTTATTTATACTTCGATTTATTTATTTTTGATATAAATTTTTATATATATTTATATTGTTTTACATTTATATATTTTTATTTTGATTTGTTTATATTTCTTTATATTTATTTTCCTTTATTTATATTTCTTTACATTTATTTATATATCTTTATATTTATATACATCTATTTTACCTTATTTATATTAATATATTTCTTTAAATTACTTATATTTATTTATATTTCTTTATATTTATGTTTATATATGTTTATTTAAATTTACTTATATTTATTTACATTTCTTTATATTTATTTAAATTTACTTATATTTATTTGCTTTTATATATTTCTTTCTATTTATATTTAATCATATATATTTGGTAATGTTTTTTAATATCAGTCATCTAATTTCCATACATTTAACTGTTTAATTATTGTCCTTAATATAAAAATAATATCAAATTTATATATTATATTTCCGATGAAATAATAATAATTTCTATGGTTTTAATATAATTTTTAACTTAATCAAATGCTTACTTTAATGATTTTAATATGATTTTAAATGTTCATGGTTTATTTTATTAATCCTCCTTTGATTTATTTTATATGCATAAATAAAAACTAAATGCCTATTAATATATTTTCTTTTTAATAAACTAATTCTTCTACACATGTTGTGTAATTTTTCAATATTTCCTTGTATCATGTTTATTTAATATTTAATTTATGTTTAAATACTAAATGCTTATTATTTTATATTCTTTTAAAAAGTTTATATAATGGTTTTAATTTTAACGTGTATTGTTTAATAAAAACTACTAATTAAACAATAGACTATTTTAATGTATATAACTGAAATATTCATAGTTCCATTCACAATTTCTTACTAGTTTTAAGTACGTAATTCCCATGTTTAATGGGATGATTTAAATTGAAATTATTTGAAAAGTTCCCTCAATTTAACATACATTTCTTTGCGTTACTCACTTGTATTTTAGTTTAGTGATTATTTGTGATTATAGTTTATTGTGATTAGTGATTATAATTAATCTGTTTGTTTTGTTTAATATTAACTAAATGAAGTTTGCCTTGAAGTCTGGAATTTTGCTCCACTGTTCTTGTACTACTTGTTGTTGTTGTTTGCTTTACTACTATTTCCTTTGCGCTTCACTTTCGCAATATGCTCATTATAAATGTGCACAGTGTGTTGCCAACTCTCTGCTGCAGTATCTACACTTCAATATGTAAAACATTTTGTCAAAGTCAGTCGCAAAAAAAAAGAACACAAAACTTTTCTTATTATTTTCATAATTTTTTTTCTTTTATTTTTTTCTTTCTTTTTTTTCTTTTTATTTTTTGTGTGTGTTCAGTTTTAATGCTTCTTGCGTATTGTCTATTTGCGCTATTCATTTCTGTAGCTCTTGTTGTTGCTCTTGTTGTTGTTATGGATATGCTTTGGATTTGTTAAACAACTTTGCATGTGTATACATAGTTTGCTAGCTGCTGCACAGCTTATTGTTGTTGTTGCTGTTTGCGATATATATTAACGCCGCCATTTGATAATGGATTCCTTCATTAATGTATGAGTAAACTCTCTACCCAGCTGTGGCACAGCCAGCTCAGACTTGAACTGAGCAATGACTGTCTGTAGAAATGCTGTTCATGGCAGTTAATGCGTTCAGCCAAGCGATGGAAACGTGCTAAACGCTCAGCCTCATTAACAATTTAAAATGAATTCTGTTAGTACTGTGAAGTGAGGGGGGAACGAAGAATATACAAAATTGAAGACATGAAAATTATCATGTTTTCCTTTTGCTGTGTTCTCACCTACTTGAGCGCTTGTTATTTGAATCATTCATTTATTGTGGGCAAAAGTGATACAAGTTGATTGATTAGTTGTGTAAATGTAAATTAAAGATTTATTAACTTTTAAAGTGATAAATTTGCTTTGTAAATGTTACAAATATATATAAATATATATATATAATTATACTTAATTGCAAATTATTCTCTCTGTTCTGAATTCTTCTTTTTGATTAGCGAAAATTATATAAATGCATAAGAATCTTGAGAAAATTGATTGTTATTGTGTATTATATTATGATTTTATTATCCCATTACATTAGTATATTCATTTAATATTATATTTATATTTTCAAACATTTTCTCTAGTTTAGCATACCCCTTTATCAACCCCATTTCGTTGCGAGGGTATAGAATATTTTGAAATCCCAAATATCCACTTTGTCTAGCAAAAAAAATTGTATAAATAAATAAATGCAACAAAAAAAAAAAAAATTTTTAAAAACTTTGGCATATGCAAATGTGCAAACGTATCCATAGGGTTGCCACTGCATATGAGAGCTGGGTTGTGCGCCTGCAGACTGTTTCAATTTGTTGGCTCTTTGTGCGCAACGTATAAATATAAATGCAATGCAGTTGCATTTTTGTTTGCTTATTGTGGAAATGCAATAAAAGTATAAAAATAACAACACACACACACACACACACACACACAAATTGTGCCTGCTTCCATATGAATGTTACCTAGAACTATCTATGTAGTTGCAACAATTTTGAGCATTAGAAATTTACAATTTTGCATTTTGCACACACAGAGAACTTAACCCGAATCGAATGCAATCGCATTCGCCATATCAAATGCCACTGAACTTTTGTGTTGGTGCATTCGTGTGAATGGCAATTACATTGTGCAATAGTCTGGAAATGTCTAACAACAATAACAATAACAATAACAACAACAATAACAACAACAATAACAACAACAACAACTAGTACTTCCAGCAACTGCTAATGAAAATCGTAGACTCCTCTTGCAGTTTGTTGCAAAGTTTTTGCGCATACATATGTGTACAGCTGAGAAGAGCAAGAAGAAGAACAAGAACAAGAGTAAGAAAGTATTTATGTGCTCTTGAATGGCATGAAAAGTCTGTGTAACATTGTTCAGTTTCACAACAGAGTTAAATCATCAGCAATTTCAACACTATTAGAGACGAAAGATAGTTTGCAAATAGCAAGGAATGCAAAGATATATTCAAATTTTAAATTTAATAAAGATTAAATATAGCTCTTTCACATATTCTACATAGCATAATGTATGCATATTTAGACTCTTTACTAAAAGTACATAGTCTACTAAGTTTGTCGAAAGCGAAATGTGCGTAACATTCAGAATGAGTCAACTCCGACCCTATGAAGTATAATTTACTTTAAAATGTGTATAAATTAGACTTAGACTTGCAATAGAA
Source organism: Drosophila macrospina (assembly GCA_035042075.1). Taxonomy (NCBI): domain Eukaryota; kingdom Metazoa; phylum Arthropoda; class Insecta; order Diptera; family Drosophilidae; genus Drosophila; species Drosophila macrospina. The sequence continues at coordinate 1,262,806 of JAWNLW010000359.1, forward strand.
CTGTTGACTTTCTGTGATATTTGACAGTGTTGGTTAATTCCAAATAAAAGTAACGTAACACTCAGCTTTTGATAGAGTATTTGTACATAACTAAAAGCTAACAGCTAGCAGCTTGCTGCTATATGTGTGCATGAGTGCATACACACATATATATGTCTCGCTCGCACACAGCAAGGCGATTATTTATTGCTTTATTCTTTTCTTCATAACTTTCTTAGTTCTGGAACGAACGTAATGAAACTTTCACATGTGATTTTAAAGAGTATTCTTTAAACATCTGTTAAGTTAGAAGTGTGATGCTTTTTTTTTAGATAGACTATAATTAGCTTGCAAATAGTAATTCGATTTGCAGTGGCAGGGGAGGAAGTTTAAGTGAAGTCTAGTCTCTTTCAGAGTCTTTTACAGATAGAACCGCTTTGTTTTCATATTCATCAGTTAAATATATATTTATACAATAAGTTTCCACTAGATTTATTACTAAAAGTTGCTTTAAGATCTATAATTTAATTCTTACAACTACTCTACACTTCAGTTTTTTTAAATCTCTAATAAGTTGAACAACTTTTCTTAATTTTTTTAAGCTTTTCAAATCTACAACTTAATTTTATTATTTTAATGTGAAATATTGCTCTTAGAGTAAGCAATGGCTTTAGTTGTCTGGCGTATAAAAGATTTTGCGCTAACTGATAACAGCAACTGTCTCGTTGTTATCCATTTTGGCATGAGATAAGACAGATAAGACAGCATACTAAGGTCGGAGAGACAACGAGATCAATGTTTGCCTGACAGCGCAAACAATAGACAAATACACAAGAGGCAGTGCTGCGTGTCTAATGATGCAACGAAATCCATATAGAAATACACACACACACACACACACACACACACACACACGCACACACACACAACTTACATACAATACTAGTTGAGATAGAAAACAGTCTGCAAATGTCAATCGCATTAGCCTTTTGTCAACAGCACTTAAAAGCGTCGACAACACGAATATGCCACATTGCATTGGTAACAGCATAAGCCACAACAATAACAACAACAACAACAATTTCTGCTGCAACTGTTAACTTCCTGCAATTAGAATTTAAGCATTTATTTCAACGACATTTTGTTAAATACACACTTTTAAATTCTAATGCCCCAACATTGGGCTCGGCTGCTTCTCATGTTGCCAACTTGTCGGCTGTCTGCCCTACGGTGCAGTAAATGACATTATTAACCCAGTTTCCATAGCTTTAAACTACCACACACACACACACACACACTCACACACTTACACTGCGCCCTGCCACGCCCTTTTTTCCAACAAGTTTCTTGCGCTTCGACACCCACAATAATAATAATCTATGCACAACAATGCAACGAACTGCAAATGCTCTCATAGCATTTAAGTTGCAGTTTATCTATGGATTAACGGCTGGGGCTGCCAACTTGTTTAAATAACTATTCAGAGCTGACAACTTACGTCATAATTCTAACTAAACTTCAATGCTGTTAAATAAAAGCAAACTTCATTGTGTTGTAATTAGAGCTGCCAACTTTGTGTGGTTTTTTAGTGAATATGCAAACAGAGCTGCCAACTTATGTTTGCATATTTCAAGTAAACAAGATTTTGAGCTGCCAACATATAAACTTTGAACAAATAAGAACTGTTTAACTATGTCTTTAGGGCCTGTAAGCCCTGCGAACAGAGCTGACAACTTGTGTGATTTTTTATTAAAACGGGAGCAGAGCTGTCAACTTGCTAAGTTTTAAGCATTTGAAGCTACCAACTGTCAACTACTTGTGTAATTGAAATAAACAAAAGTACAGGGCTGCCAGATTGTTTGCATATGTGAAGAGTGCTGCCAACTTGTGTTTTTATTGAAATGGGCTGTCAACTTGTTTCAATTTAAGTAAGCAATCAACTTCCTGAGTAATTGAAGTAAATGTACAGGGCTGCCAGATTGTTTGCATATGTGAATAGAGCTGCCAACTTGTGTTTTAATTGAAATGGTCTGTCAACTTATTGCAATTCAAGTAAGCAAACAACTTCCTGAGTAATTGAAGTAAAGTAAATGTACAGGGCTGCCAGAATGTTTGTAAATGTGAACAGAGCTGCCAACCTGTTCGTTTTCATCAAGCCAACAGCATAGCGGACTGACTACGTTAATCTGTAAATAGTTAAACAGTTTTAGGAAAACTGAGTAAACTTTGTTGGAAATGAAATCGGAGCTGCCAACTTGTGTGAAATGATGTAGCTTAACTTTAGCTGCATTACGTGATACCTGCTTAAGCATGTACTTTGCAAAGAAAGTGTATAACAATGGCAGTGCCAATGCGAGTTGCTTGTGTGATCTTTAGTTGTTTGTTTTCGCTTCACATGCTTCTTATTATGCTGCTGCTGTTGCTTGTTGTTAGCTTGTTGTTGTTGTTGTTGTTGTTGTTGTTGCTGCTGCTGTTGGTGTTAAGCTGGCAACAACGAGAGAGGAACACAACAGTTAAACAACCAAACAAGCCAACAACCCACCTAAGTAGAATACAACCCACAACTCGCCCGAAAGCTGCTTCAAAAGCACTTGAACAGTCAACGCCTTGCGTTGTAGCAAACATTATTATCAACAAAAGGAGAAGGAAAACTACAAAAAAAAAAAACAAACAAAAATAAAATGTATAAAAATAAAGCAAAAATATACAAGAAATAAGAAATAAGAAATAAGAAAATAAAATCTCTGCAGTATTAAGCTGACGCTTCTTTGACGTCGTCGAATGGAAAGAGAAAAATCTCCGTCAAGTATTTATTTACATTTATCTCGGTACTATCCCCTCCCCCCTCAAACCCCAACCCCAACGGCAAAGAACTCTTTGCGCAAAACTTCGCTTCATTTTACGCATTGTTTATACCTTAGAGAATTTTTAGTTTGCTTCTATTTATTTTTTTTCTTTTATTTTTTTTTTGTGCTTCTGATAAGTACAAACTGTGCGTAAGATGAGCTCGAACAATGGCAGCTTTGTTGCCAAGACTAAAGGCAAAGAATTAACTTAAAGGTGACTTAAGATGGCAGGAAAATCAATTGAAATGAGAGTTGAGAATTATAATAAATTTTCTATTATACAATATTAATAATAATAATAAATTTTCTATGTTACATTTATTATAATAAATATAGTTTATATGATTAACAATATAATTTTAATCAGCTTCTAACATATTACTAATTAAGCTATTTTTAGATAATGCTTTAGATAACAATATTTTCTTAACTATTAACTGTTTACTGAACGTGTCTAGATAAAAAATAAGCGGATAAGTCGGGGCTGTATAGTACTCTGCACTCAGTATTTTGAAAAGAAAGTGTGCATTCGAGCGCACTCGACTGTGAAAGACTCTGTACTTATCGGAGAAAGCAAATAGCAAAATGTATCGACTGGACTCGAACTTGCGATATATATATGATCTATAAAAATGTTTAAGCCGTGTGGTTCAACAATATGTATACTTTATCAGGTCTTCAGGTGGCTTTCTTCTGTCTGTTACATACATTTCGCTTTTGACAAACTTAATAGACTCCTCTCCTTTTGACATACAGAGTCTAACAACAATGTTTGTTTACGCATATAATCATATTCAATGCACTTAAATGGCATAACTTTGTCATATTTGTTGCTTCACATACTCTTTTAAAATGTTGCCTCTCCATTTACCTAGTAGTTTATACGAGTAAAAGCTCTTTGAAAGTCAATTAGCCCCTTTACTGGTGCTGCGAATAGGGAGAGAAGTCCATTTTTATTAGATCCCATGCCATTACTCGAACAATGTCGAAGGTTTATTAAATAAATAAAGTAAATACCCTGGTGATTAATTTGCAACCATGCTGAGCAAAATGACCACATAGTAGTCTTTGCAGCTTTTCCTTTGCATTCCCTTCCCTTCCCTTCCATTCCATTCAATTCCATTGAACTAAACTATATTCTCTCTCTTTTACCTTTGCTCTGCGGCATTTCCGCTTCCGTTGCATTGATGACGACAACGTCGACAATTTTCTCTGCTTCTGTGGCGACCATTAAACCAGCTCCAAGTATCGCCATACGGCTACTTACGTTACGTTACGTTGCGATGCCACGAGATGGCTTATGTAGATGGATGGTCTCCGAGTTTGGCTCGTTTCAGTTTGTGCAGTTCTCGTTGTCTTTGCTCGCTCCACCCCGCCCATAAATCCAATTATAAGTTGCAAAGCGATGCGACGCTCTTAGTTACGTTTTGCCTGTCCCATAAAATAAATGCACATACATATATATATATACATACATATACATACATACATATATATACGAGTGCAAGTTGAATCAGCGTAAGCCAAAAAAGAATATATTACGTAAAAGGCAGCAGTAGAATCAAGTCGGAAAATAAAAACAAAAACTAATACATATTTTGTGCAGCAAGTGAAGCATTTACAAATGTAATCTATAATAAATTATTGTTATTAATAATGCAACTACTATTTGTAGACTCTGTACTTAATATGTAGACGAGTCTATTAGGTTTGTCAAAAGGTAAATGTCCTATAGCAAGTGAAACACTTACAAATGTAATCTATAATTAATTATTGTTATTAATAATGCAACTACTATTTTTAGACTCTGTACTTAAAAAGTAGACGAGTCTATTAGGTTAGTCAAAAGATAAATGTTCTAAAACAAGTGAAGCATTTACAAATGTAATCTATAATAAATTATTGTTATTAATAATGCAACTACTATTTGCTGTACTTAAAAAGTAGAGTCTATTAGGCTTTTCAAAAGGTAAATGTTCTAAAGCAAGTGAAGCACTTACAAATGTTATCTATAATTGATTATTGTTATTAATAATGCAGCTACTATTTTTAGACTCTGTACTTAAAAAGTAGAGTCTATTAGGTTTGTCAAAGGGTAAATGTTCTAAAACAAGTGAATCAAAAGTGATTTATTATAAATTATTGTTATTAATAATGCAACTATCTTTTTTAGACTCTGTACTTAAAAAGTGGAGAAGTCTATTAGGTTTGTCGAGGTGTAAAATTGTGTTTAACAGACCGAATATAGGTAACTCCGAGCCCATAAAACATATATATTCCCTATAATTTGGTGATAAAAAAGTCCAAAATTTATTCACAATCGGAGCATAAGCGAACATGATGACATTTAGAAATTCGTTTTCATATAAACATATGTACGACAAATGCAACTCTCTTGCTGTACACGCACTGACATTGCCGGCCTCGAACAATCTAAAGTTGTAACTCTACTTGAAGGTCGTCCGATTTGCAGTACTGGTTGTTTAGTCTAGAGTGCGAACCCTACTTTGTCGCGCTTACGCAAATTTTCTCTATTATTTCCATTATAGAAACAAAATACAACGTTTCTAAAACTTTATAAAATTAATGCGCAAGCACAAGTATAGTTTGCCATTGACTCCTCTCTGCATTGGTAAACATTTGCTATCCATAAGCGTCTTATGGTAAACAGACGCACACACATACATACACAGCAAAGCAATAAATGCAACGGTAGTTCCCTTCGCTCAACATTGCCGCTCTCTTTCAAGAACCAACCATAAAGAGAGAGCATTATTTTTAAGCAAGAGAAACTTGCAAGGCGGGGCAAAGAAAGGGACATACGAATTGAGATGCTCTTATTTTATCTTTAAGAGCTTTATAAGCTGTAATAGATTTATTTAAGTTGTAATAAGAAAATATTAATAAAAATTAATAAAATAACAATAATACCATAGCACCACAATTTTTTATATTCTGTTGTTTAATAATATATATTTATATATAATTTCTTGTAAACATTTACTAATAAATATACATCTTTACTTTCGTTACAGGTAATTTCATAAATTCTCTTAAAGATTTTTATTAGATGTCGAACCTTAAGTTCTCATGGCAGGCTGAGTATGATTTTTAAGCAATGCTGTTGATGGTCTATTGTTTTACTAATAATATTTATAAAATATTACACATGTTTATAGTATACTATTTCTATTATTATTATATTTAAATATGTATATATATATATATATATTTATTATACATATATATTTAAGTCATATTATTTATTTACTTTTCTGATATTATGTTATGTCTGTAATAATAAAATAATATGTAAATCAAAAATATAAATTTAACATTAAATTTTCGAAATTTAAAAAAGAAATGAGACTATTAATTAATAATAAATATTTTGTTATTTAAAATATTTTATTTTATTATATTATTATAATATATAAACATATATATTTTATTTTAATATTTGCATTATTATTAATATTTTGTGTATAATTTCTATTATTTTTTTATTTATATATAAGTTATATATTTTAATATTATTATACTTTTAAGCTTTAATTAGGCGCAGGGTATCTCAAAGTCGAGCATGCGCAGCTCTGCATATAACTAAATATTCTTCTAATAATTTTAAATAAAAAAGTTAATAAATGCAAATTGCCACACTGTAGCCAAGTACTTTTAGCTGCACTGTACATCTTGTTGCCAGTGGCATTTGCCACTTGCTACTTGCCACTTGCAACTTGCAACTTGGCAACACCGAGTATCTGTTTTGGACAAAAAGAGCTTTTGCTTTAAAATTAATTATAAACTAATTTACGTATTATGTTGGCGGTGTCAGTTTGGCCCTTGGCGGTCTGCTCTATAACAACTTTTAGTTATTAAAGTTGTTGGCCTGATTTGCAACTGTGGCAGTTGCACGGCAGCTGGAAGAAGTTGCCACTTTTTGTGGCCATCAAAATGGCAACAACAAATGTTGAAGAAAGCTCAAACATTTTGTGTGATTAGCTCAAGTGGTTTTTACAGCTTGACTGCAATTGGTCTTAAATCAGACACAAACTGTGGCACACCGAACTTTATAATGATTTTTTCGTGGTAGTTGGGAGGGTGAGCCGTTACGACTTTTAATTACAAATCTCTCTTTCTGACTCTCTCTCTCTCTCGTTGCAATTGGCCGCCTTAACTGCCAGCAATTTATGTTGCACTTGAGCAGTGCATAAACTTTCAAGTGGTGAAGGCAATTTTGCACTTGGCTTCATCTGGCCCGTTGATGGGGTCAAGTAGTCGTACTCTGGAAAGAGGGGCAGAGGGGAGGTACACCTTATGTGCTGGCATTGGTAGCGTTCAGCAAAAGATTAAGTTAACTGTAGCTCAGGTTGTAAAAAACCCTAAACGAAGTTGCCGAACTATCTTGGTCTAAACTTTGTTGCGATTAATTAAAAATTCATTTTGTGGTTCAATCTTTTATTGAAGTAGGCAAAGGATTAAAACGTGGCTGTTAAATTTATTAACTTATTTCATACAAATTGTTGCAGTTGGTAAATTGAATAAATAATTCAATTGAAGACATTTTTTTAAGTATTCGAACAGTTTCATTACATTTGCAGAGGCTTTAAATAAGTTTTAAGCTTGCTCAAGTTGCTTTAAGACAATTGATTGGATTTCTAGTTAATTTATTGAATGTGAAATCACTTTCAAAGTATGCGCAAGTTTTAATCGACTTGAAAGCTTAATCTACTTACGTTGAAAGTAATTAATATTACTTTTGATTTAACTGTTGCCAAAGTTAAACATTTTTAATAGATTTTAAATGTAGCTGAAAGCTCTGAATATTCTTAAGTAAATTGCTGAAATTTTTATATTATGCATCTATTGATTTTATTGAGCTTTAATGGACTTTAAAGCTTTATCTAGTTACGTTAAAAGTAATTAATAATATTTTTGATTTAACTGTTCCCAAAGGTAAACATTTTTAATTGCTCTGAATATTCTTTAGTAAATTGGTGAAATTTTTATATTATGCTTCTATTGATTTTATTGAGCTTTAATCGACTTGAAAGCTTTATCTAGTTACGTTAAAAGTAATTAATAATATTTTTGATTTAACTGTTCCCAAAGATGTTTATCTTTTTTTAAATGTAACTAAAAGCTCTGAATGTTCTTAAAGCTCCTTTGTTCAGCTTTAAGGAAATTGCCAATTGATTTAATCGAAAAAGCTTCTGGTTTAGCCGTACCCAAAGTAAAACGTTTTTAATTGATTAATTGATAAAAATAGCTGAAAGCTCTGAATGTTCTTAAAGCTTCTTCATTAAGCTTTAAGGGAATTATGCTTCCATTGATTTAATTGAGCTTTAATCCACTTTAAAGCTTAGCCTAGCTATGTCTCAAGTAATTAATATTATTTCTGTTTTAGCTGTCTGTAAAGCAAAATATTTTTAATTAACTTTAAAAGTAGCTGAAAGCTTTAAATATCAGTAAAGCTCCTTAAAATGTCTAAATAATTTAAATTTTATGCAAATTTCAACTCAATTTCAATTCACTGCTATTCATCAATTTAATAAATATATATAAATTTATTAATAATATTTTATTGTTTGCTATTTTGTATCTTTCACTTCTTGCTTCCCTCAACTCTAATTAACTCTTTCCTACTGTTAATTGACTATATTTAAAGAAAAGAACTAACTTGGCTGCAATGCTTGATTAAGTTCATTTCAATAAATACAATAAATTGTAACTCTGTTGTTTGCTGATGTCATTGTTGTAAGTTTGAAGCCATTAGCCTTGTTTTGCCATTTTCCTTTTGGTGCTTTTGTTACAAGTTGCTGATGGGCCTTGGGGTCTGGCACATCTTTAGGTTATTTCTAAGGCTTATTAGTTTTGACAAAACTTTTGCTATTCCACAGCTTGGCTGACACTATCATGTATGTATACATTTAGATACATATACATATATTGTAGTATGCCCGACAGTTATCGAGGAGTCAGTAATCATCATTGTTGTCTCGTCATCAGACGCCTCAGTTGTGGCAAGGACGAAGTTTTGACTTCATTCAAATTGTTTTGTATTTCGTGGGTTGTGTTCGTGTTTTTTAGCTTGTTTGCTGACTGAAAAAGGTGGCAACGGCAACGACTGCTTCAGCAATATGCTGAAACTGCTGCAAAAGTTTTTTATTTTTTTTTATTTTTATTTTTTTATTAACATTCATTCAACCTCAAACTACATAAAACACATTTGCAAATCTAGCGAGAGCATCCACCGAAAAACTAACACAATAGTTTTCCCTGAAGTTGATGAAGTTTTGTTGCAATGAATCGAGTTCATGTTACCCCCAATCTCCTGCCCCACAACTTCCTAGATGAGTTACTAATATGATAATAATATTTTGCTGCGAAATGTGCAAATGTTTTTGTTTTTTTGTTAACAACGAACAGCGAAAATGGTGAATGAGCGTAAAATGTGTGCAAATTAAAAGAACTTGATTGAAACTTGAATCGGAAAGTTTTTTAATTGAGAACAAAATTCTGTAAAACTGTGCAGTTTTGCAGTTAACTAAGTGCATATGACAGGCCCGTTTCGGGAGACTCAAAAGTATTTTTCAATTAAAAAACTTTGACAGTTTGCACCTTTTGTGTGAGTACTGAGTGCCAACTGAGCAAATGTTTAAAACTTCTAATTACACATTTTTCGCTGGCACACAAATGTTAACTTCAATTCCCACAGCGTTCAATATGTGGTTCCAGCGAAAAACCTTTGGCCATTATGGATTCTCAATAAATACGAGCAGAGAAATATACGAAAGATATTTAATATTTGCACAACAAAGACTGCAACTTGAGGCAGCACTTTGAAGTGGTTTTACAATGCTAAGCCCGAAGTTATTTTTAATAAAATATATATTTTGTTCTTAGCATTTTAATACAGCTTATATTTTAATGTAGCTTATATATTTTATTATATTGTGAATAAATTCAACTCGCTAACATTATTAATTTTTAACTGAAAAAATACTTTTATATATATTGTAATTAATTGAGTTTGCTTTAAATATATTAATTTAAGCTGACAGTTATTTTAATATACTTTATACTTCATTTAACTTACTCAAACTATTTAATTTGAGCTGACAGATATTTTGGTAGCTCATTTAATTAAAAAAGTGTACAATTTGTAACTGCAAAATACTTTTATATATATTATAATTAATTAATTTTGCAATAAAGGCATTCATTTCAGCGGATAGATAATTTTATATATTTTTTAACTAATTAAAAAAGCGTTAAATATTAATATATATTGGCCAGATATTTTACCATTTTTTGTAATTAATTAAACATGCTAAAAAAATTAACTGTTGACTGACAAATACTTCTCTTTATATTGTAATTGATTAAACTTGCTATTAATATTTAATTTAAGCTGTCAGACATTTTTCAATTCAAAAATACTTTTCTATATATTTTAAGATAATTAAACTTACTTTCAATATATTAATTCCAGCTGGCATATATTTTAATATGCTTTATACTTAATTTAACTTGCTATTAGTATTTAATTGAAGCTGACAGATATTTCCAAATATTCTATAATTAATTAAACTTGCTATCAGGATTAATTTTTAACTAAAAAATACTTTTATATGTATTGTAATTAATTAAACTTGCTATGAATATTTAATATGAGCTGACAGATATTTTCACATATTTTGTAATTAATTAAACATGCAAAAAGAATTAACTGTTGGCTGACAAATACTTTTCTATATATTGTAATTAATTAAACTTGCTATTAATATTTAATTTGAGCTGACACATATTTTAATATATTTCGTAACTAATTAAAACAGCTTTAGATATTAATTTATACTCGGCTAATATTTTAATGCATTATATAAATAATTAAACTAACTAAAAGTATTGAGTTTGAACTGAAAAATACTTATCTATATATTGTAATTAATTAAACTTGCTTTCAATATATTAATTTCAGCTGACAGATATTTTCATATATTTTGTAATTAATTAAACTTGCTAACATTTTTCATTTTTATTTGACAAATACTTTTCTTTATATTGTAATTAATTAAACTTGCTATTAATATATTAATTTGAGCTGAAAAATATTTAATTTAACTTGCAAATTTATTTAGTTTGAGCTGACAGATATTTTCATATATTTTGTAATTAATTAAATTAATTTTAATCTGACAAATACTTGAATATCTCATGCAATTAATTTCCCATTTCCAGTTGATCTATGCTCACTTTATTCAAATTACTTTAATTTTGTTCCTCAAACACAAATCCATTTGTATTGAAGCGATTAAGGCGCTGATTGATGTCAATTAACTAAATGATGTGAACTTATAAAACATGAACTCTCAGTGCACTTATGTCAATTAAAAAGTTCCCAACAACGTGGTTGTGTTAAACGGACATGCTTCATTCACAGATACCCTGAAAGTGCTCTCAAATGTCGAGTATTTGAGGAATTTACTTTCAAAACACGTAATTACCCTTTAAAGCCAACTTGATTGGATTTCAAAGCTCAATTATCTAAAAATGTACATAGGAATAATAAAAAAGTTGCTGCTTCTGGCATAAGTTGAGCACTTAATGTATTATGAATAAAGTTTGTATAGGAGTTTGCTTAATGCATCATTTATACAGATACGCCTGCCCTGTTCCACATTCTTGGCTTATTCAATATTTAATACTAGCCAAGGCAACTAAGCGCAATCGATTGCTCACTTACTGAATTTACATATAATTTCAACATTTTAAGCTCTGCAACTTCTTTTATTTTTTACATTTATTGCAATTTGATTGCTGAATATGTAATGTTAATAAATATGTAAAAATAATTAGACTCCTGCTGCCACTAGAATGCATTTTTATACATGTTTCTCAGTTTATACGCATTTTCTTACATTATTTTAAATGTAACTATTTTGTGAATAGTAGCGGTAACAATAAACTAGATTTACGTGTAGGAATAAATGTGGGCAAATTTAAGAATTTAAATTATTCTTATTTAATTTACTTAATATATAATTTAGTTAATTTACTTTAATATAATTCATCAACTCTTGCCACTGCTTTGTGCATAAACTACTTCAATTGTGATGTATTTTTAATTAACTGAAAAAACTTGTTAAATTAGTAAAATTAAAATTATTAATTAAATTAAGCCAATAATTCAATTTAATTAAATTAATAACAAATTGCTTCAAACTTTAATTATGTTGTAAAATTAAATAATAACACTTATTCTAATTAAATCAATAAGAAATTAACAATAACAATAACAATAATTAAATCAATAACAAATCCTCTCAAGTTTCAATTATTCAATTAATTGATAAGTTTAATTTTATATTAATTTAAGTAAATCATTACTTAAATTAACAACAAATCGCTAAAAATCTTTAATTATGCTACAAAATTAATGATTAAACTTCTCAAATTAGTTAAATTATATATTAATTAACTAAATTGATTAAATTATTTTAATAATTATTATTAATTAAATTAATAACAAATTGCTTCATGCTTTAATTATTATATAAAATTAAATGATAAAACTGGTAAAAATATTTAAATTGTATATTAATTAAATTAATAATATGATATCAATAATTATTATTAATTAAATTAATAACAAATCACTGCAATCTACAATTATGCTATATAAAATTAAATGATAAAGCTTGGTAAATAAATTAAATTTTTATTAATGAAATTAATAATAATGAAATAATAATAATTCACTTCCGGCTTCAATAATCATTTAAAAATATTAAATTTTATAAAATATAATGCCTTTTTTTATTTTGTTTTTGAATAACTAAAAAGCGTATTTAATTTTCGGCTTGTCAAAGTTTTTGCTTTCTTTTGTTTGTTTTGTTGTTTGGCTCGTTGTGTAATTTATTAGATTTTGGCAAATATTTTGCCCGCAGCATTTCACTGTCAGAAACTGGCGTCTCACCATTTCATACCAATTGCTTTTCCCCTTTCCCCTTTCCCCACCGTTGCTTGGCATTTGAAGGATGCGGAGAGTCAGACAAGCCTGAGAATTTGCTGTATGTACTATATATAATCTTGAGCCAGCGACTGCTTATGATGTAATGTTTTCATAAGCTGCTCGACGCTGTCCTCTTTGTGGTGGAGTCTGTCTGCTAACTGCTGCTGCTCCTGCTCCTTCTGCTGCTCCTTCTGCTGCTGCTTTCATATTTATGCTACCAACTTTGGCAGCGCTCAAAGAAGTTCGCTGCCATTGTTGGCCATTGTTTTTCGTTGTTTTTGAGAAGCGTTTCACTCCTTTGCAGCTGACAGCTGCCTGCCAATAGTTGATTTTCACAAGAAAATATACGTTTTCCACTTGATTTTCCCCTTGGTTTGGCTCAAGTTTTGCCGCGCAAAAGGACTCACAAAACTGTCTCTACCTCTCTGTCTGCCTCTCTCGATCTCTCTCTCTCTTTCTGTCTGTCTGTCTGTCTATCTCTCTCTTTCATTCATTTTGCGTCTGACTGTCTGCTTTGGCCCTTTGCTTGGCTGCTTGGCTGCTGCGCCAAATAAAAATCAAACCAAATTTAATGTGTGCCAAAAGTAACTGCATTTACTTGCTGGCATATCCTTTGGCTAGGAAGTCAGTGCAGCCGTTAAGGCAATTATATCATTGATAGCACAAATGCACAGACATTTGCAAACTGCTTTCGTTGCTGACTTAAATATTTAATATTTAGCCATTGTAGCTGCATTTCCTGAAATTATTAAAGCGCAATTGTTATTCCGATCAATATGCCATAAGAATATTTATTGTTGAGCTGAACTGGAATTGCTTTAGAGTTGCAGCTGTCTTAAACACTTTTTACTAGTTTTACTTGATGAAGAACTATTGTTTATAGCATTTGTAGTTAATATCTTAATTCAATTGGTTGTTGCTTGATATTATGCCAAATGAAATTGAACGTATATATATACTATAGATGTATGTTTATATATATATATATATAAATATATTTGTCTGGCAATTGCTAAACTTTTGTCTTTCAATTCTTATTTTTAGCACACATCCTCGCAAAGTTGTGTGTAAATATTGATTACGCGCATATCACGTACGCTACTTGAGCTCTAAGATTTTCGCACTGCCCTCACTGAATCGAAGTTAGCTTTCAATGTGCGAGTGTGTGTGTGATTGTGTATGTGTGTATATGTGTCTGTCGTTTCGTATATCGTGTGGCACACGTCCTTGTGCTAGTTTTCAAGTTGCCTGCTGCTGCCGCTCTGTTTGCCTTTTGCGCTGACGACTGCCTTTTTGGCTGCTTGCCTGGAAATTGAAAGTCGCTCTGCCTCTGCCTCTGCCTCTGTCTCTGTCTCTCCTCTGCTGATGGTTCACTTGAGCTATAGAGTGTGAAAGAGAGAGAGAGGGAGAGACTGAGAGAGTGAGCTTGCATGGCTTGTGGTTCTAGACCCCCTTTTCTTACTTAAAAAAAATATATAAAAACATTTAACGTAGCATTGAGCCAACGAGACACGTGCTCCAACCATCAATTGAGCCGTTGTTTGCCATTTATTTACCTAGACTGCCGCCTGCCATGTGTTAAGTGCTAATTGGGTTAACAGTACGCTGCTTCTACTTCTACTTCCACTTCCACTTCTATTTCTATTTCTTTCCCTCGATGTTTTGTTGTCTGCTGTACAATTGCCCAATAATTGGCAGTACAATACACTCAGTATGCCTGTCAGTCTGTTAGGTGATTAATTTTTAAAATTACTTAAAGTCTAATGCCGCTAATTATATCAAAGTGTATCGCACTTAGGTCTGTTTGGGCCACCATCTCAACGAGAGTTCCTTGGCATTCTTTGGCTCAACTCTGTGTGTTTCTTAAACTCGTGTGCTTTCTTTTTGCTTTCTATTTTTTATTTTCATTTTTTTTTAAGCCAGTGGGTGGCTAATTAAAGTTTCAAGTGCTTAGCCGAAACAGCAAACACGACAGCTGCCAACAGTTTTTTTTTTTTTTTTTTTGGCCATTATTCGTTATTTTACCGTGTGCAAGCACACAACATTTGTTGCTCAGCCAAAGTGTGTTTGCTTAAGCTACCAACTAATTAGATTTTCTTCTTGTGCCGGGAAATATGTTTAAGGGTTGTCAACATTCAATGATGATTGGCTTCCCAGAAAGCGCCAGTTGATTGTTTTTCTATAAAAAAAGGGAATTTCATAATTTATAATAATTCAAATTGTACTTAATAAACATTTTAATTTTTATTAATTTAACATAACGTTTTATTATTATAATTACTCAAGTGAAACATTTTTTTATTATTCATCAATAACAATCAATTTTCTTTAAATTATTCGTTCTATTTACAAACAAACAAAATTTACTTAAATATTTATGTAATTTTTATTGATTGCCAAAAATGTTAATTAGTTTTTTTTTAATTAATTATTTGTGTTCTTTTCTATTAATTTTTTAAATTTAATTTATTTTTATATTATTGTTTTTTTGTTTTTACTTTTATTTTTTGTTATATTTTATTTTATTTATTTTTATATTATTGATTTTCTTACTTTTATTTTTTGTTATATTTATTATTTGTTTATATTTATATTTATTTATATTTTGTTTTATTTATTTTTATATTATTGCTTTTCTTATATTATATTATTTGTTGACATTTTGATTTTATTTGTTTTATAAATATTTTCTTTTTATTCATTTATTTAAATTCATACAAGAAATTTCTTACTGCAAACAAATAGCAATTTCGTTAGTAAAAATAAATAACTAAATTATTAATTAGTAATGTAATTTATAAAAAAATTATAAATTTTGTTAATTTTTTTAAAGTGAATGTTCTAAATGTTTTTTTTTTTCACTTTTTTCTTTGTATTTATATTTTTTGTTAATATTTTAATATTATTATTTACCTTTTTTTATATTTTTATTATTTTTAGTAGTTTTTTAGTTTAAGTTTTATAATTTGAGTTAGTTTAATATCATATCATATTTTAATATTATTTGTTTTTTATTTGTTTTTATTTAATTTATTTATATAATTATTTTTTTCAATTTAATTTTTTACATAGTGTTATTTATGTTTTTATTTTGCATTTATTTTTAATAAATATTTTACAAAAATATTAAGTAACAATTTAAAATTAAATATATAATATAAAATACTAATTTAATTGCTATTTATTTGGTTATCAGATGCTTAAATTATGTATATTTTGTTAAGTAAGCACGCTTAACAAATGACTTCATCAACAGCAGAGGTTCGGTAAGCACATTTAATAGAATTTGTTAATGATATGCCCAATCAGCCATCAAGTAGAAGCGCAATGCAGTCGCATAAATTGTGTGCTAATTAACAGCAACATTTTCGCATAAATATAATGATAAACACATCAGCGTTATCAACACAGACATTAGATGAAAAGCAAATCAAAGCAGAGAGAGAGAGAGAGAGAGAGAGAGGGAGAGAGTTGACAAAATCCATGACCAAATTTAATGTCTCAGCCTCGACATGAATTTTAATGCCAAGCGGCGTTTTGCCTACCCCTTTACTCTGCGAGTCAAAACAAATGTTTGCCAGGATAAACAGACAGGGTCTAACGGTGCGAAAGAACCAGCAGAGACAGGGAGAGAGAGCGAGATAGAGAGGGAGATAGAAAGATAGAAAACAAATGCAACTGCAATATTGCAGCTGCTGCTGCTGTTGCTGTTGCTGCTACTGCCTCGGTGGCTATGACTGTCAGAGCAGAGCCACCACCAAGGACCAACGGTTGTTGGTGGTTGCTTTTGGTCGACACTTTACACAGTGGCACAGGCCATAATCAGGACAAGTGTCCTGCCGCTGCAACAGCTGCATGTGCATGAAGCTGCATTATGTATTATTATTTGATGCATTTTGCATAGAACACAGAGCCAGAGAGTTGCCCTCAATGTGCTGGTGACATTAGGAGGCAGTCTGTGGAACGAGAGACGACCGTAGACATGCATGCAGGTTGCTGGGGAAATTTGCAGGCAGGTAGGAAGTTTAGCCTTGAGCAAAAGTTTCGAGCGCAGGACACATGATTTATGCACGTGTTTAGTGTGAAAAATGTGCATTAAAAGCCAAAACTCCCCAAACGGGCGAAAGTGTTGCCAGGAGAATGTTTTACACATTCACACAAGGGCCAAGAAGAGAAGGTGGGAGGTGCAGATGAAGTTGTAACTAGAGAAGTCTCGCCATGGCACACGCATGGCACAGGAAGTGAAAGTGTGTTAGACGACGCGCATGTGTTGCTCCTCGTATTGAGGTCACTGGTCATTATCAAGATGTTGCAAAAGAAATGCCATAAAGTGTCCTACAACCTCCAACATACCAACCAACATACATCTCCTCCTCCTTCATCTTCTGCTCCAACGACTTGCACGGCTTGTTGTGGATGGCTGTCGTCAGCAGGCCATTTGATATGCAAGGCAGATAAAGGCCAACGCGCATTCAGTGCCTGGCCAAAAGCCAAAAGACCAAAAGACCCAAAGACTGCCTACAGATGACAGGCGAAAAGGCGAACGATAAAGGACAGAACAGGAGAGGACGGGACGAGTTAGAAAGAAGCACGCTCGCTCGCCCCAACATAGTTGGCTTAAAAGCAAGAATAGTTTAATGCCAGTGTAACTGCAAGTTGACTCAGCAGCTTCTGTGGCAGGCAAGGATTTAGCAGCAGTTAGTTTGGCCCCTCCCACCGCCCACCACTTGTTCTCTCCATGGAATTTATGTGAATCAAATGGGTATCAAATGATTAGCTAATTTCGATTGCCTTCGCAGCAGTTCTCTTCACTTATCGACACTGCTAATGGATGTCTTAAGGTTTTACTAAAGAACTTGTTGAAATATTGATATTGATATTGATATTGTCTCTTAGAAAACTTACAAATCCCTTATCACTATTGTGTTTAATCGCAAATGGAACTGGAACTTGTTCGTGAATTCTATACAATGAATGAAATGTATTTTTCAGCTTTATAGTGTATTTAAATTTAAGTTTATAAAATGATTAATAATAATTCATTGATGTGGTTGATTATTTAGCAGGTTTTTAAAGTATTTAAAGTACGATTTCTGTTAAGAAATATTAGTCTGTATCAACATTTTCTTTTTGCCTATACTATTAGTCAATTAAAAAGAAGAATTTTTATTAATGTATATTACATTTTACTGGCTTCTGTTATGGCTAATTTTTAACAATTATCTATTCTTAGCTCCTGCTTTACATAAGCTGTGAGCCACTGTACATTACAATATTATTTGACATTGTTTTCTTCAGCAACATGCACACTGTGCCTCCCCCGTCTCATGAAATACATTCCGTTACTTTATGCAATTTGCTTCTCCCTGCTTTCGTGGTTGGTGAGCGCAACAACAACAGCAACAAAAATATGTGGCCGCTGCTGCACAGCAACAACAAAACATATGCAAGTGTTGTTGCTGTGTATAGGCAAAAGATGACTGCAGATAAGCAAGGAATTGCTCAAAATTGTTATTGTATTCTGCACTTCTCACAGCAATTACAAAAACAAATATTGCAAATTATGTTGTTGTTGCACACAGTTTATATCTGGCTGCACACAGCTGTTATTAATTCGAAATATTCTATACACACTTTTGACCGCAAATTAAAATTACTTGCAATTAGAACTTATTGCTTATTATCAATCAACAATTCCGATAAAATTAGAATTTACAATTAGACATATCGAAATATTTATACAGATTCGTTAAAAGTATTTGAATTAAAGAATATGTATAATTGTAATTATATAAGCTAGTGTTAATTTTTAATTAAACTATGTGCTTGACTTTTGGCTTATCTGGCATTGCGGACTTGCTGTCATTTAAGCCCTCCTCTGACTTATTTGGTGGCTTTAAGCTGCTTGCTTGAATGGTGAGGCCGCATTCTCCCTTTTGGCGGCACGCATAATTCTTACTTCAGATGGTATAGACTGGTAAACTGGCAAAATGGCAAACTGGCATCTGGCAGCTGGCAGTTTCTCAATGTTACACTCATTCACGCCCAAAAGCTGGCAATAAAATGCCAGAGCCAAAGAGCCATACGGGCCACGCCCACATGAGGCTGCCTTTCAATTTCAGTTGGTATACATTTTTGCATTGCAAGAAGATGGCAATAAGAATTGAAAATGGAATGGATGGCAATGCAGGAGTACTGTTACTGCAACGACGACAGCCTGCAATTGTTTGCACTTGCTCTATATTTTCATTCGTTTTTTTCTCTCCCTCTTCCTCTCTTTCTTTTTCTCTTTTGATGTGTGCTTTTTTGCTATATTTTGTTGGTTTGCTCTTTTGTGCCTTTGGGAGGCAACTGCTGCAATTTGCGCGCCCGGCCTTTGTCCAAAAACTTGCAAAAAAAAATGAAAAAAAAGGATGCTGGTTGGTTGAGAAGGGGGAGGGGGCTAGCGGGTAAGAACGAAAAAAGCAGAGCAAGAAAATTGCACAAAACTCAGCTTGGCGTGTGCTTTGCTTGTGCTTTGTGGCGCATTTAGTGCAAATTTTCACTCTTCTCATGGTTCCATGCTCATATATTACTATTTTCTCGCCTGGCCTTTAAACAAATTGCATAAACATTTGTTACCTGACTAAAGCAGCTTTTATGCTGTTGTACATATATTTATTTGATATACCAACACACACACACACGTACACTCTTGTTGTGTTTGGCTCTGCTGATACCTTTGGCAATGTAAAAGAGGCGTGGCGGGGTAAATTGCATTTTTATAGCCTTGCGCTGCTTTTACGTTCTTAAGTCCGTTTTATACCTGTTGTTTATTTATGGTCTTCTCTCTCTCCTTTGCGCGCCTTTTTCACACACCATACTGCCGCTACCCCTTCCCCATTGGCTTTGCCATCTTTGTTTGCCTGGCAGCTGTGTCGTTTCTCTTTTAAACTTTTGTTTGTTTTATTTGTTTCTTTTTCTCTCTTTCTCTCTCTTTCTTGCGCGGCTTTTTCCCTTGCGAAGAAATGAATATTTGAAAATGAACGATATGCTCTTAGGTCATGCGAAACGAAGTTACACATGAGACTGTTCTTGTGACTGACTCAGGCAGTCTATTATGAAATGGGCCAATATGTTGTGACAGTGTCGGATAAAGCGTCGTATTTATAAGTAATTTACATGATTATTGAGAATACAAAATAAAGACAAGAAAAAAGAAAATTAAATAACAAGAAAATATAAATAAAAGTATATGCAAATTATTGAATTTATAGGTTTACTAATGCTTATTCAAATTAAAATTGTACATATAAATTATATTAATTTGTATATTTCCATTCTTTCTTTATAGGTAAACTTTTTGATGTTTTGCTAACAAATGGTTAACAAATCGCCTGAAAACTTTATAAAGTATCTCTTGGTGAATATGAAATGAAATTTTTTAAATTGCGCAAACAATATTCAAATTTTAGATATAAAAAATATAATTAAATTACATTTAAAACTGTTTTAAAAAGTTACAAAAACAGGCTATGGTTTATAGTAGACAAAGAATTTATTTACATATAATTTTGTGGCACAATTTTGATGCCTTTGAGAGTTTTCAAAGTAAGAAAATAATTAAATTATATATAAATTTAGCTAACAAAGCTAACAAATTAATATACAAAAAGGACTCTTTAAACAAAGCAAACAAAAGCTTAAAGATTCGAAAAGAAGACAAACAAAGTTGTGGCTGTTCAAGGGTCTGATCGATGCCCGAAAGCCATTCATTTAAAGGACATCATAATCAAGTCCCAAGAGACAAACGGCTGGACAAACAGCCATCTATCTCAGTGTGGGTATACTATATGCAAGCAAAAATTATTTATTAATTACTCACACCCAACGCAATATGCAGATGCTGTGGCAATTAAATCAATATGAAGAGCTACAAAATGAATGCATAAATAATTGATTTAATATCCATGTTTGCCAGAAAGACACAGAGAGAGAGAGAGAGAGAGAGTAAATCCGACTCGGTTTCGAGTTCAATACTATGTTATTTATTTATATGTTTTTATATGCATAAACAAGAGAAATCGAAAAAAAGAGAAAAAAACATTGCGTTTAATTTTCCACATGTACACAGCACTCTAAAATGCATGTTTTGCCCGCCATAAAAATGCTGCAAGCGTCTGTTGGAAAATGTATTTAAAGTGCCCACAATTGACACACAACGTGGCTGCTACACTCGTTATGCTCGTTATAATATCAGAATTATTCGAAATAACTGAAGAAGGGAAGAGGGGAAGAGTATGCAACTCCATATGGCTGGTAGACTGTACGAGGTTGGTCTGTAATTATCATAATATATGGGAAAAACAAAATAAAATTAGGAAAAAATATTCGGAAAATAAAATCAAAATAAAATAACAATATACAATAATATAAAATAGTACAAAAATTATATTTAATAATATATTATATAAATATATTTTGCTTGAAATTGATCTAATGCCAAAATGTTTGCAAATTAAATGTAAATAACGAAATATATTTAAAATTATTATATGTTTAAAAATATTAAATATATTTTGCTTAAACTTCAAGTATATAATTTATGTATTTATTAATTTATTTAATGCTACAATTGAATTAAATTCAATATCTTAGAAAAATATAAAAATATATTATATAAATATACTTTTTTTATTAAAAATTCAATATTTTTTTAATTGATATATAGCTAAAATGTTAGCAAATAAAATATAAATTATAAAAAAATACTCAAAAATATTAATTTATATTTTACTAAAAATGCAAGCATATTTTTTAAATATTTAATTTATTTCATTTATTTATTGCTCAAAATTAAAAAAAAGAATACTTATTATATGTTTAAAATATAATAAAAAAAAACAAATAGATTTTTTGTCCAAACCGCATATATTTGATTAATTGATTCAATGCTGAACCGAACAAATTAGTAAGCTTTAAATTTATTTGAATATTCATGCATATTTATAATATATGTATATAGTTAATATTTGCATACAAACGAAAATAGTTTTTGTTTAAAAGTTTTTAATTAAAATAATTGAAAGATGCTGCCAGAGTTGTCATCTTCTTTTTTTTTCACTTTTTACTTTTTTAGACAGAGTAGAAACCATGTGGTGGGATTTCATTCATTCAGCACAAAACTGCGAATATAAATTATAAATTTATGTGTTAAATTTCGACGCGCCTTTGTCGCTGCCACTGGCATCCATTTTGACATTATGAATTTATGCGCAGTCTGAAAAAAAAAAAAAAAAAATGAAGAAGCAGAAGCAATAAAAGCATTGTATGTGCTATATATATATATATATATATATATATATATATATATATATATATATATATATATATATATATATATATATATATATATATATGTGTTTTCATATATGTTTATATTTATGTTTATATATGTGTTTATACTTGTATATGCATGGCATAATTTCAGTTATGCCCTCAAAACAGCAAAAAACTAACAAACCAACAACACGCGCTCTGCCTCTCTCTGTGTGTGTGTGTGTATCAGCGTGTGTGTATGCAATACCATGTGATCCCATATGAAATATTCTCTCACACTTCATACATTGTACAGTCTGTCAGTTGTTTCGTTCTGTCGTTGTCGTTGTCGTTGACGTTGTCGTTGTTGGTTTCTATCTGACAGTGCGTCACTCCAGCGTCGTCTTTGCCTGGGTCTCTCTGGTTTGTCATATCGCTCATTTCTCATACATTTAGGTTTTGTGTTGCGGTTGAAACAGGGGACTTCCCGTTTGCATTGTTTGTTTGTTTGTTTGACTGGCACACAGTTTGACACTTGTTGTTACAGTGGAATTTTCTACAGTAAAACATTGAATGCTATACAAATTAGCAACAATTTGAATTGAATATAATAAATTTGATTCAGTGTGGTTTAGATTAAGTTCCAATGCATTTCGTTAACATTATATACATATGTATATTCAAAAGATTATATAGATTTCTGAGTATTTGTTGCAGCGTATTAAGCTTAATAAGAAATATTACAATATTATAGGAAAATATTATAAGTTGCAAATTTGGTGCTTTTTTTTATACTTTACCTAGTTATACTTTGGTTTAATCATCATTTGAGTAAATTTCATCGGCCTGTCCATTTTCCAATCTCTCCACTCTATTATACCATTTTTCTTAATATTCCCAGTATCTTCATATTCGTAAAGTCCATTGAGATTACTAAAATGTATTTAAATATATTATAATTTTTATTATAAAGAATCCAGATCTTACCACATATAACAACTGTAAAACCACCAACCAGAACTAAAGGTTTTAGCGCAATTTATATTACCTACATCATGTTCTCTGTCTGGAGTAGAAAATTTCTGATTTACATGTTGTTTCAGTGAATCACCCGCATTTCCAGAATATTCTCCAAGTGTTTTCAACTCATAGAACTCTTCCTCACTGCCAATGGCAAAGTCACTGTATCTGGCATAACGTGTTTCATTATTAAAGTCCATCAGAGATATGTACAATTCATGGGGCTGCAATTGTGTGAGCAAATGAAGTTTCTCCAGTCCAATGAAAAACTCGCCACTTAAATTTCCGAAACCTTCCTTATACTCTGACCAAGTTCGATTGAAGCTCACAGTTCCATCCATTCGTCGCTGAATAACAGTCCACCCAGGACCGGCAACACGTGAGTCACAGGACACGGAAAAGGATGGCATGCCAGGAACTTTTATCTCATAAATATCATTTAATTTACCAATGCAGCTTGAGGTTAGACAGTTTTCTGCTTTTACTTTATATTCTATAAGTATTTCTTTGATTTGAGACTTTAGATCATTCATCACGTTGTTCCTTTCTATAGTTTCATTTTGATGCTTTTCAAATGTTAGAAGTTGTTCTGCCAATTGAAGGTCCTTGGCTTTGATGGTCTCTTCATAGATTGCAGCTTTTATTCGCAATTCGGCCAACTGATGCTCTAAATTGCTTATCTGTTGTTCCTTCACTTGTATGCTGACTGTATGCTCTAGTACAGGTTGTATTATATTGAAACAATATGCATAACACTGCCCCTCCATCTTTTTGATAAGTGCGGCATTCTAGGCAAATCAATTTTAAACATAATTCAATAATCGACACCGTTTTATTTTCAATTTCAACTCACAGAATCTTCCGCTTCAATGCGAATCGTCGTCTGTTCATATTCATTATTCGATTTTATCATCACCACCGCAGTAAATAAAATAATTAAATGTATTACAACGATTTTCATTTTAATAAGAATTTAAACAAATGTCACTGTATCAACAACAATTTACAACTGAATCTCGCTGAGCTAAAACTATTCATTATAAAGTCTAAAGCTCTCATTTAAAAGTTGACTTATCTTATTATTTATGGAAAAAATAAATAAATAAAATGCGGAATGTGAAATTGAGATTATACTTCTTAAAAAAAAACAGAGAAGTCTTACTCATTTATATTCATATATAAATATATATATATATATATATATATATTACTTCGTATCGTAATTATGTATTAAATGAATTATGATAAGCATAAGTATAAAGTTGTTAAATTGACTCAAATAAATAATACAGAGTATTCGCTTAAATGTTGACACTGTGTGGCTTTTGGGCAGCTGTTGAACTTGGTCAACTTGGCAAACATGAACCCTTATTTTGTGGTGGCATTAACACATCATCTGTGTACCACTGTGCTCAACTCCGTGTGACTTTCTTTATTTGTTTACCAAGATGCTACCCAACAATTACATTTTGTGCACAATTTATTCATGTTTAGCAACCTTTCTTTGGAGGCATTAAAGCGCGTTCGGGAGACAGCGTCGGAAGCTATTGTTTTGAATGGGGCGACGATGGCGTCCCCCCATCAATAGATGGGTTCTGGTGAGTCAGACAATCTCGCATGTTGGGGCTGCTTACGGTTTGACTTGACTTCACTTGGCTTGGCTTGTCTTGGCTTGACAACCGCAGGCTCAGTTCCTGCGGCTTCCATTTTCATCATCATAAAGACTGTTGAAAAGAAATCGATATGGGGTAACTTAATCATGAAATGAAGTCGAGCCGTCAAGTTGTCTTTCATTTTTCAATTCCATGCAGGTATTATACCCTTGCTTAGAGAATTCTAAATCGTTGATGGCATTTGTAACATTGTATTTACTCATGAAGATGTTTAAATCTTCATTCATAACAATATTTATATATTTATTTATATTTATATATGTATATTTGTATTACTTCGACTATATTTAAATATTTACAAGTGTGTTTCATATTCGGCTTCTAGTCATGCTCTTCTATTGTTGTTTTTGTTATTGTTGTCACGTCTTCATGTGGGCGCTCCTCGTGCGTTGCCAACTACTTTTCCCTCTTCGCCTTTGTTTACCTACGAGTGGCCAAAAGTTTTTCCTTGCTTTTCTGTTTGTTTTCATGTCTAAGTTAGCTTACTTTTGTGTAGTAGCAAAAAAAAAAACTCACGAGAAATCTACAGACGAGCTGCGCGACAGTATAAGACCCGGTATTGATATCTAAACACGCTTATACTACTTCTTCTAATTTAAATATAATTATATACATATATATAAGTGAATTTAAGAGCAATACTTGCCATGTCGTTAAATAATATGAAGAAATTCACTAACCGAGGATCTCTTGATTGATGTGCCAACGCTCTAGCAATTGCGCCATTGCAAAATGACGTCACAATAATGCTCTCTCAATATCGTTCGCCCTTTGAAGAGAGGCGCAATAGAGAGCGACGGTAACTGAGCGTAGTGAAGTTACATCTCTGCAAGTTCTGCTAGTTCCTGTTGTTGCAATAATGCTGTCTCAATATCGTTCGCACTTTAAAGAGAGAGGCGCAAAATAGTGCGACGGTAACTGAGCGTAGTGACGTTACATTTCTGTTGTTGCAATAATGCTCTCTCAATATCGTTCGCACTTTGAAGAGAGGCGCAATAGAGAGCAACGGTAACTGAGCGTAGTGACGTTACATTTCTGTTGTTGCAAGTAAATGCATTTGTTGTTGTTCTGATGAAACTGTTTGCCGCTAAAGCAGCCACAAACCTTTGATTAGTCACTCCTTAATAGTTTCTGTGTTAGAGATTGTGATGAAATTTTGAATAAAACGGCCGGACGCAAGCATATACAATGTGTGCACAATCTAAAGTATGTAGCTGTACAAATACGATCGAGATAAATCTATTTGCGGATGCGGAAAAGGATGTGGCGAGTTGTGTTGCCGCTCTTACACGACTTTACTGTTGATGCAGATCAAGAATATGTATATTTTTTATAGGGTCACAGATGCTTGCTTCAGCCTGGCACATACATTTGCACATAATTGTTGGACCCTGTAACCATTGGGTACCGGGTCTAAAAACCTTCTTTTTTTTTAGCTATCCGCTTTGGCTTATGGGCTGCCTTCAATCACCCTTACCCCTAGCTGTTCTGCTTCTGGACTTGGACTTAACCTCCCTCTTTCTCTTCTACCTGTTTTTTTTTGTTTGTTTTTTTTTTTTTTTTTTTTGTTGCCAATCTTGTTCATTTCCGTTAGCGACTCCATTGGAACTTCGACTTACTTTACACATTTAGCTGGAATGCAGGTCAGTGCTGTGTTGTGTTGTGCAGTTTTATATTAATTTTGTAGCTGTCGGTTTTCCCTAGTTTCAACCGCCTGTTTCGAGCTCTTTTATAAGCGTACAACAAATGTTGTTGTTCTTGTTGTTTGTTATTGTTTGTTGAATTCAAAAGCATTCGGCTGCTTGGCATTCTTGCCAGGTAGCTGCTCTTATGCCTTATTGTTTCATTATGCAAACACTTTTTCAACAAACTTTCTGTGGCTTTTATTGACTGCATTTTCAGTTGGCTCAAATCTTACGTAATCCCATACACTATATAACAAAGTTGTTCAATTCAGCTAAACAAATTTAAAATAAATATAATAATATAAGAAAATAAAAAAATAAACAAAAACTTAAATTCAATATTGTTAAATGCATTTCAGACAACTTTAAGCTACTTAAATTGTAATTGGAGCAAGTTTATTACGTAATAATATAAATATTTACGGACTTATATTGAAGTGAGATTACAAAATTCTTAATGCATTTATTTTCTATAGAATTTCTGTTATTTTTCCATTAAGAAATATGTAAGTTCTTTAATTATTTTTACACAAAACCTTGGCTGGACTTTTGTTTGTTGCGATGGTAAAAAAATGTGTATATTCTTCGAACTGACATTGATTGAGGTTGTAAAATCGAAAGCCAACCAAATTGTTGATACATTTTGCAAGTTATTTAAAGTTCATTAAAAATGTATGACAGATTGAAAGGAAGAGAGAGAGAGAGAGAGAGAGAGAGGACTTGCTCCATTTTTATGTATATGTTTCCGTTTCCGTTTCCTTTCTTTTTTTTAATTTATTTACTTTTTGTCGTGTGTCTGCAATTTTTCATCTAGCTGCAAGTCGGGCAAGCAAGCAATTAGCAAAGTTTTGCAGTTCAATTGTGCAATACATTTTGCAATCAAGCACCCCTTCCCCTCGCCCACATACACACACACACACACACACACACACACACTTTCTCTTCACTCCATTCGACAGTTGACAACGCGCTTCAAATGTCATTGGCAACCCACAAACTTTAGTTCTGGCCAAAACAACAAACAACAACAACAACAACACAAATAGTTTACAGCAACAAATAAATTAACTTTTACTATACAGCTGTTGATACTTTTTGATTGCTATCACTGCATAAAAATGGGAGGCGCTTAGCAAATAGAGCACCCAACCCAACCAAAACTATATGCAGAAATCTAAATGTATATATTTTTGCATTTTGTATGCAGTTGACAACTCTATGCTGACAACAGGGACACACACATCTACCCCCCCAATGGGGATGACAACTTTTCTAATTTTCAGTCTATTTCTGTATGTTTGTGTGTGCAAATTGTATTCCAAGTGAGTTTGCATTTGTTTTTTGATTCGTTCATAAGTTACGTTTCTTTTGCTTTACTTCAGTAGTGTTTTAGTTATCTTATAGTTAGTGATGTCAGCTGCAGATATGGCCTAGGTACTTATTAGTTACAGTGAAATTATGCGTGTTAATAGCAGAAAGTAACAGCAACTGTTCAAGAAATACCCGTTGCAAAATAAGTAATAATTGTAGAAAGTCACTGGCACGATAACAATATTGGTATTAGTCACAGTTACTGCAAAAATATTAATAAATTATAGATAATTTTTTGGAATTCATAACATAAATATCTATAACAGTGACTGTTGCCATAACATTAAGTAAAATAGTAACAGTTACAGTAACTGTTAAACTGTTAAATATTCAGAAAGTAATAATAACTGTGACAGCCAAACAAGTTGATGACTTTAAAATACTTTACGGGCAAAACTCGCCATAAACTAGCGCTTCCTGTCAAGCTCTCTATAGTTATTTATATATATATATATATATATCTCTCTCTCTCATTCGCTTACTCTCCCTCTCTTGCTCTCGCTCTCTCTCTTTCTGTTTCTCTCTCCATTGCTAGTTTCAGAGCTGTCTGCCATGTTGTACGCTCTTTATTTTAATTACCATCTATGCTCATATAACAATTTCATAGCATACTTTTATGTTGTGCACTATTCGACCCAGTTATTGCGTTGCTCAACACTGTTTTGTGCAAGCGAGAGGCATAATAATAATAAAAAAAAATAAAAAACAAATACATTGCGCGCAATAGTTGGTAAAATAAACAAAAGTTTCCGCCTGCTCGGGCACATTTGAAACTTTATTCATGTGCTCCGTTGCTGCAGCTCTGTCATTTTGTTGTTTATTTCCCACAAACAAAATAAAAGAGGAAGAAATATGTACATATATACATATATATATATATATATATGTATATAAAAGAATAGAACAAACTTTCAGTTATTTGTTGTTAGTGGGTTACATGTTTACTGCTGAGTGAATATTTAAGTCATTTTTAATATTTTACCCCCCCACAAAAAATGTTGTATTCCAAATTTTTATGTTGCTTGTTCAATTGCAAGAATTTGCTGCTTCTGCTGCTTCTACCGCTTCTGCTTCGTCTACTTGTTCTTCTCCTGCTTCTTCTTCTTGATGGGTAGAAAACTGCAAGTACTTTTTAGCATAGTTCGCATGCCTTCAGCAACTGTGATTGAAAGGCATTTCTCTTGCTTTTTGCTTATATATACTATATATATATATATATATATATGTACATAACATTTTTTTGGTCTGAACATTTGTTGCATGTCACATTGTTGCTGCTAGTGCCTGTGCTGTGCTGTGCTGTGCTGTGTTTGGCTGCAACATAGTTGCAACAGTAGTTTTTGGCTGATGCTTTTTTGTTTGACTCCGGCTTACAAATGTTGCAACGTGCAACTATTAAATAGTTTTGCAGCAGCTGCCACTTTCAAGTGGCTGAAGATGCCACAAAAACTTTGCGCTTTGTGCCACTTAAATGTAACCTACAAATTTCCCGTGACCAACTGCAAAAACTTTACTTTATCTTTGTGCATTAAAACGTTGCAAACTCTGTGAGTCATCAAAAGTATTTAAAGATTTTTCATTTGAATTCCCTCAGTAGTTGGTCCAAACATTCCGCCAAAATGTATTAACTGTTGCAATTGCATATTAATGTTGTTGTCAGAGAGTTCAGCCTTCAAAATGTTTACAATAATTTAATAATCCTATTATCTAACTCTTTAGTTTTATGCTCGAATAATATTTTGTATTGATTTCGAGCTAATACCTTCAGTTCAAAGCAATTTCATCCGCTTGTTAATTAGCTTCAAATTGCAGTTAGATGAAGAACGGGGAGAGAGAGAGAGAGAGAGAGAGCGCTTCTTATTTAGGGATTACAAGTCGTACGCATTTATTGCTTATTAATTTTCGTAACTGAATGCCAAACGTTCAACTGCTTTCAGTTTGTGGGAAATCAATCAATTGTTTATTATTTACAAAGTAGAACATTGCCTAAGACCATGCTGGGTATCTATACAAACGTACGTCATTAATAAATGATAAACAAGGTAAATATCGAGAATGTTTGTCCTCGTGCATTCGCCTCGTTGCCTTTGATCGATGCTCTGCTGAATGTTGAATGTTCAACCGCTGTGAGTGTTGTCATAACCATCCATTGTACAATTTCACTCATATTAACAAACAACATAATTGTTTCTGTATTCAATGTGTGTTTGCTCAAGTCTCAAGTACATTTTGTTGTCTCTACCTTTGCACTGATTAGATATGTGTACATACATGCATACATATGCTGTCGATTGTGTGCAATGGTTTTGTAGCTCATTTAAATTTGGTTTGAGTTTGCAGGAGATTTTAGAAATTTAAGCCTGCCATGGTAACAGCCGGCAATATCCGTGTTGGTTTGCAATATAGTACACAAATGCTAATTTATATTTGGTACTTTTTTGTTTGACAATTGGGACTTTTTCTCTTGTGTATAACGCGATCCTGTTCTCGTCGCCACATATCGGCTATCACTCTCCTTGTCTATATTGATTTTGTTTTTGCTTGCTCGCCATTGGCACAGACACACACACATCAATATGCAGTTGGCTGTTTGTGTAGAATAACGGAGAGAGCAAGTATGAGCGAGATCTTTTTTTCTGCTTTGAGTTGGTTTGTGCTTTCTCGACGTAACGACGTCTCATACATCAACATGCAGCGGATAATTTGTGAAGCAATAACAGAGTGAGCAAGTGAGAGCGAGATAACATACAGCTGCAGTGCAAGAGCGAGCGACAAATGAAATCGTTTACAGATTTCTGTTATGCGACTGCAAAAATACTCATTATTTATATCAATATACAGCTAGATATAAAATAATTGCTCATTACGTTTATGAACGGAGGTTATACATAAAAATGTGTAATTTCCATGCTAAAGAAAAACTATAAATTCAATATAATTTAAATATTTATATATTCGCAAATATATATAAGAGCGCTGCTGAGTCCAGGGTATTTTATTTTGATGACTGCTCTTTTGTAAACGATACTTGCAATTAATGTGTTTAAGTGTGGATTTGTAATGCAGAGTATTAATATTTATTAAAGCAACATAAGTGATTAAGCTTTATACCACAATTCTTAATGAATTTATGCTTTTCCCTGGGGCTTTTCCTACTTCCTGAATATGCTTCATTCGCTGGGCCTCCAAAAATAACCTAATCAATATTTCAATTTGCCACACACAAAAAAAAAAACGAAGATAGATAAAAAGGGAAGATGGGAGATATTTAGCCAAATGCTAACTAGTCAAGCAATTAGTGATGGTTACGTTTCGTTGGGGCTCCGTGTCCATAATTGTTACGCTCGCCCATATCCGGGCGAATGGACAGCCATTCCACCCTTCACCCCCCCGCAAAACTCAGTCGCCAGTTGCTAGTCGCTAGTCGCCAGTCGCACTCAGTGCCCAATTACTGCCACACCAGTTGTTTTTGTATCTTTTGCACTGCTCTTGGCCATTGTCTAGAAGTATTTGCTGCCATTGGAAAACTCAAAGCCAAACCATATCGAAAGCCATCGCTTCGTATTGTGTCCATGTCTATGGGTCCCTTTCCAATGCAGCTTGCCATTGATTACGGAAATAGCGAAACGCTAAAATCAAACTAATCAGTTGAATGATTGGCGTTAGCAACGTTGACAGCGTCGCGTACAATGGCCACATCGATCGACCACCCACTTTAGCTCCCTCCAATCATTCCAGCCAGCTTCTTGCAAATGAAAATTGTCCCTTTTGTGTGTGTGCAAGTGTGTGTGTGTGTGTGTGTGTGTGTGTGTGTGTGTCTGTGTGTGTGTGTATATATACTCGCTGAGTTTTCATGAAACTTTGCTACCTTTTCTTTTATGCTGCGCTATCGAGCGCCCTCGTTGCCGTTGAGTCCCTTTGTGTCCAAGGCTGTTAACGAGTTTTTCCCGGAGTCTGACGCTCATTAAATGTGTGTAAACCGTCATTTGGAGCTGATGACGGGCTTGGTCCTCGACTGGTCGACATTTAAATTACTTTATAGCTGCCTCCATTTAGTTTATAATACCTACATTTTCTCAGACACTTTTCTCTTTCTCGTACTCGTTCTCGTTCACCTTATCTATCTCTATTTCTTTCCCATTTTTTTTCTTTTCTTATTCCTTTCGTTTTGTTTTGTTTTGTTTTTATAAGTAGTCTTAGCATTTTCTTGTTACTTTTAATTTGTCGCAATTTGAACTTGCTTCGCCGTTAATTATACGCCGTGTTGATTAGTGTGTTCTTACTCTAATTTCCTTTTGCGGTTTTTGTTGCAAAATGTTATGTTTTTTTTCTTTGCCATTCGCAAGTATTTGGTCAATTATTTGAACTTAATTTAAGAAAGTTGGCAACTAATGTGATGGGAAGTTAATATTATTTATGACTTATTTCTGAATTACAATAATTTGCCTAACTTAAATTGAATGAAATAAATTAGTTTTGTCTTTTAACTCTTTTTATATTATTTATATATCATTATATTATTTATATATATTTATTTTAAGCAATCTTCACTTGTATACAAATAAACTTTATAAATATATATATAAATAAATTCCAAATAAATAAATTACAAATATTTAATTGACAACCAAATTTAAGATTAATGGCTTAACAATATCTTAAACTTTTTTCTTCAATTTGTATTTGTTTTTCTTTTTAATATTAATATATTTAAGAATCTTCTTAGGAAATATCTGCTAATAAACTAAGATGTTATTCTCGATTCCTTAGCAGATTTTATATAATTAGAACATTAAAATATAAAAAATATCTTATGAATCATTAAAAGTTGCCTAAATAAAATAAAATAAAATAAATTAATTATGAGATTCAAATAAATAAATGTAAATATTTTTATAAATGCAAAAAATAAATAAAATCATTTAAAAAAAACCTTTATAAATGGAAAATAAAACTTATAGAATTAAAATACATTTATAAATGGAAAATTAAAAATTAAATCAATTCAAAAATCATTTTTATGTGGAATAAAATATTAATATATTAATATTAACAAATATTAATATTAATTATATATATATATATATATATATATATACGTATTTATATATGAAATCTAAAATAAATATATTAAAAAAGAGCACATTTAAGCATAAAAGTAAATTTTAAATAAAATTAAATAAAATAAATAATAAAATAAATTTAAATAAATAAAAAATAATCTTTCTAAAGATTTTTTTTTGTAATTATTTAAAGTGTATGCTGCGCAAATTATTGGCGTTGTTTTTATGAGCCCCAAAGCTAGCATGCAAAGTGTACAGCAAATTGGAAAAGTAGCTGCTTTTAAACAACACACACACTCACACACACACAAACACACACACGCACATACACATGCACATTTACATATGAATGCTACTACTTGTATATGTTAGTTGCTAACGGGATTTCTCTGTATTGTCTCAAACCCACAAATGTGGGCAACATTTTCATTTTTTTGTATCTCTCTCACACACACACACACACACATTTATACACACATTCACACACACACACATAATGCAAGGGTCACGCCCATAATCCATAAGTTAAACTCGCAGCTTAGTAGATGTGTGTGGTTAAGTGTGTGTGTGTGTGTGACGAGTGTATTTACGGGTGTGTGTCTCTCTGTGTGTGTGTGTGTGGTCGCTAACTGTCTATTTGGCGCATCCCTCAACATACTCTGCGGTTTGTAGATAAACAAAGTGCACGGAACAGAGACAACAACCAGAAACCCAAAAAAAAAACCCAAAAGAAAAGAACCAAACGAGTAACCCAAATCACACGCTTCAGACTAAAGGGTTCAAGTGGCTTTAAACGCTGCTCAACACTGGCACAAGGGTGGGCGCTGAGTAAACTGCCTTGTCTTGCGTTGTTGTGGCGTGGGCGTGCCCAGTGACTGTGTCATACAAGGCGTGTACTTTGTTAACAATTTATGATTATTTTTACTTGTTCGTGCGCCTTTTTATTTGGTATCTTGTGTGTTTCCCTTTCCCCCTGCCCTCCCAAGCAAACTACTACTGCTGACCCGCATTTACACCGGAAACAAAGAAAGGTTCAAAGGGAACAAGAAAATGTAACAAGAAGAAGAAGAAGCATATACAGTATTAATATAATATTTTTTTTTTTGCATAAAAAATGTAAATTTTTGCGTTGTGTCGCATTCTTAAGGCAATGATGATGTGCTAATTCTGACGCAACAAAATTGCTCATACGCCACATTGGCTGCCCTCACAAATATGCATAAGAGAGAGAGAGAGAGAGAGAGAGAGGGAGACAGCGACAGCGACATAATCATTTCAGTTTTTTTATGAACTCTTTGCAACATTCTAAGAGGATGGCAAATGTATAGGGAAATGTACACAAAGTTAGTTAGAAGATGAGTTAGTTATTTATTTATATAATATATAAATAATTTAGTTACGAGTGAGCTATTTATTTATATAATATATAATATTTATAATATATTATTTATATAATATATAAATAATTTATAAGCACAACGTGTAATTGCTCAACCTTCTCAGAACTCAGAGCAGAAATCTTCCACGTTTTCAATTCAAATCTAGCGACTGCTTTGCAGCTTAACTTCTCTCTTCATTACTTCTTCTTGCCACCACGTTGCAATGCCGCTGTCTTGCTGTCAAGCGTTGCCACCTAGTTGCACTGCTACTCTTCTTTACCTACAAATGTAGACAAGTTAAAGGAAATCAACTAAAATGATAGAAGCAAAGTAAAGCAGAGTAAATATAAATCAGTCGAGCGTGCGCGACAGCATAATACCCTGTAGAGTGTACTATTGTTGTGATAATTATGACAACTTAAGTGCATTTTGGACTCAATAAAGTGCCATAACACTCGGCTTTTGATCGAGCTAGCTGCTTTGAACTCACTGGCAAAGAACTCACATGACCATGTGCTTTTTGTATGTATGTGTCTATATTTCTGTCTCGCTCGCGCACATTCTGGCGCAGCTAAACGCTTCAATGCAAAATGCTTTAATATTTCTTTATACTTTTCTGCATAAGTTGCTTAATTCTAAGCCAATTTTCATGAAACTTTCACATACCTTTGAAAAGAGTTTTCTTTAAACGTGTGTTAAGTTAGAATTTTGTTTGTTCTATTTATTTATTTATTTATTTATTTATTTATTTATTTATTTATTTATTTATTTATTTATTTATTTATTTATTTATTTATTTATTTATTTATTTATTTATTTTATTTATTTATTTATTTATTTATTTATTTATTTATTTTTTTATTTGTTTATTTATTTATTTATTTATTTATTTATTTATTTATTTATTTATTTATTTATTTATTTATTTATTTATTTATTTATTTATTTATTTATTTATATATTTATTTATTTAACGTCGACTAACAGCAGTCGGCCCAAGTATAAAATCAAACTCTTATGACAATTAAATTAAAAATAATTACAAATGAAATTTGAGTGTAAAAATTGAGTTTAAAATGTAAGTTTAAAATTAAGATTAATTTAAGTTTACATTTAAATTTAAAATTTCAAATCTGTTATATAATAAATATTTGCTAATTATACAACAACAATAACTATGATTTCTAATTGCAAATGATTTGTAAATATCTCTAAATATATTTTGTTAGATTGCAATAAAGTTAATAAAATGAAATTCTATTATTTATTACCTGTAACTGTCAGTTACAATTGCCTTACAGCTTGCTTAGCTGTAGCAATGTAATAACGAGTTTGACAAAATAATTGACTTAGATATGAGATTTCCATATGTGCATATATATATATATATATGTAAATTTATATAAATTTGTGTAAATTTCATATCAACGCAAAGACACGTAAATTTAATTAATTTTATGCCTTTTCGACGAAGACAAATTTCAACACTAATTTGGCTTATATGCCTGGCTTGACGTGGCCTGGACTGTCCTGGCCTGGGTCTGGCCTGGCTTGGCCTTGTTGTTGATTATGTCTAATAATTTTTGATTGCTGTCCAGCTAGCAGAGAAATTCATTAAATATTGATTACACACACAGGCAGATTATCTAAATACTTGACAGAAATGCCTGGAAGACAATGGCAACAGCTACAGAGAGAACAGATGAGAGCAAGGGTGTGAGCGAGACAGCCTATCATATCACTTGACTCTTATCAATGCTGAACGCTTCTTGTTAATTGCATTTTAAGCTTTTGGCATATCTCAACAACCATACAGCCATAGAGCCAAGCTGTGGCATCCATTTCCATTTCCTTTTTCCTTTTCCATTTTCCATTTTGTTGTCTATGTTGTTTTTCCCCATTTGCCCAACGTTTGCTTTTTTGCGTTTGGCGTTTTACACTTTTGCCAAGAGTCCATGAGCGTCGTGTCAATTATTTGCTACATAAATTCTCAAAAATTCCAACAAAATGAAATGAATTGCAGTTATTTTCGTTTATTTGCTTGAGATTTGCGCAAATGTTGAAAGTATTTTTGCATTTTCTTTTGCTATTTCCAATTTTCATTTGTTCTACACAGAGTTTGTCTCTCTTTCGCTCTCTTTTTCGCTCTCTCTCTCTCTCTGTCAGCTTAGTCGGCTTAAACTACTTGATGCGATTCATTTTAAGTGGCATCTTTGTTCAAGCCCAATTATTCATTGCATTTCTAATTGCACTTGGAATGTTTGAGAGAAAACATTGCTTAAAACAGTTAATAACATTTGTTTGGTTCAATAATGTTATTGGTATTGTGCGCATTTGTTTATAGAGCAGTCGAACTGTCTTGTGCTGCCATTAGATTTAATATTAAATTAAATTATCCTTAATATAATTGTTATTATTAGCAGCATTAATTAATATATATATTTAATTTAAGTCTTATATATAATAAATATAAAATATAATACAAATTACAGCGCTTTTATATAGTTTTATTTTTATTTTATAATGTTTAATCTATTTATTTTTCTTTTTTTTAATATTATTTTTAAATTTTTTTACTTTATATTTCTTTTTTTTCTACTTTGTCTTTCTGCTTCCGCTTCTGTCTTTCCTCTCTCCTCTCTTTACCTTTCTCATTCTCTTTACCTATCTCTGTTTCATTCTTCCCTTTTTTTTCTTTTAAGTCGCTTCTTTATCCGTATCATACTCTTTCTCCACCCATTTTTTCTTTCCTTTCTTTTTACAAGTGTTCCTTCTTCCTCCCATCCTTATCACTCTTTTTGTTTCTTAATCTTTTTCTCTTTTTTCTTTTTCTTTTTTCTCTGTCCTTTTCTCTGTCTCTCTCCTTTTATCTTGCTCTTCTTCCCCTGTCATTTTTCTATCACTCTCTCCTTTTTAAAATTTTCTCTGTCTCTCTCTTTTTCTCTCTCTCTTTTCCCATCTTTCTCTCTCTCTCTCTCTCTCTCTCTCTCCCTTTTTCTCTCTCTTTTTCCTTCTTTCTCTGTCTCTTTACTTCTTTCTCTCCCTTTTTTCTCTCTTTTTTTCAATTTCTCTCTCTCCCTCTTTTTCTCTCGTTCATTATTTCTCAATTATTCTCTTCTCTCCCTCTTCTCTCTCTTCTTATTTCTCTGTTTTCTTTTTCTCTCTTTCAATCTGGTCGCTTATTATCTTTTTGACTCCTTCTCTCACCGTTTTTCTTTCGTTTATCCTCTTCGCACTATCTCCCTCGCTTCCTCTCTCGCTCTATGCCCCTTCGTTCGCTCTTTCCATCTTTCTCTTCACCTATTTCCATCTCTCTTCTTTTTCTATGTTCTTTGTTCTCTCTCGCTCTCCCTCTCTCTCTCTCTCTCTCTC
Organism: Drosophila macrospina; assembly: GCA_035042075.1. Lineage (NCBI taxonomy): Eukaryota > Metazoa > Arthropoda > Insecta > Diptera > Drosophilidae > Drosophila > Drosophila macrospina. The sequence continues at coordinate 1,300,509 of JAWNLW010000359.1, forward strand.
TCTTTCTCTTTCCCTATCTTACACAGCCTCTCTTTATCTGTAACAGAAAAACTTCTTCATTTTCTATTACAATATTTTGTGCTCATTTGGTGAACTTTTGTTGCTAACAACTGTTGTTCACATTCATGTAAATTGGAAAATCTCGGTCAATAAACATAATATAAGGCAACCCTCCCTCTCTCTCTTTATCGCTCCCTCTCTCTCTCTCTCTCTCTCTCTCTCTCTCTCTCTCTGTATCTCTCTCGCTCTCTCTCCAGCATCTCCCCCTCTTCACTACTTCAACATATTTCATAGCATTTCGTGAAAGAGACTCACAAAGAGACCCGTTGACAAAGCGTATGCCATACAAACACACACACACACACACATATATACACACACACACACACACACACAGATACACACACACACACACGCAAATTGCAACAAGCGTTGCCTGCTATTGCCATTTCCATTCCCATTTCCATTTCATTCGCTGTGTTAACTGTTTTGCGATTGGGGTTTTGAGTTCTGTTTCTTTTTTTTTTTTTTGGCCAAAAGCGAGCAGTGGCAGGGGAGGGGGTCAGTCGGCTGTTGCTGCTGCCGTTGCTGCTGCTGTGGATGTCGTTTTGGTTTGCCGAAACGTCTCTTGCATACAAAGCACAACATAAATTCAATATAATAAACATGTGGAGACCAAAACCGAGAGTTACCCTACCCTCCCCTTCACCCGCTACACACTCGCCCGCTGCAACCTTTGGCAATTGCAATTGGCTAAACAATAACATGGAAAGCCTTCTTCCTGCTGGCGCCCATGTTGACCCAGTTAAACAACGCCCACAATACAAAATGCTTTGTGTAGTGGTAAGGGGTAGGTGTGTGTGTGTGTGTGTGTGTGTGTGTGTGAATATAGGGGGCAACATTTTCTTGGGTTATTTAGTTCATTGCAAGTTGGCGGATATTCTGATGGATGTGGCATTTGCACACTTTACATTGACTCGCTTTAAACTTAAGTTGAGTTGTTGTTGTTCGTTGTTGCTATTGTTGTTGTTCCTATTGTTGTCGTTGTTGTTGTTGTTGTTGGTATAACACTGCCAAGTGAAATTGCTTGTAATGCATTACAAGGCAAACTTTTCTCTTTTCTCTCGATTGCATGGCTTTGAGGCGTCTTGGCCAAACTGCTAGAACGAACCTTGTTGTCTCCAGATTGGTAGTAGCCCCCCTCCTTTTGGCTTGTCTGTCTTGTCGTTCGCTTTACTTACTTTGGCACTGGCTTTCAAACTCACCGAACAAAGTCGCCAACTTGCCTGCAGTTTTCTTGTCTCCCTTCAACCCTCCCCTCTTCCTTCTTTGCCACTCCACTCCAACATTTTCTACTTCAAATCTCCAGGGTCGTGTCGGATTATTGGCTGGTTTATGCAACCAGTGAGTGACTGCTTCCAACTCCAACTTCTCCCCCATCTCTCTCGCCCTCACTCTTTCGTTCCCTCTCTTCACTCTTTCGCTCTCCTCTCTCTCTCTCTCTCTGTCTGCTAGCTTTGTCGTCCTGTTGGCGTTATCTCTCGATATGCAGCATTTTTGGGCATGTGGTCAACTTTGTCTTGGTCAGCTGGTCAAACTTTTTGCCAACTCTGGCTATTTAATATGGTAATCATTTGCAAGTCAGTCAATTGCCCTTTGTGTGTTGTATACTCTAATTTGCTGGCTAAATGTCAATTAGCTTAAAACAACGCTTTGGCCAGCAACACACTATCGAGCTATAATATTTATAAACTATTTAATATTTAGTGTAAGTAACTTATTTAACTTGATAATATTATTTATTTTTATAACTATAATATATATACAAATATATAAACAAATTTTTTTTATAAACTTTATAGTTTTATTTATAAAATATTATTGAAAAGTATCTATTTACATATATTAAAATATTTTTCAAAGCTTTATCAATGAATTTTGCTCAATTTGATTTGAATTTATAAATATTTAAAGTTTACTTGAATATACAAATTATTATTTAATAATATACTTCAGCATTTGAAAGTCTTTTTATAGATACTACATTTATGAATTATACGTGTTTTATTAAAGTATTCATTTATTGATAATTGTTATATTAAAATAATTAAAAAATATTTTCAACTGCTTTAAATTTAAAATATGATAATTATCTTTTTTCGTTTATTTAATCTGCATTTAAATCTCTATTTGATACATTTTAAATTTGTATAAAAAAGTAAATATATATAAATATAAATTTAAAATATTATATATTCATTTAAATTTTAGTATTTTAATTTATTAAATTGTTTAAATATTCTTTTCTTTTTTGTAAAATATTATAGGTTTAATTACAATTGTATAAAGATTATTCATAATATTTTGTAAGCTTGCAATATTAGTATTTTAATATATTAAATTTTCTAAATATTATTTTCAATTTGCTAAATATCACGAATTATTACTGTATATAACCTATTATTATATTATATTTTATATATTTAAATATTTTTGAAGACTTTTTATTGATGCAACATTTAACATTTTCACTTTATGTATTAAAATAGGAAAAAATTGTTTTATTTCAATTGGATTCAAATATTTATTAAGCTTTCTTAAAATTTTAGCAATTAATAATATTTAATATATTCTACATAGCTTAAATTATTATTATTTTAATTCATTAACATTTACTGAAACGTTTACTTTAATTGTACATTTCTACTTTATTTATTGGAAGATTTTATAATTCGTATGAATTATTATTGACTTTTAAAAATGCATAATAATTGTATAATTGTAAAATAATAATTATTTTTTAATTTATTAACATATTTTGAAACCTTTTTATTGAAACAATTTAAATGAAATTGAAATTGAAACTTTTAATTACAAATTATTTTAAGTTTCATTTAATTTTAAAAACGTATAAATAATAATAATAATAAAACTATTTAAAATAGCTTGAATTCTTAGTTTTTATATATTACATTGTTTTAAAGATTGTTTTCAATATTCTTTAAGCTGCTTTAAAATTTTAGCAATGTTTTAATAATATTTAAAATATTCTACGCAGCTTAAATTATTATATATATTATTATTTAAATTTATTAACATTTAGTGAAACCTTTACTTTAATTCTAGATTTCTACTTTATTTATTTGAAGATTCTATAATTCTTAGGAATTATTATTAACTTTTAAAAATGAATAATAATTGTATAAATGTATAATAAAACTAGTACTTTTATTTTTTATTTATATTTAACTATTAGAAGATTAATAATAACATTTTATTGTAATTAAAATGTTTTAAAAATGTTTTTAAGGCTATCAAATTGTATAAAGATTATCTGTAATATATTTGCTTAAAAGTTATTAATATTTAAGAGCCCCATGCAGCTAACAGACGCTATTGGCAACTGTTACAGCAACAACAACAACAAATTGGGAGCTTGCCTCATTAGGGTGTTGCCTGCGTTTTCTTGCGCGTCTACAATTTCCTCTTAATTTGTAAAAGTTCTGTGAACTGCTGCTGCTGCTGCTGCTGCTCGTGTTGCCGCTCCTCAGTTGTCAGTTTGTTAATAAATTGAGCCAACTTGAGCTGTGTTTATGCAAATTGACAGTCAGCGCTGGGCTAATGGCGAAATGCTCTTAAAAACCCAACCAACCCCGCCCACTAATCGCGCACAGTCTGTTGCACAGGAAATTTACAGACAGCTGACTAATTCGGATGCTGCCACCAGCCCCTCAAATTACTTCCCCTTCCCCTCTCCAACATTTGACACACTCAACGCGTCGCAACACTTGAGCAGCATATTAACTAAGAGCAAGGCTAACCGAAAAATGCTTTTAAATGTTAAGGCATACGTGATTGTGCAGTGTGTGTGTGTGTGTGCGTGTGTGTGAGGGTTGATCTACAATAATATTACGCATACGCCCTGTGCTGCGACTCATTACTCATACGCCGCATAATCCGCTGATTGCTAGACTCATTTTTTATGCACTTTGGCAAAGTTTTTTGATGGCTCACACACACACACACACACACGCACACACAGTTCACATGCACATATATAATTTTGTTATCAGCAAATTTTCCTTTGGATGTGGTAACCAGCAAAACGAACATTGCGCCAGTTTCAGTTACAGTTTTTGTCTCTGCTGCAAAAACACATTATCGAAATGAGTTTTTGGCTACAGCCAGCAGCGGCAGCAGCAGCAGCAGCAGTCAAAATAACAAGTCTAAACAAGTCTCAAACACTGTAGGGGTGCCACTCCAAATAAAAACAAGTCAGGCAGCTACAGTTGAGGGAACGACTGTGGGAGATTCTGTACTAATCGGGGAAAGCAAAAAAAATTAAGTAATACATATTATAATTAACTTCAATAAATACTTTTTACAACACTTTGTCGCCGCTCGAATTCGCTTCCTATTAAGCAAATATAAAAGTAAATTTAAATGCCATATACAACGCATATAAAAACCGAATTGATCGGGACTCGAACTCGCGATCCCTTGATTGACATTCTAACGCTCTATGCCCTGGGCCACCGACGAACGATTTCGGCAGCCGACAAAGTCAAAATATCACACTTCGTATTTTCGTTTCGTTGCCCGCCCTTTGCAAGTTTCTTTTGCTTAAGCAATGTTCAACTCATTATCGTTCGTTCTTGGAAGAGAGCAGCAATAGTGAGCGCGCGAGAGCGAAGGAAACAAACAACCGTTACTTTTTTTGCGCGTTGCTGTGTATACATGTATAACTGTAACTGTACAGCGCGCGTCTGTTTTTACTGAGATGCTTGTAAAAACAATGCTGACAAATCACAATTGGTGGTTAAAAAAAAACGCGACTTGTGCATTTGAATTATATAATATTTATAAAATTATAAAAACATTAAATTTTGTCTGGGACTCAGCAAGCCTCGTCGAACCGCAGACCTCTCGTCCGCAAAGCCTCAACATTTTGCCATAAATACAACTACAACTAGTAATGCGACCAACAGAGCTGAAATTTGGCTAACAAGTGGTGCACAAGGCCAAAACATAAGTCGATTTATTGTCGGATAACATAACACAACTGGCTTTCATTTAAATGTGGTCAGCACAAATGTATGAGCATATGAAACAAAACAGAAAGAAAACCAAAAACAACTTCAATTCATTAACAACATTTTCCAACAATTTTCCAACAGTTTTCCTTCAGCTGCAGTTGCTTTATGTGTTGGCTTTAATGTCTTTGTTGGTTTCATTTAAGCTGATTTACTTTTCGCGGTAATTGTTTGTTTGCTTTTGCTGGCATATTTAATGCGAGTTAAATTCATGAATGCGAGTAAAATTCATTAAATATTTATTTTCGTTAATGAGTAAACATTAATATACTTGCGATATTTAATAGGCACTCGTTTTAATTCACGTTAAGCCATTAACAAGAATTATGCAAGTTTCTCGCTAAAATATAAAAAATAAACTGATTGAAATCATTTAAGATTATATACAAAGACTTCAGTTATTGTTTATCAAACTTATAGCAATTGCAAATTAATATTTCAAGCTTAAATCAAGGTTATTAAAACTAAATTTAATTAAAAATATTATTCGAATCTCTTACATAGAAAAACATGTTTAAAAAATAAATAAAAAGACAGCAAAAGTTTAGTTTATAAAAAGTAATTTAAGTTTGAATTAGAGTTTATAAAAAATACGTTAAAAAAAATAAAAGACAAAGTGTTAAGTATATAAAAAGTAATTCGAGTTTAAATTAGAGTTAATAAAATATATGTTTAAACAAACTGCAAAGACAGCAAAGGTTTAGTTTATAAAATGTAATTCAAGCTTAAATTAAAGTATATAAAAAGTATTTCTAGTTTAAATTATAGCTATTGTTAATTATTTTTTTACAAAACAATAAAAAAAATTAACAGAATAGGCTTAGTTTATAAAAAGGAGTTAAAGTATAAGTTAATTATGTTTAATAAATCGGCATAAAAAATGCTATAGAAAAATATATTAAAAATATTAAAATACAGCAAAGTATTTTACTACTTTTTATAAACTATATAAATCATTTTAAAAACTACACATAAAAGCTAGTAAAATAAACTAAAACTAGTTGAAATCTTTAGCAAAAACACAACTAAAAATAACATGAAAAAAGGAAAGCTTTAAATTGTGCAAAGAATAATAAGAATAAAAACTTAAAGCTGTTTTAAGATATGCAAATTATATGCTGATTTATATATTTTACAAATTTATATTTAATATTTTAAATTAATTATTTCGTATATTTTTTTCCTTTTTAAAATATATGATAAAAAGTATAAATATATTTCAGCAATAATTATGTTAAATCACAGATAAATCTCAAATAGCAAACACAGCGCCATCTAACGTCCGTTTTCTAGATACAAATGCTGTCATGTTAAACCGAGTTAAAGGAGGTAGTGTTGAAACTGATTACAGAACAATATAATGCAACGTTTTTAACTTTTTACAATTTTACATTTATTTTACAAATATATATTTAATATTTAAATTAAATATTTTCTATATTATTTATTTATTTTAAAATATATGATAAAAAGTATATATATAACTGATCAATAATTATGTTAAATCATAGAAAAATTGTCAAATAATATTTTCTCAAATAGCAAACACAGCGCCATCTAGCGTTTGTTTTCTAGCTACAAAGGCTGGCATGTTAAAGGAAGTTAAAGGAGGGAGTGTTAAAACTGATTACAGAACAATATACAATTCGAATAAATTCCAAATAATATTAATGAAATAATTTAAAGATTCGTCTAAGCGAAGCACACACACACACACACAGAGAGTTTGAAATGAGTCGCCCAAGCGCAGCTGCTGTCAGTTTGGTAGAACGGCTTAGGCGTTTTGCTGTGGGGTTTTATGCTTAAGCTGCGTACAAATTGGCTGGCTAAAAGCAGCCCAAATAGAGAGCAAGGCGTACATATGTGTGTGTTTAAGTGTGTGTGTGTGAGAGAGAGAGAGAGAGAGAGAGAGAGAGAGGGAGGGAGAGAGAGCGGAAGACTGAATATGTGGAGCTATTTGATGTAGCATTAGTTGGAGGTAATCTCTGTCTTCCCCTTGGCCATATAAGACTGTTGCCCTGTCGGACTATCAAAAACGAGTTGGGGACACGCCCACAACAACAACACAACAGCAACAACAACAACAATTACAACAACAATAACAGCAGCAGCTGCTAATGTGTCTTTGTCTTTGTGCTAAGAATAGCTGGACATGCATGTGTGTGTGTGTGTGTGCGTTGTGTGCGTGTGTGTGTGTGTGTGTTTGCGTTGTGTGTGTGCGCCTATGTGTATGCAATGCTTTTGCTGTTGTAATTGCTGCTATTACAGCTGCCTGTTTGTTTGTTTTGTTTGCTGCTTATATTGTTGCCGTTGCCTTTAAGCTAAAGACTTAATGCGCTTTGGCCCGGCCAACAGAATCGTTTGCATTTGCCCTGTACTACGTACAACATCCGCTTCGAAAAATAAAAAAAAAGTAAAAAAAAAATTATGCACAAAAAGCGAAAATAAAAGTTAAATCAGTGCAAGTATATGATGAGGTTGAAAGCATGCTTGCGAAAGTGGAAAAATGTGTACAAGAAAAGAGGAAAATAACACACACACACACCCACACACACACACACCCACACACACACACACCCACACACACACACACCACACACACACACACACACACCCACACACACACGTACTTGTAGTATATAAACTCTTTGTCAGTCGCTTTACTTCTTTTGGTGCTTGGTGACTTTGCAATTTGCTTGCTTTTCGCTTTTCAAGAGGTTTTTCAAAAATTATGCACTTCACACACAACCACACACTTCCTTCTTTCGTGTGTGTGTGTGTGTGTGCTCTGCTATTGTGACTGTGAACTTTTTATGCAGCACTCTCAAGTGCAAACAATGTCAACATGTAATTTGTGCCGCACACACAACATTTTCTAGCTTAATGCAAAAACATATTAAAAATTGCAAATTCTCAACAACAACAACATTTGCTGCCTAGAAACATTGTCTATTTCTAATATTCAAGTATTTGCAACATTATTAAGTATTTGTTGCTGTATGTAGAATATGATTTGTGGTTATTGAAAACATTCGGAGCTGTAGATATTATTAGAAGCAATTTAATCTTATTTAATTTTATTTAATTTATTTATTATTATTATTTATTTTATTTATTTATTATTATTATTTATTTTATTTAATTTGCTTATCTAGCAATAGAAATTTGTGAAATGAAATGTGTCTTATATTATTAAATATTTACTTACAATTAAAAACATTATTAGCTTTATTCAAATGTAAATATTTGTTGTAATATTTAAAGAACTTAGAAATAGAAATAATAGAAATTTAAATGATATTTATTAAAATTTTTAAAACATTGGAATTGCATTTAAAAATTATGCATTGTTTAAAAAGAAATTAATACTAATTAATAAATATTTATGAAATATGACTTTTACTATTAAATATTTACTGAGATTGAAGTTAATCTTAACTAATTACAACTTTAAGTTTATTTAAAAGTAAATATTTATTATTATTTAATAGAAATTTGCGAAAAGTCACAAAATTGCAATTAAAAATAAAAATATTTAAATATTTATATAATTCAATAAATAATTAGCCAAAAGTCTTAAAACGTAAGAATTGCACTTAAAAATAATTATGCAATATATAAAAAAGTATTATATTTACATTTATATTTATTTAAATAGTTATTTGTTATATTTTAAAACTAATTTTATAAGTTTTAAATATAAAATGATTTAAGTTAACAAATGCTAAAACCGGCTTAAACGAAAGCTTAAATATTCCACAATTTCTCTGTGTTGTTATGCATACTATACATAGTATTTGTGCATATATAAATAATTCTAAATTCGTAAATTGATTTTTCTAAAAGTTTGTAATAAATCACAGATTGCTCGTTCGTTGAATTTATTTAAAAGTTTTCACTTTGCTTTAATGCCGCCTCCCATCAGTTGTTGGGCTCGCCTCCCTCCCTCCCCAACCAACTTGAAAGCCATATTGTGTGGGCCTGGGCGAAAAAAGTACTCCAATTATTGGGCACGTGCGTAAGGTCGGCAGTGCCATCAATTTACATGTAAATCGCCTCAAGTTGATGCTGTTATATAATATATATATATATATATACATACATATATAAGACTGCAGAGAGAGGAAACGCAGCAATCAATTGATTCATTTTCATTCCACGAATGCGAGGCTAAGCTTGAAAGCATTTTTCAACTGATTGGCCAAAAAAAAAGAGCACAAAAAATAAATGAAGAAAAATATAAAAAAAAAAATACATAAATACAAATATTCAACAAGGAAAAGTTAAGTCGAAAGCGAAATTGAAATTGAAAAAAAATATACCGCAATACGCAGTGCAAAAGTAAGAAAATGAAAAGCGCACACACACACACACACACTCAAAGTCAATTGTAAGCCAATGCCAGACATCATAAATTTGTGATGAAAGATTGAACAAAATTTAAGAAATTTCATTTATGCATTTCTTTTTTTTTTGGTAAATTGTATGCACAGTGGGATTGAATGTTTGTATTTAATTTACAATTTGTTTTGTTTTCTTAAAACTGTTAAACTTTTACTTGTACGCTGATAAAAAGTGCTACGTGATTTATTGCACTTTTCTTGGATTTCATTTGACAAGCTTTCGTGCGGTTTACGTGCGCAGCTGCGACGCAACGCGCTGCTGACTTCACTGCGACTGCGGTTATACACCCAAACCGACCTTCAAGCTCACTACCCCCTCCCCCTCGATCACCATCACCATGACTTGACATGCTGCCGCACAAATTTGGTTGGATGTTTGGTGGGGGGGAGGGAGTGATTGGTTGGCAAAAGCTGCTGCTGTACGTTGTTCTGTTTACGTTGGAGCCTGTCAGCTGCCCTGACTGGCGTTGCTCTCAAATTGCAACGAAATGAAGAAAAATCTTTTCTTCTTTGTGGAAACTCGGTGCAGCAAATGAACTTAAAGCTTATTATGCACCTGCAGTTGTTGCATTTATTGTAAACGGCAAAATCATTTATCTAGTTTGCTGTGCCACAGTGGCAGCAAGTTGAGTTGCCACATTTCACTTTAATTTACTCAGCTTGTTAATAAAGAATGTGTGAATTTAGTTCGTTTAATGCACAAGTATTTTAGTTGTATATTCATATTCTGCTGCATTGTTGTTCACCATAATCTGTCCGCACAGAAAGTTCTGCGCGTCTCAATGCCGCGTGCTGACTGCTGAATACAGCTGACTTCATTTCGCAATTAGCTTAATCGTCCTATCGCCCTCTCTGTTTCTCTGCCACAGTCAGCGCCCTACGAGCAGATTCTTACACAACAGCATTCCTTCTCTGTCAAACTCTCCGCTGCTTTGCTTTACGCTGCTTTTGGAAACTTCTAGAGCAAAACTTCTTCTGCATGGATAAATTGAAAATATAAATATATTAATTTGTTTACTTAGAAAATATATGTAGAAACAAAATGCATATTTTAGCTCTTTCAGTATGCATTTAAGTTTTCTTATTTCAATTAAAATAATAATTAAAATCAATTCCTAACTAAATTAAATGAATTTCAGCTATCAATATGAATCTATAAAATTGTTTTTATTTCAAGTAAAAGTCAAAAGCAAGTAAATTAGCAGAACAGCTTTAAATGATCGTAAAATACATTTTCCATTTTCCAATTTACTTTCCACTCCAGCATTAATAGCGCTCCAAAAGATTTGAGTGAATACGAAACTTGCAAATTGTAAGCGTATTAGAAACCCATCAAAAATTGAACAGCAACAAACAGTTTATGGGCAAATATTGGCAATAAAAATAAAAAGAAAAGGCAGGCAAATAGTACAGTAGAGCGATGAGGGCTGGGGGCATCAGCCAATCCCCAAAACGCCCGCATCATTCATCAACATCAAGCTGAATCAAAATAAAGGAAGCAGGAATCTCAATGCAGCCGGACGTAGGACGTAGGGTGTATGAAAGTCTTATCTAAAAACTTGGGCGTGCTGGAAAACTGCAGTGCGAAAACAACAACAACAACAAGAACAGACAACAGCAATCTGAAAGAGGAATCAGCTTAACGAGACTGCACACACACACACACACACACACACACACACACAGACCGACAGCCTTAAGCCTATCAATCAAAATGAGCATAATATAACCATATAACTGAAAACGCTGACCAATAGCTTAAAATATTCAAGTTGAGCGCATTTAAGCCCATTTTGTGTCAGCTACTGCAACCAAATTGAATCACCGTCAAGGCTGGCTGCGCAAAAGTGCGGGGTATTCCTCAGTGTATGACACATGCAGTTAAAAATGAATAAACGCTGTAGCTAGTAAGGGGTAGTGGGGAGGGGTGTTGCCTGCTACAGATGATGGCATTAAACGCTCGTTTGGCTGACACAAAACGACGTGGATCGATGGTAGCAAAGACACTGACAATTTTTTGGGTTAATGGAATTTAAGTGAGGGAGCGATATATACACACACACACACACACACACACGCATACACATATATATGCAGTGGTCGACAAAACACAACTCAAATTGTGCTTTTTCCCCCTCCTTCCATTTCTTTTTCTTGGCTTCTTTTTTGTTGTGGATAGCGGCAACTGATTGAACATTTTTCAATCAAGTGTTCAACAGCCGGCGCCCAAAGCGACTAATTTAGACTAAAACTCAGAGAGAGAGTGAGCGAGAGATAGAGTGAGGCAGGAAGAAGACGCCGCTGGAAGTAGTTTTTCCAACTCAAAGCTCATTTGAGACAAACTAGAAACCAGTTTCTTTATAATAGTTTCTCTCTGTGCTATCGATGAGGAAAAACCTGCCAAATGCGGCAAAAACGATAAACAAAATGAAAATCAGACAGAGAGGGATAGAGAGAGAGAGTGATATAGAGAGTGACTGCTAGAGCGAAAGAACGAGAGAGAGAGAGTGCAATATAAATAGAAAAAGAAAAGTTGTTTGCCGCACAACTCGGGCAATTGTCGGAAGCTATTGCAGTTGTTTTTCATTTTCTTGGCCCAATGTTGGTCAAACGCTTTGCCATATTCAATTTTAATTTAATTTTTTTTTCTTTTTTATTTTCCACTTCGCAACAGTAAATAGCGAAAGTCGTTTTCAGCTAGTTTTCTTATGTGGGCCAAATGTGTGCAGCTGCTCTCTGGGCCACAATGCATGTGCAAATAAGCAACAGGCCAAGACCTCAATTGCAGCTGTTATAAGATATTTGTTGCGGTAGCTCTTGGGGCTTGCAATAAAACAGTGTTGGTAAATGGTTGCAATTTTGACACTCGTCTAATTGATTGACATTGCAAAGTTGCAAACATTTTGTAATTTTAGCATTATTAGTTACCGTTTTATAAGTAAACAACTGCTAAATAGTTGCGAATAAGTAGAATTAACTATTATATGTATTTTAATAATATTTATTATGCAATGTTGGGTCGATATAGCCATATCCGTATGACACCTAGATCTCAGACACTATAAGAGTGGCAACACTACTGGCAACGCCCCCTTCTGATCCGCCAAATCGATTTATTTCGATCGTATTTGTAGAGAGCTGCTTACTTATATTTAGTATGTGCTTCTGTCTAACAGTTTTCTGAAATTTTCATTACAATCGGAGCTTAAACAAAGAAACTATTATAGAATGAAATATCAAAAGTTCATGATAGCCTTAACGGTAAACAGTTGATTTAATCAGAACAACAACAACAAAACACTGCGAGTACGCAAGCTCAAATCTCGCTGCTGTCAATTTTTCATTCAACTTTTAATTTTTAGTAGATATTAATTAAATATTTACTATTATTTTATTTACATATGTTTTATTAATCTTGCCTATATATGTCAGAAAATATTAATTACCTAAGAAATAACAACATTTTGCTAGAAATTTGTAATCATCTATATGTACTATGCACATGCATAAGCTGCATCGCAAAAAAAGTAACGACACTGCGCTCAGTTAGCGCCTCTCTTCAAACTGCGAACGATATTAAGAGAGCATCAGTGCAACAACAGGAACTTGCAGAACTTACAGAAATGTAACGCCACTACGCTCAGTTACCGTCGCTCTCTATTGCGCCTCTCTTCAAAGTGCAAACGATATTGGGAGAGCATCAACGCAACAACAGAAACAGACAATGAAAGGAAAGTGAGAATAAAGTATTTTACTTTTGCCGACCACCGACGTCATTTTGTAATGGCGCAATCGCCAGAGCGTTGCCACATCAATCAAGAGATCCTGGGTTCGCTCCCGTTCTCTATGCCTTTTGCTATCTATCTGCACAATGTTTGATGTGTTTTTTTGACGAGACATGTATAAATGAATGTTTGTTTCGACAAGTGTTTTCAAGTGGAAAAGCATGGCACTTAAATTTACCTTTGCCGCTTGCCATTAAAAATCTTGATGTTATTATATTTATATTATAAGAAGTAGCATAAGAGTTTTTAGAAATGAATACCGTGTCGTATACTGTCGAGCTGTTGCTTACCCGCTTGTTACCTACATGTTGCTTTAGAATATAATAATAAATAGAAATGTTCTCGTATTATCATAGAGGGTATCTTGCCATCGAGCACACAACCACTGCACAGCGCTTTAATCCTTTCATGTTGCGATAAAATTCCCAGATAAAATCGCATCTCAACCTCAATATTCTTGATGCGTTGTTTTGCTCTTATGTTATTATTATTGCCTATTATGCTTAGCAGCCTTTCAATGGAATTTTATATCTTTTTATTAAGCTATTATTTGAACCTTCATCGTCTGCTATTTCCTCGGGCTAAGCACACTTTAACCACTCTCAGCAAATTCTGACTCACCTTCATTTTCCTTCTTAACTTATGCTTTAGTGCTTTTAGCGTTTGTTTAAGTTGTCCTACGACATAGAGAAAGTACTATATACACATAGAGTATACCTAAAACTATATAATGTAGAGCTCTCTCGCTGTCTATGGCTGCTCTGCTTATATTTGTCTGCGTTTTGTGTGCATTTTCTAGGTCAACTACTCAAGTGACCTACCCATCCAGTTGGTTGACCTATACCAATCATCCTGTGAGTGTCAAGTCCTAAGTATAAAGAACCAAAAAGAAAAAAAGTAGTGCAAGTAATGTTTGCTTAAGCATTCAGCTTAATTACCCTCTTTAAAATATTTGTGCTATTTGTTCTTCAACATTTCCACATTCGTTTGTTTAATCGGATTTTCTTCCTTTTTTTGGGAATATTTTAGCTTTATTTTATGGCACAGTGAAGCCCGCATTTCACACGCTTTTTTTTATTTTTTTCTAATTCTTTTTTCTTTATTTTAGCGCATTTTAAGTAATTAAAAATCCTCACTCAACGCAAAATGCATATTTCCTTTATATGTATCTATAACTGTGGCTACCACTGTAGCTGTAGCTGTATCTCTGTATCTGCATCTGTATCTGCAACTGTAGTTGTAGCTGTAGTTGTAGTTGTGTATCTGTGTGTAGACCGCAGCCATTCTGACTTTATTTTCATTTAACTATCGATTTTTGTGGTTTTTTGAACGCAATTAACCTTCTGCTCTTCCTGTTTTTGCCTCATAGTTTTGGTTTCAATTTGTGTATTCCGAAACTTTTTGGCTTGATGAGCAAATTGTTGTTGTTGTTCTTGTTGTTGTTGTTGCTCTTTCCTTTGATAAGTTTTGCTATAGAATTTGCTGGTCTGCTCTGCTCGGCTCTGCTCTGGTCTCTCACTAAGTTTTCCGACTGTTGGTTTGCTGTGTCAATTTTTCATCTGTATTTACTTTGCTAATCCTTGCCGATAATTCGATGCGGTTTTAGTGTTTGTTTCGTAGGCACTGTTAGACTGTGCTTTGGTATTAGTTGCTATAGTTTCATTTGACTTGGCATTTTTAATACATTTGTGGCGAAATCTTTTGCAAATTAAACTCTATCGTATTTTCATTAAATTGAAATCAATTACATATTTTCTACAATTTGTGCCGCGTTGAAAACTATTAACAATTTTGCAATTAAATTAAATTCAGTTAACTTAAATTGTGTTCAGTAAATTGTTAATTTATATTTGTCTTTAATCAATTTAATTCAATTAATCAAATAAATATTTTTTTTTTATTTATAAAATCGAAATACAAATTTTATAGTTAATTTGCCAGACGTTTTCGTTGTGCGTCCATCATCAGGTTGTAGGATATCCGATTGGTCTATAAAAACCACAAAATAAACAAACGTATTGTACGATAAATCTTCGAAAACCAATTCCACAATCCAACTCAAATCGGCTAGCCGCAATTTCAAATTAATTGAAGGCCGGAAATTGAAACGCAACGTCAACGATGCCGACCCACACTCCTCACTGTTCCCCTGCCTGCTGCTTTCCCAGGCCTTTAAAAATTAACAAGTTACAGTTGAACGTGCCAGACTGCGAGGGACTCTGTAGTTTGGCTCGACACGTAAATAATTCGACTAATTTATCAATTTATTAAAGAAACTTAATCTGTTTAGGATATATTACAGTAATTTATTAATTTAGTAATTTAAACATAGTCATATGCAAAGACAGACGGACTTAGTTATATCAACTTGCTGATCGAATTGAGACTGCTTTGCCTTCTGCTGCAAGTTACGCACAGTTTCCCATGCGACTAAACGCGCACACCCTTGTTTTTAGCTAAGTACAGGGTCTCACATATACACGAAGCATCAGCAGAGTTTACAGAGGAAACTGCAGGCTCAACATTGAGCGGTTCACAGAGCCGAATGAACCACAACGTAGCTGCATTTCATTGCCATTTGAGTCTCTGTTTGCTGATTCGCATAATACTGTTAACATTTCATAGCATTTAATGGCCATAAAGTGGGCCAACGGTCAACCTGACCCTTCGTGCTGGCCCTGGCGCCTGTGTGTATGCAATGTATTTTCTTGTAATGCATTTACTTTTACTGTTGCTCAACCCTCACCCTCGTAGATGTGGGCGTGCCCCGTCGAACTTGAAGTGCAAGTGTGTTAAAGTGGCAAAGTGAAGTTTTCTCTTGGCACCAAAAAAGAAAAACATATTTATTTTGGCAGATGGACTGGAAACCAGACGAGAAATGGCAACACGAACATCAACGTTGCAAATGCCACATTGCTACATTTTGTGCTTTGCCAGCAACTTGTGCAACATTTTTAATGCATTTACACACACACACTCATTCACGCACTTGCACACACACACACACACACACACAGAGACAGTCACATACACAGCTAAATGCATAAATGCATTACTTGTGTGAATTTGGGTTGTTGTTGTTGTTGGTTGTTGTCTGCCTGCCTGCCAGCCTGGCTTAAGTGTGGGCGTGTCCGATTGCCTAATGGAGTGTTCTGTGCAAGCAATAAGAGACTCTAACAGTTCTACGCTGTTAGAGCATAAGCTGTATAACAAATCCAGGCATTCAAGTATGTGTTTATTTAGGAATTAAAATAATGCACTTAAAATGATAATTATTGTAATAAATAAAATGATTTAAAGTGAGTAAGCATATGTCTAGCAAATGTGGAAGTACAAGCTTTAGTTATCATTAAGCAAAGTAAAACGAGAGCCTTAGGTAATTATTTATTTATGAAAACTTGCAAGCGTGCAAATAACGTACTCTCTTCCAATTTAAGAGATACTTAAATAATTCTCTTGCGGTACTATTCTGAAAGATTCACAGAAATCGCTTCAGATATAAGCAAGCTAAGCAGAAGAGAACAAAGAAAGAAGAGATAACTTGGCGCTTGTTGCTCTGCTGTGATAATATATGTGCGAGCGAGATAGAGTGAACAACAGCAAGCGTATATTTGTATATAAAATGCATAGCATAAATGCGAATGTATGTGTGTACAAATGTGTGCGCTTATATGTAGATACAGATTTAGGCAATTCCGAGCGTGTGTAAATGATATTGACAGCAGATAGGCATCAATTCACAAGCTGTTATTTTAAAGCTTTTGTTTCTTCGTCTTCTTTGATTCGCTTTCACATACATCTACAACCCACTGTCAACCGCAACTACAACAACATTTTGTGCTTATTTAGTGCAACTTGCAAGAAACTGATCGTTGTGTAAATACTGTTAAATATGTTAAGCTTTACAGAGACTTAAAATTACTAGGTTCACTTGCTTTACTTCGTTCTCTTGCTTAACCTAGTAGTCTTAAGCAAGAGAACGAAGTAAAGCAAGTGAAGGATTAGAAGCAACACTTAGGCGAGCTCTCTTTATGCTGAGAGCGAGGTTCGAAAGCGAGAGAGCCGCTTCTGCTGATTGGGTCGCAATTGTTGTTGTCAGTTAGAAAAGAGAAAAGAGTTTGGCATGAGCGGAGATGCGAGTGCGAATGCAAGAGTATAGAATCGAGCAGGCAATATACGCAACTTAGGTAAAGGGAGCAGGACAGACAATTAGCGACTCGCTGCGCTTAAAGCAGACATCTAGAAAGTAATTGAAAGAAAACGAGCAACAAATTCACTGTTATTTCAGTCATAAACATAGAAATAGGAAATTTAATGCAATTTTAATATTATTATACGACATTAACTATTACTGGTATTTTAATAATTCAATAAAAATACGTCTATTATGAAACATTATCATTAGCTGTACTTGATAATTCACTAGTTACCATAAGTTAAAGAACTAAATAACATTTAATAACATCTATCTATCGTTTCTATCATTTGCAGGCCGTCAGCGACTCAACGAATACATATCCCACTATGAAACACTCAACTATGATCATGAGCACATTAGAGCTAGTCACAATAGAGCGCGACGATCGGTGACCAAAGATCATTTTGTACATTTAAAGTTTGCAGCACATGGAAGGGACTTCCATCTTAGATTAAAACGTGATTTAAATACATTTAGTGATAAGTTAGAAGTGAGTATTAACAAATAACAAAAATATATTATAAATATACTTATATTTATATAAATTTTACAGTTTTATGATAGCAACGGCCCCATTGATGTGTCCACTGATCACATTTATGAGGGCGATGTGATAGGGGATCGTAATAGTTATGTATTTGGTTCCATACACAATGGGGTATTCGAGGGTAAAATTATAACGGAACGTGATGCCTATTATGTTGAACATGCCAAACATTATTTTCCCACAAATCGCACGACGACCACCGCAACACCAGCATCCACAACAACAACAACAATGTCCTCGACAACAACAACATCAACAACAACAACGGCGGAGTCGACAACTCGAAGGAGCACCACAAAATATACACCAGCAGACCATAGCAGTCACAACAATAACAATAACAATAACAAAACTGCCATTGATAATAAGACAGAAAACTTCATAAATAAAAATGCTGAAACC
Source organism: Drosophila macrospina (assembly GCA_035042075.1). Taxonomy (NCBI): domain Eukaryota; kingdom Metazoa; phylum Arthropoda; class Insecta; order Diptera; family Drosophilidae; genus Drosophila; species Drosophila macrospina. Next base: position 1,318,937 of record JAWNLW010000359.1, read on the forward strand.
ACAACGACAACATCAACAACATTCCCAATGTTAACAGAGACTACAACAACAATGTTCACACCCACAACGGAAGGCAACGGCGAGCAGGAGGACGAACTTGATTTTCACTCCATTATCTATAAGGAGTCACATGTTGAGGATGCCTACGAGAATGTGCGCGAAGGTAAGTCAACAAAAAATATACTCACAACCCTCAAAAAAATAAAAGAATAGAATGGAAAAGAAAAAAAAGCAGGTGAAAAATTTGCGCGTTTATTATATAAAAAACAAGAAGAAGAAGAAGAAAAACTGTAGACTTTCCCTCATAAGGGAAGATATGTATAGCAAAATTCTGGCTTATGATTTATTTGGCATGCAGTTGAAGGCTTCATTGTTTCCCCCACTCCTTCCCCGTTTCCCATTGGGGGCCAAGTCGAAGTCAACCTTGAAATTGTTTGATAACATTTCACTTCTGTTTTGACACTTGAGTTATGACTGTCTCGGAGTGTTCGCTAATAATTCGAGTTCTTCGTCTTGTTTCAAGTGGCCTTAGCTTGTCAAATTGTCATGGGGAGTCGTTGCGACAGTTTGTGGCTTTCCTTACAGTTGTGCGACTTAATAAATTGTGTACCTTGTGAAGTTTGGCAACGTTGCGTAAAGAGTTTCAAATGCACGAATTATAAAGCAATGCGAGTTGAGTTGAATATATGAGGAGTATATAATATATGATTGCGTATATTTGGACAAATAATAGAGCTACAACTCTTAAAGATTATAATAAATAATAATAATAAAATTGGTAATAAATATGATATGATATAAATAATAAAATAAAATAATAATTAATAAATTAATAATTAAGTATATGATATAGATACAAATATAAAATAAATTATGAGAATTTCCAGCTATTGTGTATTCAAAAAGAATGCTTACAATTTACAGAATTAAATTATAAATACCAAATTAACATATTTCTACCGAATAATATTATTAATATTAAATATAGTCACTTAAAGTTTATAAACAAATGAAACAGCGCCTTATTTGTTTATATTTTTGAAATTCCTTAAAAGAACTCATTGATAGTTGGAGTTTTCGACTTGTATATGCGTTAGCAAGAGTCCAAGTGAAAATTGGCAACGCTGCAATTTTGCATATGTGTGCAGCATGCAGTTGAAATGTTGTCTGCAGTGGCATGCCACCAAGCAGTCATGCACAGAAAATTCTCTTACCAGTTCAATGGTCAATTTTTTTATGCAACGCTGCAATAAAGTAAGCTACAGAAGACTTACACACACAAACACACACACACAAACACACACATACACATACATAGCAGCAGCATTACGACAACAATGACACTGACAATGAAAGTTGCTGCAACATGTGAGCATTGTGAATGGAACATCGTTGTTGTTGCTATTGTTATTGTGCAAGCAGCAACAATGACGAAATCAGCTTCCACGTAGACTATACCCCTGCCCCGTATACAAGGCGTGGCATGCCTTACAAAAAAAATATACTAGTTGCTGTTGTTGTTGCGGCAAATGAAAGACAGGCAACAAAAGAGCTGCCAGCAGCAGCGACAAGGCGAATAGAGAACTACAGAAAGAATGCATAAAAATGAAAACAAATCTAATGCATATCTAAACAACTGCAACAATAAAGCAGCCAGCAGCATAGGGGGAAGCGATAGACACAGGGGAGAGGGGAGCTGTAACTCGTGGGGATTTGTTGCAAAAATTGCATGCAATTTGACAGACACAACAACAAAACTATTGTCACGGGCGCATTTACTAAAGCATGTGTGTGTGCGTGTGTGTGTGTGTGCTTATGTTTGGTGGGTGTGTTTAATTTTGGGGGCGTGGCTCTGTGCACATTTGGGTGTAATCATTTTAATGAGCTTACACAAAAGCCACTTACATTTTAGTCAGTCCCCAAATTGTTGCTATTTAAGCGACATTTGTTGCTGTTTGGTTGCATTTGATTGATGCACTTCACACTGATTGTACAGCTTACATAGATAGATATATATATATATATATATATATATTTGCTAGTATTTTATGTGTGGTTTGTCTGTCTGTGTGGCATTTGGCGTGAGAGAAATGTGTTACATTTAATTAGCCTCGTTTTTGGACACGCTTAGCATATTTTGTGTTTAGACAGCAGCTTGAAATAACATGTCGGTACAATTTTGCAATGCATACATAAATCATGCTAATTAAAAGCATTGTTATATCTGTCAGCTGCATTGATACATATTCAATTCAATGAGCAGCAATTTCCCCGCTGGCTGCACTTAATACGCATTTGCGCTTAATTGACAGCAACGTGGCAATGTGGCCAACGGTGTCACATAAAGTGCGGCTCAAGTGATGAAATCAATGTGACAAAAGTGCATTTTCTGAAGGAAATGAGAGGGCTTAACTTAAAGTAATTAAATGCATAAGAGCAGCTGAAGTGTGGCAACAGTGGCTGGTGAAATGCGGCAACAGTGGCAGGTTTAACTCAAAGGAAACAATTGTCAAGCAAGATTAACAGAAATTGCGAAATGAAAAGCGTTAACAGTGCAATTTTATCGAAAAGTAAAAATCTTGTACAAGTAAATTTATACGAGCAAATGAATAACAGCAGCTGAAGTATGGCAACAGCGGTGACAGAAATGCGGCAACACTGGCAGGTTTAACTCAAAGAAAACAATTGTCAAGCAAGATTAACAGAAATTGTGAAATGAAAAGCGATAACAGTGCAATTTTATCGAAAAGTAAAAAGCTTATACAAGTAAATTTATAGGAGCAAATGAATAACAGCAGCTGAAGTGTGGCAACAGTGGGCTATGTATTAATCTCAAGTGAAGAAATTGTTAAGCAAGATTAACAGAAATTGCCAAATGAAATGCGGCAACAGTGCAATTTCATTACCAAGTAAACAACTTTATAAGAGCAGCTGAAGTGTGGCAACAGTGGCGACTGAAATGCGGCAACAGTGGCCAATATACATATCTCAAAACTATAAATTGTTAAGCAAGATTAACACAAATTGCCAAATAAAAATTACCAAGTAAACAACTTCTACAAGTAACTTTCTTAACTACAAGTTAAAACTATCCATAAATAAGTTTACAAAGTAATGCAAACAATCGGTTAATCAATTATTGTGCAATTAATCTTTACCTTTAATGCACACCTCAACTAAGTGTATGCGACTAAGGTAGTTTTCGATATCGATGCAACAAAACTACAATCACATTAGTTAGCACTTTAAAGGTTTTTCTAATTTATTGCCAAAAGTTGTGTCAACAACGGCCCACAACGGAACAGCTCGAGTAAACTCAACTAAAGCGAAGCGAAGCGAAGCAAAGCACAAAAGTACGTGAAAAGTTCATGGAACTCATGACCAAAGAGCAGCAGCAACAGCAACAGCAGCATAAAGTTCGATTAGTGCAAAGTGCGCGCTGTTGCCAAGCTTCACTTGTTGACACAGACAGAGCAACTGTGGACTGAACTTTTTGCCGGCTACTCCTTATGTATTGTTGTTGTATTTAATGCCTTTTATGGCTTAATTGCTAGCTAACCAAGCAGCAGCAACAGCAGCAGCAGCAGCGTCTTAAACTGTCCAACTTTATTAGCTACTGCGAGTCACGCACGCAACAAAGTATGAGGAAAGTATGTCGAGGTGTTTACGCTTCTTGAGCTTATCATAAATGTTGTTGCCACCCTTTGCTTTGCTTCTCCAAAAGGGGTAAGCGCCCCCCTTGCTGCCTGTTGCCTGTTGCCCGCCTGCGCCCACATTTAATGCCATTTAGCAGTATATTAAGTTTTGTGCTAGAAATGAGCAGTTGGTCCCTACTTTGATTACATTGTTGGCTGTTGTATGCATATGTACATCATATGTATACATACATACATACATACACACACACACACATACATACAACAGGCACTGCGTGTTAAATTCAACGAAGCGAGGACACGCATATATTGCCAGCTCCTTTGGCTTGACACACTGCCTTGTCAGTCAGTCAGTCAGTCATTCAGTTAGTCAGTCAGCAAGACAAGATCCGCACAGTTCTCACTCAAGGGGAGTTTAATACACCACACACACACACACACACGCACACACCTACGGTCTTTACACACTGACTCCATTAAGCGTCGACTGCAGTTGCCACTTGAATGCTGCATGTGCGGCATGGAAATCACAATTTATACACATTGTTGTAATATAATTTTTGCCCAGCCAAACAGAATGCAACTGAAGTGGCATTTTATTTATTTTTTCTTTCTTTCATTTGTGCCACATTGTTTGGCGGCGGCGTTGCCCCTTTGCTGAAGAAGTGCTTGCCTTTCGCACTCTCTCTCTCTCTCTCTCTCTCTGATGTTTCTCGAGTGCATTGGCCGTGGCAGCTTTATGCCACAAACTGCAACTGCAACAGCCACTGCAACTGCCATTAATGCAATGCGGCTCATTTTATTTATGTTTCTTTTTTTTTTTTCTTTATTGCACTTCTTTAACGTTGTGGAAATTTCGAACTTGTTTTCAACTGACCAGCTAATGTGTTCATTTATTGTGTTTAAGAGCTTTTAGTACATTAATGTGTTTACTTGTTGTGTTTAAGAGCTTTTAGTACATTAACTACATTTTACTAGCCTGACTAAGCAACCATTTAACATGTCTGAACAGGTCTAATGCTTATTAAATGCTTTATATAAAACTCTTATGCCTAACTGACTGACTGACTGACATACATATAATCACCACAAGGCCATAAATTGTGCACAACATAAATATTAATATTTTATCTTGCAATAAGACGGCAACTGGGTCAAATTCGATGTCAAAGTTTGCATGGCAAAGCAGTTGAATTCTTGATTTACTAGGTTGCATTTCTTGCAAACTTGCATTCTCCTTGCACACAACGCAGAGCTTAAATATTATTTCTTAAACATTCTGACATTAATATCGACTCTGTGCAGCCAACTTCATCCCGTATGTGGCTACAACAACATTTGCAATATTTGTTTTTGTAATTGCTGTGAGCAGTGCACGACAGCCAATGCAAAATACAATAACAATTTTGCGCATTTCTTTGCTTATCTGCTGTCTTCTTTGCCTATGCTTCCAGCGCAGCAACAACACTTGCATATGTTGTGTTGTTGCTTTGCTTCCAGCAGAAATGCAGTGGCGACTGCATATTGTATTTGTTGTTGTTGCGCTCCTCGACTGCGAAAGAAGGGAGCAGCAAATTGCGTGAAGTAACGGAGTGCTTTTTGCAGCCAGTCGCTGTTGGTGTTTCTGTTAACTAATATACTCAAAAATCATTTGATGTAAGATAACAGACAGCTTAACATAAAATGTTACTATTGTCATTAGCTTTTAATACTTAATGGACAAAAAACATTTTAAAAACTTATATTAAATAAATGAGTGTCATTATTTTGAGCACTAAGCAACTTAATATTTAACTGCTGTCTATTATTTCTTCTGAAAATCTTAATTAATAACAGAAGCCAATATATTGATTTAACACTACTCTGTTAAAACAGTCTTACACATGTTATTGTTAGTCATTTTAATTTATTGTTAAGCATTTTATAAATATTTGATTTGCCAGAATTGTTTTTCTCTTGCGGATAAATTATCTGTGTCGATGTTTTGATTTAGGATAACGTTTCGTCTTTGCAATTGGCTAACAATGATTGTTTTAGCCATACTGAAATTCTGAATCAGCAAATTTTGTTGTCGCACAGTGAACTCGATATGCGTCAACGATGCATGAAATCGGTGCGCCAAAAATAAAGAAGCACTATGCATGTTGATATACGCACACATATATGTACATATAAACATATACATATACTTGTGTATGTATACATATACATATACTTGTGTATGTACACATAAACAGGATTTACACTCAAGCTGCGCTGCGATTGCGATTGTGATTTTGTCGATGAGGACGACGTTGCCAAAGCGTACAATAATTTCCGGCATTTGATAACGACAACAATAATAACAAGAACTGTTTTCCTTTTTTTTTATTCTGGCAGTAGTAGAATGTTAAGGGAAGGGGAGTTTGGCGATTGTAAACAAACAAATTTCATGCTACGTTTCACCGGAAAGTTCAAAGCCAGTGTGAGGTGAGGAGGGGTGACGTTTGAGCGAAAGAAATACCAAATTGACGAGCGCCGTTGACATGGCCGGAAATACACTGTATGTTTCCATACATTCACTCACTTTTTTTCGCTATGTAATTTTTTTTGTACAATTTTTCTTTTGCGTTATTAAAACGAATTGAAATCAGGCAACCAGCCAACGGCCACATTAATTGGCAGTCATGGGGTCTGTCACTCTCTCTCCCACCTTCTCTTTCGCACACGCTATGTGTGCCTAGGCCTGAGCTTGCACGCACAATATGCTTATTGAAATCAAGTGCGTTGCCCGTAGAAAAGCACAGACATGGCCATACAATTAGCACCAATTATAAATAAGAACTTTTTCTTATTTAAATAAATTGTAGAAAACATTAAGACAAATTAATTATAAAGGATCTGCATCAAAGCAATTAAATAATAATTACAATATACATTTTTAATTTTTTTTTAATTTGATTTGTTTAAAGCAATAAATTTAAATGAATATTCAGTCTCTGTTAACCAAATCTTTATAGAATTGTAAAACACAGCTGATACATGCTTGCATGGCCATAGCTGTAAGTATGTGTAAAGCACACATGTTGTATTTGTAATTCTTGACGGTGTGCGCGGGTGTGTGTGTGTGTGTGTGTGTCTGAACGTGGAGCGGTCAACGCCGCTGCGCTGCGGTTGGATGAATACATTTTGCATGCGTGGCGACATGTGTCAACTTCTATTAAGTTAACGTTGGTCATTCAACCCGCAGTCGGTAGGAACTTCATACGTTTTCCACCGTCCCTCCGTGCACGACATGAGAGAGTCATGTGGTCAGCAGTTTGCTGTGGCCAACTCTGATGGTGGGCGATGTTAAAAGTGTGACCTGTCACGGTGCAGTTACCAGCCGTCTGATAAGGGATGGGAGTAGTATTCCTCAAGCTAACGGGCCAACAGCCACAATGTGGACTGCAAGCTTGTCAGACGATTTAGAAAAACCGCATTTTTCTAGCATAATGCACTGCGGCAGCTGCTGAAAATGGTGTGAGAAGAAAACCATAAAAAATACATTTCTATAGTTGAAACTAATTTAATTTTTTACCATTTCTGACAATGAAAAATGCGAGTTTTGGTAATCTAGGAAACTTTTTATCACATTGAACAACAATTTATATATTAAAAACATGTTCTAAGCAACAAACTTTTTAATAACAAGGTCTAATTAAATGAGAAAGAGTGAGAAAGAGACAGCAAAGCTGCAGAGATGTGCCGCTTTGTTTTTATATTCCATTTCCTCCCACGATCCTTCGCTATGAGAGCGAGCGAACCTGCTGCATTAAGCATTGGTATTTCTATGCGTGTGCATGTGTGATCCGAAGGCAAGCTCTCTTCATTTAGCATCCACGCATAAGTGTGGATTTGTGTGAGCAGCTGTGCGCCGTAGAGGGAGAACGCTGCATTACTTGCGCTCACAGTAATGTCTTTGCATATGTATGTGTGATCAAAAGGCAAGCTCTTTAAATTTAGCATCCACGCATAAGTGTGGACTTGTGTGAGCAGCTGAGCTGCGTAGAGGGATAACGCTGTACTGCTTGCTCACTGCAATGTCTTTGCATAGATGTGTGTGATCAGTAAGGCAAGCTCTCTTCAGTTCGATTGCATGTATGTGTGAGCTGCGGCGATTTACACGCTTGATACTTTAGTACCGAAACAGTAAATTTTTTAGTTCGTTGGTACTTTAGTTCACATTTTCTTAAGATACTTTGTTGTTGGATATTATTATTGTTGCATACTATAGATCAGTGATCAGCTGTACTGACCTAGCTTTGCGTCTTCTTTTCTTCTACTCATACCGTGAGCTTTTGACAGTGTGTCTTGTAGCGAATTAAAGACAAATGCATTATATGTATATCTATTTTGTGTATATACATATATTATAACAAATTTTGACCCTTCTTAGTTGAAGTTTATTTAATTAATATTTCAAAATTTATAATTATATTTATTACATAAAATTTGTAGCAAAAAGGTATTAACGAATACTTAAAAAATGTAAAATATTAAATATATAAAATCCTTTCTGTGTTTGCTTTGAAATTTATTTTAAATAAATAAATATTTTGCAAGCTTACCAGATTTTATTTGTTGACAAATTATGAATAAAATTCAATTGAGGTCATCGAGCTGCAATGCATTGTGTTGTTGTTCTTTTGTGACGGACAATGTTTAATTGCTTTACTCAATTACACTACAAAAGTCAACCGAAATCAGGGGCCAGAGTCGAGACATGCAAATGCAATTACACGTGACAAATTACACAGATCAACAAAAGTGCGGGCAATTATAAATACACGCAGTTAGTTGGCACAAAGTTTACAGCTAAAAAAAAATAATTGTTTTAATTATATTCATACTTTACGTTTATTATTGTGGGTGACTTTTTTTTTGTATTTTGTTTGCTTTGCCATGGCACAATAATTGCATTTGTTCGCCGTGAGATAAGCTCAAAGGCATACCAGAGTGCCAGAGTTGCAGAGTGCCAGAGTTGCCACAGCGCGTGTCGATTGTAGCCAGCACTATGCAAAATTGCGGTTAATTGAATTCACTGAACACAGTTAGCTGCTGCACATGCTGTTGTTGTTGTTGCTTGTCCATATATGTGAATATGCATGGAAGGGGAGGGGGCAACTCAAAGGGGTCGACAGACCCAAACAGCGAAATCGCGCATGACTAATTTTCCATGTTACACTGTCCACAAAAGTACAGCAAACGAAAAAAGAGAGAGAGGAGAAGAATTTTTATGATATTCAGCCAGTGTTGGACATTGCTCTATGCTTCAGTTTTAATTGACAGCTGTACAGCGATAATAAAATGCTGATATGGGCGAGTGTGTGCCGCTGTGGGTGTGTGTGTGTGTGAGTGTGTGTGTGTGTGGGTGTGTGTGTGTCTTTGTGTCACATGCCAAATTGACAATTTCTTTGCCGTCATGCTCAATGGTTTTCATGTTCACTGTCAGCTGGCAAACTTTATAGTTTTGTTGCGTGTTGCATGTTATACTCCTATGCGGGGTGTCATGTTGCAGCTGGCTGGTACTTGTAATTTTTATGTTTTAGCTCCTCATAAACTGACAACATCAATAAAAGTCCTGTTAACGTAATGCGAGTGCATCAAATAACATTGCTCTAACATCTTCTTTGCTCGGAAAATAACAAGAAATTGATAGAACGTTAATGACACGTTACAATGTAACAATGTAACAATGCAAACGAAGTGTAGAAACTGCTGCAAAGAAAGTCAATAAATTATAGAGTAGATATATTTAAAAACTAACATAAACTTAAAAAAAACTTTCTTTTGAGTGTAAAAGCTTCGAAAAAAACAAACAGAGAGAAATAACAACAAAAACGAAAACAAACAAATAATAACTAAACAAGCATAAAAGCTGCAGTCGAGTGTAAACATTGCTAAGGCTGCTGTCAGCAGCATAAAACGCATGCGAGCGCTAGATGGCGCCAGTGCTGCGCTGAGGCGCTTAACTAACGTAAATATGCAGCACAAACTCTGCTATGTTTATTATTCGATTGTGCTGCAATTTTCAGTGATAAATATTCAAAATTAAAATACAAAATTAGTAGAATGGCTTATTGTACTGAATATATATAGCAAAAATAAATATCTTCTTCTGCCTGTGACATACATTTGCACATAGTTATAATACCCAATTTTTACAAACACAAAGTGAAGCACAATACATAAGCGCATATTCCCGCAATTTTGTGCACAATTTTCCAGTAATTTTGCGATTTCTGATGCAACACAGAGATTTTGTTTTGCTGTAAATAGTTCACTTCACCAATTGCCATGCAGCCGGTTAAAGCCGCCCCAAAGTATGCAACAAAAGCACAGAGAGAGAAAGAGAGAGAGGGAGAGAGAGGGAAATAGATGTATAAAAATGTCTAAACAAATTCCTATTTGATAGCAGGCATTTAAAATGTATATTGAACGCAGAAGGAGCTGGAGTGGAAGCTGGAGAGGGAGGGACACTTTTGCCTATTTATGCATGCAACTTGCAGTTGCAATTTTCACAGTGCCGCTGTCAACAGCAATGCAACATTGCAGCATGGAAAATGCAAAATGCAGAATACAAAATGCAGAATGCAAAATGCAGAATGCAGAATACAACATTGCATTGCAACTGCTGCGACAAGGCGGCAAAGGCCTTGAATATTAACTGCATACCGATGTGCCATAACTTTTGCATCAGCCTAGACCCGCCACACTGAACGTGCCACACATGCACACACACCCCCACACATGCACATATCTAACTCCCGAGTGTAGCGTTCCCATTTCCCACTTTCCCCCCTTATTTGCAACGCCCGCACTCCGCTCATTGGTGCTGCAAAGACCAACAACAACAACAACAACAACTCCCAGCACATTCGCTCAATAATCAATTCCATGCTGTTGCTTTTGGTTCCATCCTGTTGGCGCTGACTCCTTCACATAGTCCTCGTTCCTCGCTACTGCTGCTGCTGTTGCTGCTCTTCCTCTTCTCGCTCTCTCTCTTCGCTTGCTTGTCGTCTTTTTTAGACACTGCCTGCCCTAAAGGTAACCCCTAAACGGGTATACACAGCGTGTGCCAATAATTGAGGTATTTCTAATTGATATTTGTTTCTATTATATATTTAATTTATACAAATATACACAAGAAAATATGATAAAAAAATAAATAAATAAGTGAAATAAAATAAAAATTTGCACTTATTTATTTATTTTTTTATTATATTTTCATTATTTACTTATTTTTCTCATTCATTTTTTATAAATATATAAGAAAATATAAAAGAAAAATAAATAAAGAAAATAGAATAAAAAAAATGAATAAATAAGTGAAATAAAATAAAAAATTTCACTTATTAATTTATTTTTTTTTAAGTAAAGTGAAATAAAGTAAATAATTTCACTTATTATTTATTTAGTTATTATACTTCTTTAATTTCTTATTATTTGTCTAATTATTATTCTTCTTTTAATTTATTTTCTTATCTTTTCATTTTATTTACTAATTTTTTTATTCTATTTTAATTATTTTGTTTTATTCTTCTATTTTACATATATAAATATCTAATTTTTATTTATTGTATTAATTTGTTTGTATTGTGATTATTTTTACTTTATTCATATATATTTTTTTGATTTTCTTTTTTTTATTTTCTTTTTGTATCTTTTATTTTATATATATATTTTTTATATTAATAAATTCTTTTTCTATTATATTATATATTTTATTTAATTTTTTATTTTGTTTATTCTTATTTCTTCATATTTGTATTTTTTAATTTAATTTGTATTATTTTTTATATATTTATATAAATTTTTTTGTTTTATTAATTTATTGCGAAATTTTTTATTTTATTCTATTAATTTATTATTTGAAATTTTTTTTCATTTAGTTTATTTTTTGTATATTTATATAATTATTTTTTATTTTATTTTACAAGTTTTTTCTTTTTATATAGATATATATAGATATATATATATATATATATATATATATATATATATATATATATATATATATATATATATATATTTATTTACATTTTTTGTTTTATAATTTTTTTGCGCAATTTTTTATTTTATTCTATTAATTTATTATTTTATATATTTCTTTTTCATTAAGTTTTTTTTGTATATATTTATAATTATTTTTCATTTTATTTTACAATTTTTTCTTTTTTTAAATTAATTTATACAATTTTTTTTATTTGTATTAATCTTTTATTTTATATCTATTTTTTCATTAAGTTTTTTTTTGAATATATGTATAATTTTTTTTATGTTATTATTTACAAGTTTGTTCTTTTATTTTTTTAATTTGTTTGATTTTTTTATGTATATTTATATTTATTTATTTATATATATATATATTTTATTTATTCATTATTTTTTTTTTTTAATGTACACAAATCCCTCTAACATTGCCATTGTTATTACCTGCTACAGGGTATTCGCTGATTGGGCACTGCTCCTCAGTGCCTTCAGACTGGTTACGTATGTTACACTTGGCTTAGTTCTGCTGTGTAACCCCTTTTTCTGCTGTTGTCGTCGCGCCAAGTTGCAGACTCCACACAGTGTGGCGTGAAAATTCAAATTAGATTTTAAAATTTAATAAATGTTTGTGCAAATTAAAACGTGGCAAGCGCAACGTCTCGTTTTAATGGGTATTTGTTGCTGCTGAACTTCAGGAGATTAAACTTTACAACTTCTGCGAATCATTTGTGATAGAATAAATACGTTTATTTCAAGGCTTCGGTCTGATCATCATTTGTACAAATTGCAATGAGTTTTTATGCCATGAGAACCAATTGATGCCATACTGATTCGTTCCCTTGCCATCGTAATATTGTCCATTCAAGTTGCTGAATTTTAAGATTGCTTAATTAATTAAAAATATATATATAAAGTTATTAATTATATTTACCAGTAGTAGCATTTTCTGTACCACCAACCAGCTTGAAATTCCTTGGCGCAGTTGCTTGGACTCTGATCATTATCCCGATCGGGCGTTGAGAACTTCATATCCTTTTGGGAGGCAAACGAATCGCCGGCTGTACCCCTATATTGGCCCAGAGATATTATCTTGTAGGCCTCATTCTCGTTGCCAATGAGAAAGTGATCATAGCGTGCATATCGACTTTCCTCATCGAATCCCTGTAGGAATATGTAGAGCTCATGATGCTCGGACTTTGTCATCAGATGCAGCTTCTCCAGTCCAATAAAGAATTCACCACGCAAATCCCCAAATCCCAATGCATAATCCGTCCAATTGCGATTGAATGCGACGGAGCCATCGCGTCGCCGCTGAATCACCGTCCAGCCGGGCTCGGCCAAGGTGGAGTCACAGAAGACGGGAAAGGGTTCGGCGCCGGGCACTCGCAACACATGAATATCCGTTGATTTGCCATAGCAATTCGATGATTCACATTCATTGAGTTGCATTCGCAGTTCAGCTAATTCACTTGTTTGCCTCGCTATTGTGGCAACTTGTCGATCAATTTGATTATTCAATGTTGTTACATTTTGTGCTTTTTGCTTCAACTGCAGATTCAATTCCTTAATTTCCTTATCCCTCAACTCCACTCTGATAGCATCGGAACGAGCCGCCGACTTGTGCCGCTCCACAAGGGCTCGACTTGTGGCCAAGAGCTCGTCCTTCATGTGGCTGCTGTTGTGGCACGACACATTCAGATCGACCAATTGTGCATTTTGAATCTCACGATTTTTCACCATTTCCTCACAGACACCAAGTTGATTCCTCAAATTGTTCAACTCTCGCTCCAATTTCTTGTTGCCAACTTCTTGTTCGGACGCCTTCTGCTGCAACTCTGTCAATTGCATGGACTTTCGCTGCAGTTGCTCTTTGGCCAGCGTCTCTCTGTTCTGTGTGGCATCCTCACACACACCCAGCTTAATCTGCACATCCCCCAGCTGCTTCTCTGTCTGCTTGATTATGGCATATAGATCTCTGATTTTATCCTGTAAATCCACAAACTGTGTTTGCTTCGACTGCTGCATTATGGGCTTCACAATGCCCAAACAATACGCATTGCACTCCCCCTCCATATCCCTGAACATTGTCAGTGGCTGCCGAGTAACAAATCACATATATATATATTTATCGAATTTCTTTGTTTAAATATTGTAAATGACTCACCGAACTGCTTAGGCCATCATTTAGCATTGCTTCGATTAGCGTGGACAACAATAAAATTGACAAAATCTTGCTTAAACTTTGCATTATTATAATTAAATTCTTTCGCTTGCAAATAAATGCAAATATTTATATAAAACACAAAGACTTGTTGTTTGCTCTGCTGTCGTCATAAAACTAATCAATTAAATCCATAGAAAAAAGCTGCAATTTGTATTTTCTTGCAATTGCCTGAGCAATAAACAAACAGCTGTTGCTTTTTTTTATTCTACAATATTCTCAATAATATTGACAATTTGTTCGCTTTTATGACGCTGTGCTGCAGCTGTGACCTTAAATATTATTTATTATATTATTGAAATTAATGTGAATAGCATTCTCTTTTTAATAATGCTGCTTAGACGATTCACAAATCAATTTTATTTATTGCCCCAATAAGTATGCTATAAATATTTTCTTTGTTATATTTTAGTTGCATTGCTAAATTCATTGATTTTAGGCTTTAATATATAAATATTATCATAAATAATATTTTATTTATTGCTGCAAAGGTATGCTATTAATATTGTAAAATATTGCTTATTAAATTTTAAAATTTATGCAAAGTTTTTATTTTAGTAAAAGCAATACTTAATTGTTTACTTACGCATTTAAGCATATAATTATTAAATATTTAAATGCATTATTATTTATTAAAATATTGTGAAGTATATTTTAGTTAAGGCAATACATAAGTGTTTGTTTATTTATTTGAAAATATTATCATTATTTTTTATATTTACTTCATATTTTAAATTATTTAAAATGATTTATATAATTCTGAATATCTACAAATTTTATATTTAAGTTTATTAAATATTTATTAAATATTTTAACAGCTTATATTTGATTTATTGCTGCTGTAAATATTTTGAAGAATACCTTATTAAAATTTGAAAACATTTTATGTAAAACTTTATTTATTGATTATCTATTTTATAATATAAATAACATTTTAATGCGAAATATTTTATTTAAATATTTTGTAGTATTGTGAAGTAACTTTTAATTGCAGTTTTACTTAATTTATTGATTATAAATTGTATACATATCATTTATTTTTATTATTATATTTATTATATATTAAATAAATATATTTATTTATTTATTATTACTATTAAATATATGCTCATTTTTATATTTTAGTTGAAGTAATACTTAATTGCTTATTTATGCATTTTAGTATATAAATTTTAAATATTTGAATGCATTATAATTTATTGAAGTATTCTGAAGTATATTTTAGTTGAGCTAATTATTATTTTATTTAAATATTTTATATTAAATTATTTAATATTTTATTTTAATAAAGTGAAGTATATTTTAGTTGAGCTAATTATTATTTTATTTAAATATTTTATATTAAATTATTTAATATTTTATTTTAATAAAGTGAAGCATATTGTAGTTGAGGTAATTATTATATTATATAAATATTTTATATAAACAATTATAGATTTTTATAGAATTTCCTTTTAAATATCTGCAAATTTTATATATAAGTTGAAGTAATATTTAATATAATATAATTATTAAATATTAAATAATATAAATATTGTAGAATACCGTATTAAATTAAACAATATTTGCAATTTTTATATTTTTATTTATTTATATTATTAAATACTTAAATACATAATACAAATTATGCATTGCTGCAAAGAGTATGCTATAAATAAATGTGGAATATTCCAAGTTAAACAGAATATTTACAAATTCCATGCATAATTCAGTTACAGTAATACTTAATTGTTTATTTGTTTATTTGCATAGCTAATTATTAAGTAATTTAAAACATTTTTTTGTTAAATATTGCTGCCACTTCCAGATGCCATTTGCCGTGGAATATTCATAAATTTGCATATTCTATTTGCAGATTTAATTGATTGCTTAACTTGGATTGTAGATTTAGCAAATCTACATAAATTTTGTAAATTATTTCTGCAGCTCTTGTGATTTGTTGAGTTTATAAACAATATGCCAATAATGAGATAGAAAATGCGAATGAAGTTTGGTTAGTTTTATTATCCAATTGATTAATCCTGTCAGCCTTCAAATTGTTAATTCATGCCCAATGAGCTGACAAAAAAGGTTTTTGCGAATGTGAAAAACCACAGGCTGTCATTTAAAATCACGCACAACTCACACAGGCACACAAACACACACCCAGACACACTCCCACACACACACCCTTAGTATATATACATATATATATATCTCAGCATTTAGTTTTGCAATTTGCATTGTTTTTGAACCGGAACGAGAAATGTTTGAGGCCAGCATTTGCATAAATTTTAATATGCATAAACACACACACACATTCAGACACTCACACATACATCCAAATACACACACACACCCCCAGCCACACACACACACACCCACACAGAGCCACAACAAATGCTGGCCGCATTGCCAGTCGCAGCTTGATGGCGTTACGTTTAAATACATTTTTGGACAACGACAACCTGTGCCACATGCAACATGCAACACACAATGCACCACACTTTGCTCACAGCATACGGCGACAGTTTCAACCAATCAACACCGTTACAAACCATTTTTGGAGCACTGTTGGCCTTGTTGCCGTTGTTGCCGTCGCTGTTGCAAGCAGCCGTAATAACGAGTTTTGCGGTAAATTGAATTGTTCAACATTCCACACACTGAAATCGTTGCATTACATTTCGCTATACGCTGTGGTTGAGTTTGTGCTTTGTCAAGCGAAAGGTCACCTTTAGCAATGACCAACCCCCCCAAGCGCCCAGCCCCTCCCCCGCTTTCAATGGAATGGCCTTCCGTTCCAACAAGCGCATTTACGCTTAGTTTCTCATTTGTTAGTAAGGACGACTTAAAATATTTATTGATGTGTTGCCTAACCTTAACCACTGCTCCCTCTCTCTCTCTCTTTACCTACCTGCTTCCCCCGTCTTTGCCTACCTACTTCCCCCTCTTCTAGGGTGGCTCATACATGAAATTATGTTGCTCATCAATTTCAATTCCGTCAAGTTCTTCTTATTTGCCTACAGTCGTGAGTGTAGCATAGCTTTTGGGACATCACTTTAAATGGCCCTATTTCAGCTGGCAAACCAACATTATTGTGCTTTGAATTATACATAAATTTATTGTTATTGTTGCTTTTTATGTTACTTCATTTGCTGAAAATTTATTTATTTTTTTTGCAGTCAAAGTTTTGTTAAATTTTATGAATTTTTCTTGCGGAGAGAATCTGACTTTTTGGAGTCATTTTAAAAGTAAAATGTTAGCATTGTAAATAGTTAAATTTATTAAAAATTATTTGTTATTTATATTTTCACTTTATGCATTAATTTTCTGTTAATTTATTGAGTTATTTAAATATATTATTTTGTAGTCAAAGCAGAGTCAAATTTTATCTTACGTGAATTTTTTGGGGTTCGTTTTTAAATGTAATTTTAAATATTGTAAATAGTTAGAATTGTAAAGAAATATTTATTATTTATAATTTCATAAAATACATTAATTATCTGTTTATTTATTGCGTTATTAAAATGTCTTATTTTGTAGTCAAAGTAAAGTTAAATTTAATCCATTTAATTCGCTGAAATTAGCAGATTTTTGTTAGGGTTCGCTTTTAATGTTATTTTAAATATTGTAAATAGTTAAATTTATTAAGAAATATTTGTTATTAATATTTTCTCTTTATGCATTAATTTTCTGTTTATTTATTGAGTTATTAAAATATAATATTCTGTAGTCAAAGTAAAGTCAAACTTAATACATTTATTTCGCTGAAATTAGCAGCCTTTTTTGGGGTTGGTTTTTAAATGAAGTTATAAATATTGTAAATAGTTAAAATTATTAAGAATTATTTGTTATTTATAATTTCACTAAATACCTTAATTTTTTGAGCATCACTTAAGTTGTTAAATGTTTTATTTTTATATAGTCAAAGCAATATTAAAAATGCATTTCTTCTGATACTTTTTGTGGTGCCTATAAAATAAAGTTTAAATATTTTAAATAGTAAAAATTGTAAAAAGTATTTTATGACTTTTATATTTTTAATCTTTTGTCTATATGTTTATATTTAAGGCAACAATTTTGTGCGTATGTTTTAAGCATTTAAAAGTTAGTTTTGTGTAGAAAAATGTCAGATTTAATTTATTTATTTTACTTTTGCAATGGTGACTTAAAATTATAAATTTACTTATCTACTTTTACTCATTATTTTAAATTATATATTTACATATTTCTATAAGAATAGCATTATAATATTATATGTAAATGTTAGAATGTTTATATATGAGAAATGTATATTAAACAGAAACAATTTCCAGAGTATAAAAATTGTTTTAATTTCATTTTTAATTACAATTTTAAATGGTTAAAATTATAGAAAGTTTGATATATATTTTATAGTTATTTATTTGTATATATTTTAAATTTTATACATACTTTTTCTGCCTACATCTTAAGGCATTAAAAGCATATAAAGCGAAAGCAATTTTAAGTTTAAATTTAAATATTGTGCAAAGTGTAGCATACTTTTTGGGGCAGTCTTGAGTAACTTTACGTCTTTCTGCTCAAATTTAATACTATTACTTATAGTTTTAATACAAAACGTAAACATATAACTGCTTTAAATAAGAATTTATGGATATTTCTTTAGTTTTCTTAACAATTTTTGACACTTTTAAGGTGTTAAGAGAGATTTCTCTGAAGGGGAAGTAATTTATAGAGATTAACATTTAATTTGGGTTCATTTTAAATGATAGAAATGTATAAATTTATAGTAGATTATAGTTCTGATATATATAATTATAGTTGTATATATTCTCAATATAAACATCAATTTTCGGTGCACATCTTCAGCTGTTAGAAGTGGCCCAATGTGCAATTGTGGCCATAACCATGTAAGTGTATTGGGCAAACAAGACTCGTAAGCAATATTCCCATTACGCAGAGTGAGTGAGAATAAACAAGAAGCCAAGTCACATGGCTATAGCATTGCCATGTGGCACATGGCGTATGCGTAATGTGCCCAATTGGATTTACTGTGCATACACATACACACACACACACACACACACAGGCACACACATACAGACTCACGTAGTTGTAGTACAAGTTCAAACGAAAGATTTCAGGCAATGTCTTGCGCCATAATTCAGACAGCTGCAGTTCATGTCCTTGTGACAGCTGCAGCAGCGGACCAAGGACAATTTCAAACAATTTTAAAATTTAGAGCACACATGCCACTTGACCAGACAGCAGGCACACACGCACACACACAAACACACGCACATGTCTTGGCTTGCTTTTACGAGCTTCAAAATATGCATAAATCTTGTGCTTTGCAAATTTATATTTGCATTTTGCTTGTGCTATTTAACAACATTTGGTCAGCGGCACAACAAGCAGTTGAGCTCTTTAGAACTACTTCCCTACTTCCCATTGTATCCCCCTCCCTTTCATGGTGCCGCCATTTTGTGGTTTGCGCAATGGTTTTTGAAAGTTTTTGCATTTTAGCACTTTTCACTGCGAGTTGCGAGTTGCGAGTTGCAGCTGCAAGTTGTTTGTTTTATTGCAAGTGCCAAATAATTTAACTACTAAAATATTAAATTTCTGTTTGAATTGTCGTCAGTGTACTTGTGACTGTGACTCTGGGTGTGGTTTTTGGGTGTGTCTGTGTGTGTGTGTGTTGCCAGCCACAAGGCAATGGCCATAAATTTTTGGCTACCTCTCTACACGCTGCTGCCTCCCACACTCAATATGTTTTCCTATGTATGCGTGTGTGTGTGTTTGGCAAGTTGAATGTGTGTTTTGGGGATTCTACGGGTCATGTGTTTGAGTTTAATTAAAAAGGGGCATTAGGATAGAAAAGTTACACATACTACGTGCCCATAGTCATTCACTCGCATTTGCTAAATGATGTATGCTTCAAGTTTGTGGCTTCGGGGAGTTTTGGGCTCTATTGCAATTGCACAGGTGTAGTTCGTTTGCTTAGCACTTTTGCTTTTATTAGCCATTCAAATTAATTAAACTTATGCTTTAACTATTGCAATCTACATTAAAATGTATATTTCTCTCACAAAAACACAAAACACACATTCAACTTGTGCAGCAACTAAGTTAATAAATTCATTTGCAGCATTGCAAATTATGTTTTAGTACCAGTTAAATTCTTATTATTATCATATTGTTATTATTTTATTAGAAAACTTATTATAGGGAAGTCTAAAAACTATTTAAAATACAGTTAATAATTATAATAATGTTGCTAAAAGTAATGCAAATAAATAAAAGATAAACAAAATTATGAATTGGGTTTGCAAATTATTAAAACAATTTTTATTTTGCAAATATTACAATAATCTCATTATTAAATTTATCATATTATAATTTTTAAATTATTATTATTCAATTTATTTTTAAATTATTATGATTCAATTTATAATAAAATATTTGGAAAGCAAGAAATAATCAAACAAATAGTTGTAATAATAATATATAAATATAAAATTAAAAAACAAAAATAAAGTAAAAGTTTTTGACTTTAATATTAAATTATAAATACTGTTTACATTTAAAAAAAATTATTAATAAACTTAAACAAATAATTCTAATAATAATATGTATATATAATATTAAAAATAATATTATATTAATAATTGTTAAATAATAAATACTTTATTACATGGCAAAGAAAGAAATTTTAAATACAATATGAAATACTTAAACAAATAATTTTGATAATAATATGATATAGTATTATAAATATTAAAAAATAGATAAGAAAAAAATTAAGCAATAAGTGAATGATTTTAATATTTAAATATTAAATGAATGGGTATTAAATTATAAATACTAAATAATATAAATACTAAAACATAAATAAATAAATAAATTTATAGCTTTAACAAGAAAAAGAAAGAATAAAGAGATTTGAAGTATAATAAAAAAATACTTAAACAAATAAATTTAGTAAATAATAAAAACAAAAATGTAAATTAAAAACTGTAATATAAAATACTTAAGCAAATAGTTTGAATATTAAACTATATTTTTTTATTTCATACTTTAAAATAAAATAATTTAAAAAAGAAAGAATTGCTAAATTTAATGACAAATACTTAAATAAATAGTTTTAATAATAATATTTAAATATGAAATAAATTCCATGATAAAATAAAGCAAAAATTAAATGACTTGTCATACTATAATATTCATTTAATAAATGTAAATGAAGTAATACTTAAACAAATAATTTTAATAATCAAATATAAATATAAAATAATTTCCATGATAAAATAAAGCAAATATTAACTGACTATTTATACTATTATTATTATTATTCATTTACAAAATGTAAATAAAGTAATATTTAAACAAATAATTGTAATTATAAAATAAAAATCCATTAATTTCTAAATAATTCAATTGACTCTGTAAATTGTTGAAAACTTGTCATAAATTCATATTAAATTACTAATTATTAAATGAAAAAGAAAGAACTAATGAAATACTTAAACAAATAATTTAAATAATCAAATATAAAACCTTCGCTTACTAAATAACTCGCTACACTCCGTAAATTGTTAAAAACAAAGCAAAAACAATTTGATTTGCTCATAATTGTTGTAGACTTGGCTTAGACTCTCAAAAGAATGGCAACAGAATTGAATGCTCAACAGAATGTAATCCGCACAAGGCAAACTAAGCTGAAATTGAAGCGGATAGTGATGTTTTATCGAACACCTTAACACAGTGTGCTGTGTCTTTGTCAATGTTGCCAACAGCAGCTGGGCTAACGCTGAGTTGGCCCAGCAGACCCACAACAAATGGCAATGAACACTCCATTCAGCAAATTTAAATTGAACTGAAAATTGCGGTTTGCAAGGACTTCAAATCCAAAGATAAAACATACTCCGACATAGTCGCAATACACACACACACACACACACACACACACACACACACACACACACACAGAGCCTGAGGCAACCATCGATTATGGACAGTAGAGAAGTTGCGGACGGAAAGCGGGCGATTCTATTGGCGTCTGTCATGTGGTCTGCTTTAAGTGCTCCACCGGTTATTTTCGGCCATTTGAGGGTGTTTCGCATCTCGTGTTGTGTGTTGTGCGTTGGGTGTCGAACACTTGATAATGACTACGATGACAACAGAATCGACAACGATGGCGACGCTGTTCGCAGTGGCGCAACAAGGACAGATGCAGTCATAGACACAGACACGGACTCAACTCAATTGTAGCTGTTGCTGCTGTTGCACAGACAGCAACAACAACAACAGCATTAATAATCACCAAAGCAACAACAACAACAAGTACAATTTCAGCCTTTGCAAACACTTGACTGTACTTAGTGCACTGAAAACAAGATTAAAGTTGTTTTTATGCTAGTAAATTTATTTGTTTATTAAGGGTTTATAAAAAAATGACGCTAAAGAATATGGAATATGCTTAAAACAATATATTATATGTTAATTGTATTACAATATATAAACAATATAATGCTCAGCTATAATTATATAATACTATAATGTAATAAAAATATTCAGATAATCAAGAAGCAACAGTTAAAAAATAAATGTTATAATATATTTATATATATTTATTATAATGCTTTAAGCTGCAAACAAAGTCAAAACCAATAAACAAAAATAAATACAAATAGTAATAATAATATTGTTTAATAATTAATTGATAATAATCCAAAGTGACAGCCTAATAAAGGGAAATTTTGTGCAATAAATTATTATAAATTACTTAAATTATTTTTAAATGCGAGCAATACGGAAAATTAAAAATAAAATTTAAATAATGAATTATAATATTATATAAGTATTAATTAATAATACACCTGCATAATGAGGGAAAATAAATGTTATAATATATATATTTTTTAATTATTTAAAATATAGATAATAAAGCACAGAAAAATAACTTGCAATAAATCAACTACTTATAAAATATTATTTTATTATTAATAAATTTCAATTTAGCCGGCTAAACAATTCAACAACTATTATTATTATGATTATTTTAGTATTTTGCATTTTTTTGCAATTATATATTATGAAAACTAATATATATTTTATTATTTAAATGTTATTTTAATATTATTATTATTTAAAATAGTTATAGCCGGCTAAACAATCTAACAACTATAATTATTGTTATTTTATTTTAGTCATTATCTTTTGCAATTATAATATCACAACTCTAAAATATATTTAATTATTTTGCAAATTACTATTTTATTATTAGAAATATTTTAGTTTGCTTTATTATTTAATAATAATATTAATATAAAAACCCAAAAGAATACAAAAATTTGTTATTAATTTTATAGATATATATTGGAATTATTATAATAATTTATTTATTTACTAGATCAACGCAATATGATATAGAAAACTGATGCAGCTTATTCTTAAATTTAATATAACTTTCTAAGAAAAAAGGACTTTATATAATTTATTTGTTTATTTATTTATTTATTTGTTTGTTTATTTATTTATTTATTTATTTATATATTTGTTTATTTATTTATTTACTATTTATTTATTTATTTATTTATTTATTTATTTATTTATGTTAACTGAAGACACCTAAACTTAAACAATTGACTATGAACAATTAATTACTTCTATTAATGCTTGATTTATTATTGATTTATTTATTATTTATTTATTTATTTATGTAAACTTCTTACACCTAAACTTATACAATTAACTATGAACAATTAATCACTTCTATTAATGCTTTCATTCTGTATATTTTTAATAATTCAGTTAATTCTTTTCAATATTCAATGTATAAATTAAAATTAAATTAAATAACAATTCGATTGTTTCCCTCGCTAAGCAAGTGTTTCGTATATCTTCTCTGGGTTGCAAAGAAATTTAAAAAAAATACCTAAAATACTGATTGCAATAGATAAAATAAGAATTAATTTTAAATAATATCAAAACGCTTAAACTGTCAGAAATAGTTGCTTGCCTCGCTGCGTAAGTGTGAAGTGTTGAGAGCATTCAGTAGTTCAGGTCTTGCATAATGTTTAAACGCAATTCAATTGTGTTTTAGCCCTGCTCGTGTCTTTGTACTTGTGTTGCAATGGAATAACAACTAACAGTTGCTCGTTAACAGCTGTAGATTATGCTTTGAGTCCTCCTGACAGACATAACCGAAACCGTAAGCCAGTGATAAACCGCTTTTATCATTCCTAAGCACGCAGAGACTTCTAGTACACTTCATTTGGAAGCCTTTGTGCTTCAGCTGTCTATTTGTCTGTTTGTCTGTCTCTCTGTTGGTCTGTCTGTCGGTCTGCCAGCCTGCCTTTTATCTAATGTACTTGTCTGCTGGTACTTCCTTTCAACTGCCCAGAAGGCAGTCAACTAACTAAGTATACTTCATCAAACCCAAAACCTGCAGCCCACCCCCCCAAAAACCGTTCGTCTGTCTCTTCTCTCTCTGTTCCATTCCATTCCCTCCGTCCCAAAGCAAGTAAATATTTCCACTTTTCGGCCACAAATGCAATTGGGCTTGATGATATTTGTTACTTCCGTTTTGGTTAGCAACCAAAGGAAATGAAGCTTGTACTGCTTTTGCTTCACCCACTACTACACTGCACTCGAAGATTTTCAAATGTTTTGCAATTTTCCGAGCTCGTTCTTTGATCAATTAAACAGTTTATTGCTTTGAGTTGCTCTCAACTTAATTTTTAAATTAAATAAATAAATGTTTGCATTTCATTTGCTAGCTTTGCTGCTCTGCGTTGCTCAACACTATGCATTTTAGTGTTTAATAAGTTGATATTGATATGCTTTCGTTTATATCACAATTTTCTGCTCTTCAGCTTCACTTAATAATTTATATGAAAGCATGCTTTAAATGTAACATTTTTATTTATTTAAATTAATCTGGATTTCAATTAGTTTAGAATAGTTTAGAAAAAGTCTACTTTTAATTTTTAGTTCTTATATTTGAAATGTTTTAAAGTAATATTGCAGCAAAAGTGGATTTCTTTAAAAGTAAATTTTAAATAAATTAAATAAATAAATGAAAAATATAAATAACTTAAATAAAATAAATATTCTTAACTGCATATTCCCTACAAATTTATCTAGAAACAAAGAAAGCATATAATAAAAATAAAGAATACATTTACATATTATGTTTTAAATGGAAATTTAATATATTTTCTAAAAAAGTCATATTTTTATATATTTATATATTTTAATTGGTTTAAATGCAACGATATACTTAAACAAAAAACTATTTTAAAATAATTTTAATTATTTATTAATTGTTTATATTCGAATTTCACAGAGAATATTGAAAATTCCTAATTATTTCTATTAAAATAGAAATAAATGAAATATATTCATATATATAATAAACAGAAATTTTCGAAAGTAAAGTGTGCACATATTTCTCTCAGTGTACACATTCATTTACAACAAATTTCCTGTTGCCGTTGTATTTGTTGTCAATCTCTGCAAGTAATCTACGTATACATCAATTTGAATGCGACCCAAGCAAACGCAGCTGAGTGCCCGCTCTTGGCCCAACAGGATGAACTATTATTCACTATTCACGAGTCGGGAGTACATTCAGTATGCATTCATTGCCATAGATGTCTTTGTGTGCGTAGGCAATGCAAAATAAAACCGCAAAGTTTCATTTGTTTTATGGTCAAATTGCATGCAATGAAAATTCCAACTTCTATATAAGAACATATGTGGTTCACTCTCTCTCGCTCTCTCTCTCTCTCAGTGTGTGTGTGTGTGTTTGTCTCTCTCTTGGGCACATTTCATTTCTTTAGATGGCCTCCACTGTTTTGGCGTTCCAAAATTTTCTTATCTGCTTCGCATTAGCTGCGCCTGCATACAGCAAAGTCGAACAATTCAGAGTTCTCTATCTAACTATGTATATGTGTATATGCATATGTATGTGTGTTTGTGTATGCATGTGTATGTCCATGTGTCCCAGGCACTTGTCCCATTGAAACTTTCTGCTTTTGTGTGACAAGTCGACATATCTTTCTCCATCTCTCTCTCTATCTCTGTCTCCGTCTCTGCCTCTGTCTTTGTCTGTCTCTTGCATTGTATGTGTGTTGCAGTTTTTGGAATCGTGTTCCTAGTCTTTTGCCTGCTTGTTGATATTGCACTTTGCCTTGCATGCAAAATTTGGCAAAGCTCTAGAGAGCGGCTCGGGTCGTGTTTAGGGTAGTCGGGGGAGATCAAAAGCCAAACAGTTGCTCTGCCAAATGAACTTTTCTAATTCCATATGACCCCAAAGCAAAGTTGCCCCATCTGCACTAAGCATGAGGCTATGTTCTCGGCGTGCTGTGAGTTGTGGAGGCTCGTTTTCATCCATGGCATACCAAATTATTCTGTCGTTAATTAGTGAACGATATACACATATACTTGCATACACTCACACATTCACACACACACACATACGCACATACATGGCACTTTGTATCGTCAAAAGATTTGGCTTATTTCTACGTCATTTGCACGCACTCAAAGTTGGGGAACTCTCCTGCTCTCCCTCTCACTCTCACTCACTCGCTTTGGCCAAACCGGAACTTCGAAATCGTCTCCTGATGTTGATGTCCTGTCATTTGCTTGTTGTGTGAACTTTTCTCCCACTTGTCCTCGTCATCGTCGACGTCGTTTGCCTTTAAGTCCAGCCTTGACCACAAATTGCTTGACTACCATTTTCATTTGCTTTTAGCCCCTAACTAAGCATTTGCTCGTTTTCTCCACAAAATTCTTGTTTATCTTTGGCCAGCACACTCCACTAGAGTGACAGCCCATGCCAAGTTCTTAGCAAATGCAGAGCAAGGCAACACAGGTGCGAGTATTTAACAGCTACAACAATTAGGCAGAGTTTGTATAAAACGTAGAGAAATCACTTTTTACTTCATTTAACAGATATTATTATTGAGTACATTGTTGATTGGATTTTAAAATTAACAATTTAAGCACTTTGCAAATATTTTTGAAAATATTTATGTACTACAAAAATATATAACACTTAACGTCTCCTGCATTCCGTTTTAAATAATTTCGTACTACATATTTGAGTATATTACTCAACAGAAAACAACAACAGCGATTGGCTGCAAAACGCACTCCGTTACTTCACGCAATTTGCTACTCCCTTCTTTCGCAGTCGACGAGCGCAACAACAACAATAACAACAATATGCAGCCGCCGGTGCACTTGTGTTGGGAGCAAAGCAACAACAAAACATATGCAAGTGTTGTTGCTGCGCTGGAAGCATAGGCAAAGAAGACTGCAGATAAGCAAAGAAATGCTCAAAATTGTTATTGTATTTTGCATTGGCTGTCGTGCACTGCTCACAGCTATTATAAAAACAAATATTGCAAAGATTGTTGTTGTTACATAGGGGTTGAAGTTGGCTGCTCAAAGTGCATATTAATTTTAGAAACTATAAATATAAATAATATGAAAATGCAACGGAAAATATTGATAAATGAATAAAATTTCTACATTTTATTATAAATTTTAAATAATTAATATATCGCTAGTCTACTTAATTTTTCTATGCCATGGAATCAATTAATAATACGAGTCTCTTTTCTTAACATTATGTTTTTTGTTCATATCTTTTCAATTGACATTCTTAGAATTCATTCTCTAAATGAACTTCACATGAATTCCCATAAGATACAATACCATAATAAGCTCAATATATGTACATATGTATGTACATTCTGAAAGAAGTGCGATAACCAAGCAAATCCCAAGTAATCTCTAATGTTAAGCAGCTCATCTCTAAAACTCACGCTATGCTCCCCAAAAAAAGAACATATGATAGAAATATTCCACAGCGTGTCCGACTTGTGTTTACCACATTTACATAAGAACTAATGCATATGTACGAGTTTGTATCTCTATGTATTTAATATTAATGTTTTTTCGAGCTGCAAAGGGAAGAGAATACAAAATAATAAAAATAAAAACAGCTGCCGTCGCGTAAAGTATCGCACTATGGCCAAGTGGTGGGTGGAGGGTGAAGTCCGGAAGGCAGCAAGTCCACAGACTGAGCCGCAAAAACTAATTTGTATGCGGAAAGCGGTGCTGTCGCCAGAACCGACTGTCTGACCACGTTGTCCGTCCGACGTATTTGTTGGTCTACACCCGCCACGAACGCTGCCAAAATGCGTAATTTTCATACTTTGGGCTCTTGGCCAAGCGGCTTGCTTCTCAGTGGAGTGTTGGTTGCCTTTATGCGCAAGTGTTGAAGCGCAGGTGACGACGACAGGAAGAGCAATAGCTGACGGCACCTACACTGCTTTCCACACACAGACACAGACTCAGACTCAGCCACATTACATGGCCAAAATATGATTATAATACAAGGGGAATGAATCAGATTACATATATGTATATACATAGGTATAATTAGAGAATTAAGGTAACAGCTGGTCGGGTCTTTGTAGATTTGCTAATGGAAATGTGTTGCAATAAATGCAATAATAAATAATATATACTTTAAATTGTAAATCATAAATAGTAAATAATAAATTAGAAATAATAAATAAAAAATAATAATTAATAAATAATAATTAATAAATAATAAAAAATAAATTAAAAAATAAATAATAAAAATTATATAAAAAATAATATATAATAAATAATGAATAATATATAATAAATAAGAAATAAGAAATAATATTTAATAAATAAGAAACAATGAATAATATATAATAAATAATAAATAAGAAACCGGATATAAGAAATAAGAAATGAGAAATAAGATATAAGAAATAAGAAATAGGAAATAAGAAATAATAAATAGTAAATTATAAATAATAAATAATAAATAATAAATAGTAAATAATAAATAATAAATAATAAATAATAAATAGTAAATAATAAATAATAAGTATTAAATAATAAATAATAAATAATAAATAATAAATAATAAATAATAAATAAGAAATAATAAATAAGAAATAATAAATAATAAATAATAAATAATAAATAATAAATAATAAATAATAAATAATAAATACTAAATAAGAAATAATATTTATATAAAAGTTAAATATGAGGGGAAACCAATAAGAAAAACAGGGTATCTTGTAGTCGTTAGTCGAAGATAAATATATGTATATGCTTTGTGTTTTAAGAAGATTAAAGTATTTGCAGTTGCATAACTACGTTTCTTATATATTTATAAATGTGTACATTAAATAATCATTAATTAATATTTATCAATTATTTGATAATTCATTTTAAATATGCATATACAAATGTTAATTTAACATTTACAATAATTGAATGATATACGCATTATGCTCAGAACAATATTAACTCTTGTTAAGCAACCCCCGAACCTCGTAAGCCAATTAGGGGTCTTTAGGTATTAACTACTCTAGCTAATGACTAAATAATTTGAAGAGAGACTCACGAACTGCGTGGATTGTTAATGAGCATGTGTGTTGAGTTTTCGTAGGCTTGAAAAGCTACTTAAACAAAGCCCCCCCTCTCCCCCACCCAATACAAAGTGTCTTGCATCATAAGCTGCTTATCCAGTCGAGTATTTAAAGCTCAAACTCTAAGGAAACCAATCCAGAGAGCCAACCCACCAACCGATGCAACATGGCTGTCTAAAATAAAACATTTTTAATTAAAACAAATAATAATACAACAACAACTGCAGCAACAAAAAGAACAGTAAGCAAATGTAAACAAATTAAGGCTGGCAACTGACGTTGATGATAATGAAGATGAAGGCGAAAAAGACGACAGCGAGTAAACAAAATCAAAACAAAACAAAAGGAGCAACAAAACATGAATGAAATAATCAAATCATTTGCAAAATAAAAGCAAATTACTGAGAATATTATGTAATGTATTTACAAGCACACACGCGCTCGCAAGCAAAGCATTTGTAAATACGCTTAAAGCGCACTTACGTGCCACGCCCATTTAATGTTAACGCCCTCGAACTTGCCTTGTAGCATTTGCGACATGTGGCGCCCTTTGTTGTATGCTATACAATTTTTTCTTATTTTTTCTTCCTCTTCTTTTTATTATATTTGCAACAGTTTCCGAGAAATGGAAATAACAAGTTTTGTGCAACAGCATGTGGATTTTAATAGAAGCTTAGAAAACGTTTAAGGAGCAATGAGAAGAAGATTAAGCAACAGAGAAGCAGGAACTATAAGAAAAATATGAAATTGATAGGCAATGCAGAAAAATTAGAATATAATAACTATAAAGCAGTAAAGTACTCTTTAAATAATATGTGTGCTTAAAAAAAGTTGTCGCTTTATTGTTTAACAATAAAATACGAATTACAAATACACTTTACTTAAAAAAAACATTAAATTAAAGTATTTGCTATAATACTGTGTAAGTTCTTTCTAAATAGAATATGCAAGGATTTCGACATCAAACTTTATTGCTTGCTTTGAGCTTAGTTTACAGGGTATAACAGCTTCGTTGTTTGTGTAAAATCTGTCCTTAGGCACTTGTTATTTCTGGTTAACGCTTTTTTTTTCTTTATACTTCTAAAGCGTCAAAATTGTGAAAAGCGTCTGTTTTGGTCTTTTGGGATTCGTTGTGTGGAATGTGCATATTTATATATATTTTTTCGGTGCTTTCATTTTTATTTTATATTTTTTTTTGTTGTATAGTGTATTGTGGGCTTCTTTCGCCCTCAATTTCATTTGCAATTGAATTTGGGATTATTTTTCATTTTTGCTGCGCATCTTACAGAGGTCACAAGTGGCCTGAATGGCACCGACTGGCAACTGGGAGGAGGGGTAAGCGGTAAGGGGTATGGGTATGGAGAATATGGGGAATGTGAATTGGGGTGGAGACTTGACTCGCCCTCTATAAAAGCCGCTTGCATGTCTGAGCGCCGTTTGTCTCTTTTTGCTCTGGTAGCTGTTGTTGAAATCCCATGGCAGCGCCATCTAGTGGGTGGCGGACAAACCGTAAGCTGGCTTGAGCTGCCAACGGGAAGTTGTAAAATTCATAAGTCGGGCGCGTGGCTTTTGTGCAATTGGAGCAACAAGACAAGCAAAAACGAAAGCCAAGATAAAAAAAAAAAAAAGTGAAAAAAAAGAAAGAAAAATCTTGTACAAGTGCAAGTTGCTGTCGTTTTGAAGTGCGGTTAAAGGGGAGGAGATTGAAGGCTGGAAGGGTTTGAATTGGGTGTCGAACTGACTGCAGGCAAAGATAACACCAAAGTGCACTTTAATCTTTGTGAAGAAATCTCAACGTGGCTGCAGCAAAATATGATTGAAGTGTCGTTGTGCTCTGGGCAGTGTTAGGTGTAATGAAGGGGAGAAGGCGATGAAGGCAGGGAATAGGGACAGCATTGGTTAGGTGTCTGTCTGTGTGTGTGTGACTATGTTACTGTATTGGTATGTGTCGCGGCAAATGAAGCCAACGCCAACGTCGACGCCAACGCCAACGAAAAGGCATAAAGCAAACGCTTTGAGTGGCAGAGAGAAATTGGAAAAATGAAATGTGAAGAAGACAGAAGACAGAAGACGACACTCCTCTCCAACAGCTGTTGATTGAAATGCTGAGGCCATACACGTAAAGAGCGCAAGATAACTTCAAATGCAGAAAAAGAGAAAGACAGAGAGAGAGGGAGCGATAAAGAGAGTTCCCCCTCTCGAGTGGCACACTCAAAGAAGAAGAAGAACCAGCAGAAGCAGAAGCAGAAAGAAACGCGCGCAGCATAAAGACCGAAAATCAGACAACATCTTGACAAAGGCTGGCAGCAGCTACGTCCAGGCAAACACATCAGATAAGCGCGATTGAATGCAATCCCATACCAAAGAGCAGCATAAAGATAGAAGGGGTGGCAAATACATGAAGACAGCAAAACAGCGAGTGTTAGAGTCAGAGTCAGAGCGTAAGCAAGAGCGAGAGGGAGAGAGTGCGAGGGAGAGACACGCTACTGCAACAAAGCTGCCCTAAAAAGCAACGCAAAAAAAAGGAAAGTAAAGGGAACAACAACAACAACAGCAACAACAACAGCAAAAAATGAAATAAAAACGGGTCATTGGAGTAAGATGGGCCAGCAGCTTCCCAAACCAAAGCCGAAAGCCGAAAGCCCCCTTTGCCCCCTTTCCGCAAAATGTAAATGCCGCGGCACACAAAGAACCTCAGTGAGGACACAAGTGGCAAGTGCTAAAGCACAAATTGTGCTTGACAATGACGATGCCCTGTAGAAGTTTAGTAATTCAATAGCGTAATTAGTTTTCTATTCGAATTTTGATAACTTGAATTGTCTCACAACTAAATTCTATTTTCTTTTATGTAAAACAAATATTTAATAATATTTTCCAATACCATTTAAAAATTGAAACTCAGCTTTGATTTACTTAGATATATTTTGAATAATTAGAGTGTTTCGTTTAAAAAGTAATATTTTATTCATAATTTATTTAATAACTTAAAATAAAAGATGATTGGCAAGATCTAACTCAAATTAAATTAACATAAAATCAAAAGACTTTGATTCTATTTCTTAAATTATTTACTTATCTATGCTTTAACATATTTATTAATGTTTTTATTTATTTGCTTATTTATTTATTTATTTATTTATTTATTTATTTATTTATTTATTTATATATTTATTTATTTATTTATTTATTTATTTATTTATTTATTTATTTATTTATTTATTTATTTATTTATTTATTTATTTATTTATTTATTTATTTATTTATTTATTTATTTATTTATTTATTTATTTATTTATTTATTTATTTATTTATTTATTTATTTATTTATTTATTTATTTATTTATTTATTTATTTATTTATTTATTTATTTATTTATTTATTCATTTATTTATTTACATATTTTGTAATTTATTTATTTATTCATTGATTTATTTATTTACTTATGAATTTATTTATCTACTCATTTTTTAAATGATTTATTAATTAATTTATTTATTTACTTATTCATCTATTTTGTTGTCAATTAAATACCCCTTTCACTTGTTCGTAGGGTATAACAGTCAAGAGGCTGGGAATAAGGGAAGGCTGCCTTTGAAATGCAAATTACACCCCAAGGAAATGCTGGGCTAGGTGGTGTGGCGGGTGTGGCGAGGGGGACTTTGTAGAGTTGCAGCGGAAAAGAAAATGCGGAAGCTGCGCTCTGTCGGATTCTTGGCTTGTCGAGTGTTATGTATTTAGTGGCTGCTTCAGTAGCTGCTCCATCTCCATTCCCCACTCCTCCCCCATCCCATCCTCCCTATCTACCTTGAACGAGCACTGCAACAACACCTGCTGTACAATTTGCACTTTGGCATAGGTCGCGTTACATTGTGGCGTTGCCACGTAGCCAGTCGGCAGAAGTTTGGCAACGCTGTAAAGAAATAATAAAGACAAACGGTTGCATTGTTTGATGTGAGATAAGGAGTAGGGGAGTAATGGAGAGGGAGGGGTGGAGAGGGCGCTGGAATGCAGAAGCATAATGATAATGGCAGCAGGAACAGTAACAGTAACAACTCCCTCGTCCAACTTGACACAATAGCAAGGCAGCCAAATAAAAATTTATAGCACAGCTGAAAGCTGCAATGTTGCCTCCGACTGTGTACACAGAATGGCCCTGGATCCCAATTTCGAATCGTGTGTCGAGAGTTGAGAGTCCAGGGAGTCCAGCAGAGACCGACAGTCCAAGAGTCCGACAGTCCAACAGTCTGACAGTCCGGCTGTCCGGTCTCTGAGTGGGCCAGTGAAAACTGGGTGGTCTGTTATGAGTTTTACCAGTTGGCTGGCGCTGGACAGCAGCGGTGGCAAGGAATTAAAGTATGAATCAAGAAGGACGAAAACTTTTAATGAAAAGTGCACTGAATCCTTAATGCGTCTCGCCCCTCCCAACGTCCGTCAGATGCTTCTACTTCTTTTGCAAACTTTCGAATATTTACTTTGCTTTAAAGTCAACTGAAAACAGCAGAACGAAAATAACATTTGATTTAAATATTATTAAATAATATTTCAAATATTTACAAATATGTTAATTGAATTTGACAATATTTATTGTGAGTTTATCTTATATTGTTTTATTACTTAATATATTATTTTTATATTTTGTAGTATTCTTGTTGTTGTTTGAAATAAATAGCAAATGTTCAGGCACATTTACTTATTTTTAATATAATCGCTGAACTTCAGCCGAATTGTGAATACTACTTGACTTAAGAGTAGAAAGCTCAAACTTAATTTGTAAATTAAGAGTAGTTTTTTCTAAGAGTATTCCATGGCTAAGCAAACCAATTAAGCTCTTTACTGAAAGTAAAGCACACTTATTAAGAGAGTTCTTTAATGCAGCTATCGAAATTGCATTTTTGCATTTTTAATTTATTTAATAAAATGATAGATTTATGCAAAAATAGATCAAAATCTCAAGGAAAATTAAAAGAGGAAAATTGCACATATATTTTGACGTAAAATGCGACTCAAAAAGTATAAAAATGAAAAAAGCAAATGGATTATTTTTAATTACGAAAAAACAGTTAAATATTCATGAGAATTGTGTAGTAACTTTAAGCCTGCTTTAAGGCCAGCTGCCAAACATTGTCTTACTGGGCCAAAAGCGAAACATTGTGTCCATATGGCTGGCACAAGATATTTAAAATGAATGTAAATTGCTGAGACCATAAAAATGCGGGCAGCATTTAAAAAAAAAGAAGAAAATTCCTGAGCTTCGTTGACAATTGCTGTTAATGTGGAAAACGGCGCGTGCAAAACGCGTCAAGATAAAAATAAAAAAAAAACATACAAAAAACAACAAAAACAGAGATGAAAACAATTACAAAAAAAGTAGAAGAAGAAATTTACAAATATACGGAACAGTGCTTAAACAATAAAACAATAAATTTTCATTACCGGGCTCTGGGCTATTAACGGTTTCCGCTGTCCGAGAAGAAAATGCTTTCAAAAGGTTGCAGACTCGCCTGCCAAGAGCTGCCAACTGTTATTTATAAAATAAAATATAATTGTTGAGGCTATGTACATATATACATGTATATATATATATATTATATGTATATGATATCATTTGCCGCTGTTGCATTTAAAGTGCAGTTGCCACAAAAAGCATGCAACACTTTTTTTTATAGTTGTTTTTTATTTTTATATTTCATTTAATTTATTTTGCATTTCTGTTTGCTTTGTTTCAACCGTTTTCAAACAGTTGACTTTGGCATTTGCATTAACATTTTTGCCGCGTTCCCATTACACTGCTTTCTGCTCTTAGCTCTTCGCTGTCCGCTCGCCGTGTGCAGCGTTCGCCCCTCTCTCTGTCTGTCACTCGCTCTCTCGCTCTTGGTATTCGCCTTCGTCATTCTTTGTCTGTGTGTTTTGCTCTTTAATTACATTTTCGTGGTTTTCATTTTGTATGCCATAAATAATTTTTACCATGCAACGTGCCATTTCTGCTCTCTCTCTCTCTTTCTATCTCTCGCTCATCTTTTTTTAATATTTTTTCATATAATTATTTGCATCTGTGTGAAGAAGGTGCAACTGAATGTTGCATCAGCATTAATTTGCTTAAAACGAAAACGTGATTACATCACTTTTTTGTTTTTTTTCCCCTTTTTTATGTCTATTTTGAACTCAACTTCAGCATATTAACTTTATTAACTTCAACTTGATTAATTTTTGTTGTATTTTTTTCATCTACTTGCAGGTCACGTGGGCGGCTGCGGCATTACGGAGGAGGTCTCGCAATGGATGGAGAATATACAAAATTCAGCGGTTGAAGAGCTGCCCGTACCGATGTCAAAGGATGTCCAAAAGCTGCACCGGAAGCAGCAGCACAAAAAGGCTGCTCCACAACAGCAACAACAACAACAACAGCAACAACAACAGCAACAACAACAGCAACATCATCCACCAAAGAAATACACCAGCGGCGATGATGATTTCAAATTCCCCCATCAAAAATACACGAAGGAGGCAAACTTTGCCGATGGTGCATTCTATGATCCATCCACCGGTCGTCGCCTCGGCACCACGGCCAATGCTGCCGATTGGCATGAGCTTGTCCATGAGCGTGTGCGTCGCGCCAGTGTGGGCAATGGTGGTGGCGCCGGCTCCACATCGAGCAGCAACGGTGGCCCGAGTGGCCCCGGACGCGGACGTGAAGACAACAAAAATACCTGCTCCCTGTATATACAAACAGATCCATTGATTTGGCGCCATATACGCGAGGGCATTGCCGATGTAAGTTTCACTGAGACGAGATGAGTCAAGGCGTAAAACGTAGTACGGGTGCTTGAGAAGTGGTAGCCAGGGGGAGGCGCTAGGAGGCCGGGTCCAACGAGCTCTTAGCTTGTGCGCCAAATTAAAACTGAAGCAGCTGACTAAAGTAAGGAGCGTGGGGATTGTAGCTGTTGGATGCTGAATGCTGTATGCAATCCAAGAGATTGTTGTTGGCTTAAAAAAGAAAACACACAAAACAAAATCCATGAATTTTGCAATTTTTTACGAGCGAACGCTTCACTTTGGGTCTGCGCATAAAACAAAGGCCGAGCTCGTTGTTTTTTTTGGTGGAACGAGTAGCATCAGACAGTGAACACAACTGAGGGAGCGAGGGACAGCCAGACGCTCGTATTTTTTTTTCGTTTGTCTTTTTTTTTTGGGAAGAGGAATGGTCCAAAGAAATTGACTGATGCGCTACGTTGAGTGTAAATTGTTGTTTAGTTGTAGATGGCTGGGAGTGTTTTTTTGATGAGAAGAACTTAATAGTTTTTGTGGAGCTTTAGGGAGAAGCATATTATATGTTAAATGGTATGCAGAATTCTATAGCAAAGATAAAATTAAGTTGAGGCTACTTGATAAAGTTGATAATCTAGTATGGAGTTCTCTATTCAAATTTGCAGACAAATCTTTTATGAGAAAAAATTGAAAGACTACAGCAATAAATTTAGCTAAAAAGAGATACAATAAAATATTAATTTAATATTAAATTTGATAAAGAATTATGTATAATATTTAACTTATATATTTAGTTATAATTGAAGCTGGTCTGCTTTTCAAATTTAATACAATTTCCACAGTCTTCGAGTGTTTTATCTATAGATCATTTGCTTATAATTAGACATCTTTAATAATTATAGAGAGAGAGAAATCTGAAGAAAGCCTTCGTTGTTCGACTTAGAACTTATAGAGAATTCGTAAAACAAATTACAACAAGTTTAGCTAAAATATTTTAAGAAATTATACAAATGAAAGATTTATAAAAATGTGTTTTATAATTAATGCTTTATCAAATTCTTTAATGCTCATTAGGCTTGTTAAACAAGAGCTTAAGAATCTTCTTCTTAGTCCGCATTAAACTTTAAATGCGCATAATTATTTAATTAAGGCATAAAGCACCAGCTTAAGAATCTCCTTCCTAATCCGCGTTAAAATTTAAATATTCATCATTTTATAATAATTATTTAATGAATGCATATAAAACACAAACTCAAGTATCTCCTTCTCCATGCATCATCAAAATAGAAATGCTCATGATTATAAAATAATTATTCCATGATAATTAAGGCAAATCATATCAAGAATTTGCTTTCATTAACAAATTCATTGCAATTGGATCAATTTAAATTGAACCACAAGAGCTTTGCATACATCAAATGGATCAAATCTTTTATTCAAGTCGCTCTCAATTATGCTCGAAACTCTCGCAGTAACTTCATCTTATTTTTTTTTTTTTTTTTTTATTTTGAAAGTTTTTTCTTTCTGTTTATTTCGATTAATTAGCGTACTGCTACCACACGGCAGCTTAAACTAATTTTAAATCAAATAGATAATACAATTGACTAACAAAGTGAAATATTTTCTATCATTAACAAAAAATAATAATAGGTGACATGATTAGCAAACAGTGATATTTACAATGGAAGAACGATATATTTACATTTGAGCATAAATTTTTTTTTTTTTTTTTTTTTTTTTAAGACAGAATTCTGGAAGGTAGATCCTGTGGGTGGTGTCTTTTAAGTCTCCTTTTTCCTCTGTATCCGCATTAGTCGCCGTGCGAGTAAATTGGGATGCGAGCCCAGCCTGGCTCTATAATTCTCTGCATGAATTTGAATAACATCACCAATCTTGGGAACTCCTAGATCCCTTTCTATGTCTCTAGTGCGCATGTACCAGGGAGCATTGCAGATTCTCCTGAGTATCGTGCTCTGTGTCACTCGAATCTTGTTCAAATGGGTTTTGGCAGTGATCCCATAGATCTGGAGCCCATATTTCCAGATCGGGCTCAGTATGGCCTTGTATATAGTAACCTTGCTATGGAGGGAGAGTTTATTTCTGGGAGACAGTAGCCACGACATTCTCGCAGCTTTTGAAAGGATTGTTTTTTTCACCATTGTCGTATGTCGATCAAACTTTAGGCGTCTGTCCAGGATGACCCCCAAGTATTTGTAGTGATCTTCGTGCCTGAGCACAGAGCCGAGCATTGTTATCCCTGGACAGGATCCCAATCTTGTGGCGAAGGTCACATTTGCACATTTGCTGCTGTTGATGCCAATATTCCACTTAAGTGCCCACGCTTCGAAACTTCGCACATACTCCTGAAGCGCCTGTGTTGCAACGCCGAGAGAGTCGTTTCTGGTAAGAACAGCAGTGTCATCCGCGTATGTGGCGATGAGCACATCTTGGCTCCCTACAGCACGGACTGAACGGGATGTCGGCATATCAGCTGTGTACAGCGAGTAGAGGGTGGGACCTAATACGCTGCCTTGGGGAACTCCAGCACATATTGGTCGCTCAGATGACCTAGATCCATCCACGACTACGCAAAACGATCTGTCCGCCAGGAAGCTGCTAATCAGTTGATGTAGTTGCGGAGTTAAGACTTGCCTTAACTTACATCTGAGGCCGCTATGCCACACTCTGTCGAAGGCTTGTTGGATGTCCATGAATACTGCCACTGCATATTCTTTGTGCTCCATGGCCTCCAAAGCGAAGTTAACTACTCGGTGCAGTTGTTCCGGAGTGCCATGGCTCTTTCGAAATCCAAACTGCCACTTTGGAATTACACGTTCCACGCTCTCCAGTTTAAAGGATACGGTTTAAAATAACCCTCTCCAATATCTTTCCCAAGGCAGGGAGTAGGCTGATTGGTCTAAATGAGTTAACATCAGTTAGCTGCTTCTTTGGCTTCGGGATCATAGTGATCAGCGCAGACTTCCAAATCTTGGGAAAATGTCCCAGTCTTAAAATGCTGTTAAATATGAGAACTATAAAGAGCACTGCTTTTTGAGGAAGGAGCTTAATTGTCTTATTATCCAAAAGATCGCCACCAGGAGATTTTTTAACTTTCAGCTGCTTGATTATCTGCGTGACCTCTTGAAGTGTTACTGGACTAACTGGCGGGGACATTTGGTACGGGCTTTCCAAGGATGTTTTTATATACCTATGCATAAAGTCCGGTGACAAGTCAAGTGGCTTAAATCTTTCCTCCAAGTTATCAGCAAAGGTTTCTGCTTTTTCCAATCCAGAGTAACACCAGCCGCCAGCAGAATTCTTTAATGGAGCCTTGGGAGTTACTTGCCTTTTGAAGCGACCTGTAAGTTTCCAAAGAGAGTAGTTGGATGAACTGTCGGGACTTGCGCTTTCCAGGATCTCGTCAATTTTGGATTGCTTGACCCTCTTAAGCACTTTTTGTAAACGGTTTGCTAGTCGTTTATAGATTTGGTTCACCCTTTCATCCCCAGTCCTGGTGAATTCCTTTCGCACTCTTCTTTTAAGGCAGAGGAGTGCAGCAGCATTTGGTGGCAACTCAGATCGCTGATGCTGTGTAGGATGCGGCACAGTCGACGATGATGCAAAAGATGCAGCCAACTTTAAGTTGTTCATAAATATTGAAACTTCATCTTAAGTTTTGAAAATAGGTCGTTTAACAATTTTGCATCCCCAGATGCTGGCAAGTGCTTTTCTTCTTGCCTAACAACAATTTGCTTCGAGTGTTGCCTGCTTTGCGGCGTCTTCAAAGCAATCATCCAATCAGCTGACCTGCTTCGGTTCCTACAGCGCATGCAATCAACCGTTATAGTCCGCTACCTCACTCTCTCTCTCTTGCTCGTTCTCTCTATCCTTTCTCATTCGCCAAGCAATTCTTTTGCCGCACTTTATGTTTACGTTCATTTTTTCACATTGTACGCGACGTTGTCGACGTCAACATCCTCGTCATCTCCTTCTCCTTTCTCTCCTCCTCTTCCTCTCCCTACTCATTCCTCCTGCTGCTCTTTGGCTTGCTCTTGCCTTCTCTTTACCAATTCTTTTTTGTCTGTTTATTTGCAATGAGTTTTGCATAATTCGCGCATTTGTTTCGTTCGCCGTTGCGTTCGTGCCGCGTTTTTATACCCTACTCTATGGTCTAATGGGGTATATAGGACTTGGAGTTGTTGTATGTCATGTGCAGTTCTTTAATATTTATTTAACAAGTTGTTGGACTTGTATATTTAGTAGAATTTATAATTATATTTATTGCGTGGTATCTGCACGTCTATCAGTGCCGTTGCTAAGGCATTATTCACTTGCTTTTTGTTGTCATTCAACCCAGCGGCGTTTTGATTTTGGAGCCAAAAACTGCCGTTAGCGGTACGATGATAGACCCTCTTCCTCCTCCCCTCCCCCTCCACGCATCATCCCCTTAAACCACGTCTTCCCCGCTTTTATTCTATAGGTAATCCCAAAGCCACCCACGCTCAACGCGCGCATAAAACCGAATAAACTTCAGCAAAATATTCGACGGGTTTTAGCTGAATTTGCATTTTTATACAAATATATTTGAAGAGTGCTTGTTGTGTGTGCGTTGGGTGGCTGTGTGTGTGTGTGGGGGGGGGGGTCAGTAGGTCGTTTGTTTGTCTGGCTGCTTTGTTTGCCACACACCTCCACATCCCACACCCCGCTCCTGCTGCTGCTGCGAGTGTCAAGCGCATTGGCATTGCGGTTGAGATTTTTATTACGCTCAGCGCCTAAAAGTTGACTGCGTTTTCCACATTTCCTCTTTCGTTTTTCTTTCTTTTTTTTTTTTTTTGGGCAAATTAATTCACAACACTGAAACAATCTGTACTTACAGCACGATCGCGGTCGCAAGTACGAGGTGGATGAGAAAACCCGCGAGGAAATCTCATCGCTGATTGCACATCATGTGACGGCCGTCGTTAATTACATTTACCGCAACACAAAGTTCGATGGACGCACGGAGCATCGTAACATACGCTTTGAGGTGAGTGTTCGTGATCTGTGTGTGTGTGTGTGTGTGTGTGTGTGAGTAGCGCCCCCTGTGGTTGGCAATTGCCAACAGCGTTAACGTTCCGCCAACAATGAACTAAGAACAAAGACCATAGTCCTGTCACTGTCCCTGTGCCATGTCCCCCTGCCTGATGCGGTGTGTATTAAAGGGGGAACATTTAAGGCTCAGACAACCCAACAATTATGCTGGATACCATTCTCTGTCGAGTTGAGTCTATTAACGGGACGCGACCTTAAAGCTTTCTATAAGGAAATGCTTTCAATTAAGCGTATAAATGGATATATTAAATGCTCAAAGTTGATTGAAAGTTGCAATGAAATTCCCTAATATTTCTAAGTCATTTTCAATGGATTGAAAACAATTTATGTTTTTTTTTATATTTATATATATTTAATATTTCTTTTCATTTATTCTATTTATATATACACTTTTATATTTCTTCTCTACATTTTCTTTATAATTATTTATGAAAGTTAATTGAACATTTCAATAAAAATCCTCTGAAGTTTCAAAATCATTTTCAATAGATTGACAACAATTTCTGTTCTATTTTTATATTTATATTTATTTATTTAATATATTTCTTCATTTATTTTATTTATATATAACTTTTAATATTTCTTCTCTACATTTTCTTTATAATTATTTATGAAAGTTATTTGAACATTTCAATAAAAATCCTCTGAAGTTTCTAAATTATTTTCAATAGATTGACAATAATTTCTGTTTTATTTATATATTTACTTAATATTTCTTGTCATTTATTCTGTTTATATATACATTATTAAATTTCTTCTTAACTTTTTCTTTATATTTATATTTATTTATGAAATTTAATTGAACATTTTAATTAAATTCTATAAAGTTTCTAAAACATTTTCATTAGATTAACAATAATTTCTGTTCTATTTTTATATTTATATATATTTAATATTTATTTTCATTTATTTTACTTTTATATACATTTTTATATTTAT
Source organism: Drosophila macrospina (assembly GCA_035042075.1). Lineage (NCBI taxonomy): Eukaryota > Metazoa > Arthropoda > Insecta > Diptera > Drosophilidae > Drosophila > Drosophila macrospina. The sequence goes on from JAWNLW010000359.1 coordinate 1,361,080, forward strand.
TCACTACCTTTTTTGTATGTTTATATTTATTTATGACAGTGGATTGAAAAATGTATAATCCTTTTATATTTATTTTATCATTTTTTACACTTACATATTTCTTCTGTTTATTTTTATTTATATTAATATTTATTTAATAATTCTATACACATTATACAATTATTTTTATGGATTTTCAAATATTGTAATATTTATATCATAATTTTGTACATTTGTATAGTATATTTATTTATATATATATATATATATATAAATCTTTTCTATCTTTATATTCATAGTTTTCAATAAATTTGTTAGTTTAAAATTAGTCCATTTATATAAATATTTATACATTACTTTTCTTTCTTTATATTTTTATTTATTTAATAATATCTTACATTTGTATGTCTATATTTTAATATTTTGATCTATTATTTTTATTTATTCTATTTTTATATTTCTTCTCTATCTTAGTGTGTTTATTTATATTTATTTCATATTTATTTACATTTATTTCTATTTTAACATATCCTACCTATTTTAATATTTTTACTTCAATTTAGTAAATAATTTTTTAGATTTATATATTTATATATATTTTTTTTCTATTTTTATATTTCTATTTCTTTAATAACTTCTTGCATCTGTTCCTTCTCCAGGTGCAACGCATCAAAATTGACGACGACTCTGCCTGCCGCAATTCCTACAATGGACCGCATAATGCATTTTGCAATGAGCACATGGATGTATCGAATTTTTTGAATCTCCACTCTCTAGAGGATCACTCGGACTTCTGTCTGGCCTATGTGTTCACCTACAGGTATAACAAAGATATTGTTTAGCTAATTCGAGCATAACAAGAACATATTATCGTTTACAGAGATTTTACTGGCGGCACTTTGGGCTTGGCTTGGGTGGCCAGTGCATCGGGCGCTTCGGGCGGCATCTGTGAGAAGTATAAGACCTACACCGAGACGGTGGGTGGACAATATCAGAGCACAAAGCGTTCATTGAACACCGGCATCATCACCTTTGTCAACTACAACAGTCGCGTGCCGCCAAAAGTATCGCAATTGACGTTGGCCCACGAAATTGGCCATAATTTTGGATCACCGGTGAGTGGAGCGATGTTTTTTAATGCTTAATGCTTATTTCGTGTTCCATTCCATTGTTTTTTAATGCTTATATTATTGTTACATAAGTAATTATAATTTTAGTCACAATGGCCTTCATTTCTGCATTATTTCTTAGCTTATATCGTGTTCCATTCCACCGTTCCCACAGCATACATTAATATTAAATAATTAAATTATTTTTTTAGTCACAATTGCTTCCATTGCTGCACTCTTAAAAGCTTGTTTCGTGTTCCATTCCACTGTTCCCACAGCTTACATTAATAGTAAATAAGTAAATAAGTTTTTAGTTAAATTCACTTTCATTTCTGCACTCCCTAAAAGCGTATTTTATGTTCCATTCCACTGTTCCCACTGCTTACATTAATTTTAAATAAGTAAATAGGTTTTTAGTTAAATTAACTTCCATTGCTGGACTCTTTACAAGCTTATTTCGTGTTCCATTCCACTGTTCCCGCTGCTTACATTACTATTAAATAATTAAATTATATTTTTAGTCACATTCACTTCCATAGCTGCACTCCTTAAAAGCTTATTTTTTGTTCCATTCCACTGTTCCCACTGCTTACATTAATATTAAATAAGTAAATAGGGCTTTAGTTAAATTAACTTCCATTGCTGCACTCCTTAAAAGCTTATTTCGTGTTCCATTCCACTGTTTCTTATCACACATACTAATATTCAACATACTTTGCTATCTTTACAGCACGATTACCCACAAGAATGCCGTCCTGGCCCATTAAGCGGCAACTTCATTATGTTTGCCAGCGCCACATCCGGAGATCGTCCGAATAACTCGAAATTCTCACCGTGTTCCATACGCAACATTTCCAATGTGCTTGACGTGTTGGTGGGCAATTCGAAGCGCGATTGCTTCAAGGCATCGGAGGGTGCATTCTGTGGCAACAAGATCGTTGAGTCTGGAGAGGAATGCGACTGTGGATTCAATGAGGAGGAGTGCAAGGACAAATGCTGCTATCCACGACTCATCAGTGAATACGATCAATCTCTCAATTCCAGTGCCAAAGGCTGCAAGCGTCGCGCCAAGACACAATGCTCACCGTCCCAAGGCCCTTGCTGTCTGTCCAACTCGTGCACATTTGTGCCCACGCATTACCATCAGAAGTGCAAGGAGGAAACCGAGTGCAGCTGGTCGAGCACCTGCAATGGCACCACAGCCGAGTGTCCCGAGCCGCGACATCGCGATGACAAGACAATGTGCAGCAATGGCACCGCTCTCTGCATTCGTGGCGAATGCAGTGGCACTCCCTGTCTGCTCTGGAACATGACCAAGTGTTTCCTCACCTCCACCTCATTGCCGCACGTGAACAAGCGCAAATTGTGCGAATTGGCCTGCCAGGATGGCAATGATACCTCCACCTGTCGCAGCACCAGTGAATTTGCCGCCGAATACAACATACAACAGGGTGGCATTAGTCTCCAGCCGGGCTCACCATGTGACAACTACCAGGGCTATTGCGATGTCTTTCTCAAGTGTCGCGCCGTCGATGCTGACGGTCCACTGCTGCGTCTTAAGAATCTCCTGCTCAATCGTGAAACTCTGCTCACGGTGGCCGAGTGGATCACCGGCAATTGGTATCTGGTGGTGCTCATGGGCGTCGCCTTCATTGTCGTCATGGGCGCCTTCATCAAATGCTGTGCCGTGCACACGCCCAGCTCCAATCCCAAGAAGCGTCGGGCTCGCCGCATCAGCGAAACTCTACGTGCGCCAATGAATACAATACGCAGAATGGTAAGTTTCAGTATTTAATTTAGTGTTTGAAGAGTGTTCTAATTAAGTGGCAATAGATGTAACAGGTAGAAGAAGAAAGCAGGAAGAAATTGCAGAAATTATGCGTGTTCCATTCCACTGTTTCTTATGTTTTTATTGGTATTAAATAATTCAATTGTATTTTAATTTACAATTGCTTCCAATGCTGAACTCTTTGGAAAGGCTATTTCGTGTTCCATTCTATTGTTTCTACTGATTTTATTAATATTAAATAATTCGTTTTTATTTTTATTTACAAACGCTTTCAATGCTGTACTCTTTTGAAAACTTATTTCGTGTTCCATTCCATTGTTTCATATGATTTTATTGGTATTAAACTATTCAATTGTATTTTAATTTACAATTGCTTCCAATGCTGAACTCTATGGAAAGGCTATTTCGTGTTCCATTCCATTGTTTCTACTGATTTTATTAATATTTAATAATTCGTTTTTATTTTAATACACAATCGCTTTCAATGCTGGACTCTTTTGAAAGGCTATTTCGTGTTCCATTCCATTGTTTCTTATGCTTTTATTGGTATTAAACAATTCAATTATATCTTAATTTGCAATTGCTTTCAATGCTGAACTCTTTCAATGGCAATTTCGTGTTCCATTCCGTTGTTCTACTGATGCTCTACTGATTTTATTAATATTAAATAATTCATTTTTATTTAATTGTACAATCACTTTCAATGCTGAACTCTTATAAATGGCTATTTAGTGTTCCATTCCAATGTTTCTAATGCGTTTATTAAAATTCAACAATACAATTATAATTGTCTTCTACAATCGCTTCCAATCATGCACTCTCTAAAAGATTTTTTCGTGTTCCATTCCATCGTTTCTCATAATAATAATAAATAAAACATCTTCTAGTATTATTATTTATATATAAGTACAATTTAAAATATTTATAAATGTATATAAATAAATTAAATTATATTTAATAGATATATTTAATATATTTATAAATATATAAAATAATATTCAATTTCCTTTACATCATTTATTGCCATTTAAACAATACGTCTGCAGAGTAGCTCGCTGCCGAGCACACTCGTTTGTAGTGCTCTCCCTGCTTCCACTTTACAACAGGCAACTAACTGAACTGAACTTCCTTCTTTGCATGTACTCGCCGCGGCACAGCAACGTCATCCGCACCAGCGTGGCGCTGGACCACGCAGCATTCCACCGCCGGCGCACGAGGCGCAGCATTATCCACGGGGTGGTGCTGCAGCCGGCAGTGGTGGGGCGGGCGGGCGACATGGCGGCGGCGGACGTTCGCATCATCATAATGCACATCCGCATGAATGGGATCGCCATCAGGGGGGGCACTCGATAGTGCCACTGCCCACAGGTGGCAGTCATGCCAGTCGCAGCTCGGCGGCGAATCAGGCGCGACGCAGCGATGGACGCGGCACAAGGCCGAGCAGCAGTGGCAGGCCGCAGGCGAGTGGCGCGGCTGCAGCTGGACCAGGAGTGGCTCGATCAGGGTATGGAGCTGAGCAGGCGGTAGCGGGTGGTGCTATTGGTGGTGGTGTGCAGGCGGCCATTAGCAGCGGCGGTGTTGTGGCACGGGCACAGCTGCCGTTGCCGCTGCCGCAGCAGCAACAGCAACAACAACAACAACAAGCACTCTCACCGCAACAACAACAGACAACAACCACAAGCGTTCTATGCGCCGAAAGGTGCGTTTCCCCTTCGCCTAGAGTTCTCCCAAGTAGCAAACATAGTTTGTCATAGACAGAGATAGAAACGAAGAGAGAGCGAGAGCTAGCGAGCTGTGTTTCAATTTTCCTCATATTGTTGCAACACGTTTAATTTACATTTTGTAATTTCTTTTCCTATTTTTTTCCTCCCCCCTCCATTTTGTGTTTCCCGCAAAAATCAAACAAACAAACGTTGATTTCAAATTCAGAATTACCACCACGCAATAAGTCCCGCTCATCACGTACCAACAACAACACCAACAACACAACCACAGCCACGCCCACTGGGGCAAGCAGTAGTAAAAACGCCAAAAGTGCCAAAGCCAAAGACACAGCCCAACAACAACAACAACAACAGCAACAGCAACAACACAACAAACACAGCAATCGCAGCCGCAGCAGCAGCAAAGACAAATCATCGGCGGCCACAAAAACGCGTCGCAATATTGTCTACTAAATGGCTAACAAATGTGGGAACGCATGGAATTGGAACGCCGTCCATCTGCCATACTGCAAAACAGAGTCCAGACCCCCTTCCCAAGCAGCCTCCCCTCTCCACAAAACAAGAACTACAACAAGTTCATTCATCCCATTTGCATTTGCATTTCCAACGTTCCAAGAAATGCTTTCCCCCTGCACTCCTCACTCCCCACTCCCCACCCCACAACTACCCCGCTCATCACACAGAATTCGATATGCAATTGGTATGAAAATCTATTACTTACCTTTCAGTTTGGTATTGTTGTGTTGCGCTCCCCTTTGATGCTACTAACCAATTGTTGAAAGTATATTTTGCAGCATGTTTTGATTGTCAGTTTTTTGGATATTTCCTATTTCCGATTTCCTATTTCCGATTTACGTTTTCCTATTATTGTTTATCATATTTCCTTTGTGGTTGTTCCGTTTCCGTATTGTTTTTTTCCCTTGTCTAATGCATTTGTTGTTGTTTTTGTTATTGCATGCGCACAAAACTCAATGATTTATTAACAATTAACAATTTAACTGAATTGAAAATCACTTGAAAAACAATGGAAATTGTAATGAATAAAACAATTTGGTATTAATTACTAACAAATTAATAAATTAGCAAAATATATATTTATAATTTAATATTAATATTTACTTAAAATAATGATTATTTTGAATTAATTCATTTAATTTTCAATTCAATTTGGCTGCAAACAATTCCACAATTCTTGCAAATTAATACTTTTAATAAATTCGTTATTTTATTTAACACTATTTAACAAAACTAACAGCTTTGCAAATGAAATGCCTGCAAATAAAATTTAACTATATATATTTGCAATAATTAATTTAAATATTATAAACAATTGAAAAGGCATTTCATTAGCATTGATTTCTAATGTAAATAAGCAAATACTAAAAACTTTGAATGGGTTTTTCATAAGCTGCGCACTGAGGCACCATTAAAGTGGCGCCACAGCAGCTGGCTGAGAAAATGGAAAACAGTTTTTCATGGCGATTTTCCTTATTTCGTGTTTAGGCGTCGCGCCCCCGCCGCCGCTACAAGTAAGCTATAGTCGTCCGACATCGCTGCATGACCAACAGCAACAACAACAGCAACAACAACAACAGCAGGAGCTACAAGATAGCCAGCAAGTGGAGCAACACGCCTACGCTGACGCCTATGCGGCGTTGGGGCGTGGCCAATATGAGTCGACGACGCGGGCGCCTAACAATAGTAAAGTTTGACAGACAAAATTGACGTCGGAGCGCCATAAAAAACCAAAAGCAAAGGGACTAAAGAAGCAACAACAACAGCAAGAACAACAACAACAACAACAGCAGCGACAACAACAACAGCTAGCACAGCCACAACAAAAACAAAAATCAAATGAACTCAAATTAAATGTAAATGTAATTCTTATGCTAATTATTTTTATTTAAACAAAGAACAAAATAAACGAGTGCGAGAGAGAAAGCTAAAGATAGACAGACAGAGCGAGCGAAAGAGAGAGAGAGAGAAAATGAAAGAAAATTTCATATGTACCAACAAAACAGACAAACAAACAAAAATCCAAAAAAACAAAAAAAACAAAAAAAAAAAACAAAAACATAAAAAATGAACGATATTTTTGATTAAATTAATTGATATGGAAATGCAAATCATTATTATTATAAATAATTAAAAAGGCAGATTGCATAATATATAGTAAATAAATAAACACACACACACACTCACACAAATATATATACATACCTATATATATATATATACATACATACACCTATATATATATATATATATATATGCATATGCATATAATATAATGATTGTGCGTACTTATTTACAAAGCAGCAACAACATGAATAAAACTAATATTTAATTGCAAAAACCAACAACAAAAATATATATGCAAAAAACAAATTACAAAAAAATCACAGAAAATAAAAGAAAAATTACAAAAATGTCGAACATTTACTAACGAGCAAAAGGGCAAGAGAAATTAATTAAAATTGAAAAGCGCATAAATACGTTTTGTAAAAAGGTGCAAATAATTAATTAATCGGCTAACAAAAAAAACAAAGAAGCATTTAAATCGTATTTAAACTGTAATACTGGCCAAAACTTTAGTTAACGCCGTCAAAATTGCATTTGTAAACTAGCAAACAACCAGCAAAAAATATTAACTTTTCCTTTTTCCAATTGATTCAACGAGAATTTTATGAAATTTGTTGCCAAATAAAAAAATAAAAAAAATACAGAAACTTTACATTTTGTGCGGAATTTGAATCGAATAATGCAAGCAATTTAAACAAGAAATCTTAAACTTTTCGTTCTCATTTACAACAATAAGAGGAAGAACAACAAGAGAGAAGAGAAGAAGATATGATAAAAAAAAAAACATCACTGCATAGTTTAGTTTATTTAGTTTATTTTAGTATTGATTTTCTATCGTCATCTATTTGTATTAGGTTTAAAGCTTTATGTTTTAACGCGCTGTTAGCTGTTCGCTATTAGCCAGCAAACTGATTATGTTAAATGTTACACGTAAATGGCATGTATATCCTCGATAATTTAAGCTTTTCATTATACAAAATATCTATATCTATCAATCTATCAGTATATCGATTTGTTGTATTTTAAATAGGCCTTAAAGTTTATGTTTTTTGTTTTTGTCAGCGTTTTTTCGAGACAACATCTCATTGAATTGTTTATGTAAAGAAATATTAACTCAACTTTATCTAGGCAAATGAAAATTTTCACATTTTCTGTTGACGTAATTACAATTACAATTCCACAATTCTTTTCAATTCTTATGATAAATTTCACATTTTTAATTCTTGCTAAACTAAAACATGTAAATAGAAAATCTCTAAGAAATATATTTAAAAAAAAACAACAACATTAATTAAGTGAATTAAATTAAAATTTAATTGAATATACACAAGAAGCAGCAAAAATATGTTTAACAGTAATTACTAAAATTGATATATATATATAAATAAATATATATAAACATAAATTAAATTTAAATTGACAAACAAATGACAAAACTATGCTATTAGTTTATCGCAACAGAAAACAAAACAGAACAAAACAGAACAGAACCGAACAACAGATGAAAAACAAATACAAAAACAAAAAACATTTAACTATTAATTTAATTATACTAAATACTGAATTAATTAATTGAACTTAAGGCTAAAAACACTGCTACAAAAACAAAAGAATGAACATTAGAAATGATAATAAAAACAAGAACAAAACTACTATTTTATAAAATACAAAAACGACATTTGTTTTATTCATTTATTAACTTTTCCTTAGACATTTTGTTAGCAAACATTGAAGGCACTTTCCACATTTAAATATTAATATACAAATTACTTAAAAATTAGTATACAATTAACTGGTTTTTTGGTTAGAGAGAAAACACAACGAGCTGCTCGGCTCGGCTCCGCTCTGGCAGCCTGACAGGACGAACACTTCCGGGTTGAAGGAGGAAGCAACTATGCTCGGACTCGGGAGGCCTTCTTGCTCTTGTCGGCCTTGGGAGGTGGTGGACCGCTGCGTCCTCCCTGCATATGGCGATTATAGATGCTGGAATAACAAGGAAAGCGACAATTAGTTTATAATTATTATGAATTAATGTTGCAAAGTTGCTCACATTTTGTAGGTTTCCGTTTTGAGATATTCCAGCACATGACTGATGCCCAGCAAGTACTGCTCAGCTATGGGATTTACCCAAGGATTCTCCTCCATTTTCATCACCGATTTGTTGCTTAGCAAATCGAGTTGTGCCACCTCGGGGGGCAACACCTGCAGCCGATTGTTTTGTATGTGCAACTCCCGCAAGCGCGCCAAGTCGCCAACCTCACGCGGCAGCTCCAACAGATCGTTGTCCCGCAGTCCCAAGATCTGCAGATTCTTCAGTTGCCCCACCTCCTTGGGTATATACTCAAAGTCGTTGTCGCCCAAATACAGAGCGCGTAGTGTTTCCATGCCAAAGAAGTTACCGGGCAGCACCTGTTCATTGAGATTATTGTAGGACAGATCGAGAACTTCCAGAACTGGGAATGCGCCGAATCCTCGTGGTAGAGTGCCCAGCTTATTGATGGACACATTTAGAATGCGCAGCTTGGGCATCGATGACAGTGAAACGGGAAGTTCGTTGAGCTGATTATTGGACAGATTTAAGATTTCCAGATTCAGCAAGTTGGCAATGCCGGGACTTATGACGCTGATCTTGTTGTGGGACAGCGTCAGCCGTGTGATATTGGCCATGTTAACTGTGGAGAATTCAATGTGATTTAATTCTAATTAATTATAAATAACGTATAATGTACATTCGATATATGTACATTTATTCAAGAACTGCTAACTGCAGCCAATTTCCTACTGGGCTGTTATCGTAAAATTCGAACAGCTGTTTGCCGCTACGCATGCAACAGGCAGCGCTAAAGCGCAAGTGCGAGCGGGACAACGCTAGTGCATGATGTTACTATTTATAATTTAAACAAATAAATATTGGGCGTTTCTGCTGGCATTTTTGAATGGAAAACATGCATTAAATAGTATTTTACATCCTAACACACATCCTGCAAGACACGGCATGTGTATTTAACACAGCTCTTCATTAAATTTCTCGTGGCGATTTGTTTATAGAAGCTGCCGTCATCACACAGATAGTGCTGTTAACTTGTCAACGATGGCGTCATAGATTTTGCGTGGGTTTCCACATTAAATATAACTAATTCACTGCTTTCATTCATGTAGAATTCACACTGCATACTTACATAGTCCTGGTAGCTCCTCAAAGGATACCAGACCCTTGTCAACAAGGTCCAGTTCCCGATTTTGAGTCTCACGCGCCTCATCCAAAACCTTCTTCGCCTTCGACATCTTTGCGTTTACAGGCAGACATTGATTCATGTTTGTTTTTGCTTACTGTTAAACCTCGCTGTTAATATAAAATACTGTTAAGAGCGCAGCGTTGCCACTAGCTGTGAGGCTGCCGGATTCTTGGATATAGTAATAGCAAAGACTCGCACCTTCTCCTAATGAGGCAAGTGCACAATGCTACTCAAACTGTAAATGACTTATTGCCGATATCAAATGTTTATTAACTGCAGTTTTAATTACGCTTGTGCACGTGTTTTTAAGGCCATTATTTACACTACTGTTGTTGTTGTTATTGAGAATTAATCGAAGGCGAAATGCTCATTATACAAGTACAATCACAATTACACAGTGCCACTCAAACTGTTGTTGCAGTTGCCGCTTTTGCCTCTTGTTGCATATGTTTCTCTTTGGACAATTTTAACTAGTTGTGCAGCGTTTTGTTAGCAATTTCACAATTTTTAAGGCTACTATGCCACACAAACTATGCACTTGACCCAATTGTGGCACAAATAAACTTCTTTTTATATATATTAAAATTATAAAACCATTAAGCGATGCTCTTATTGCACTGTGCACGTCACAATCGAATTCTAAATCTAATTTATTTGCCTCGCTCGCAACTAAAAATTAATCACAAAAATAGCCAAGTTGCCGATGCGTCACCTACATACGCCACACGCGTCTCCGAATAACTGAGAAGATCTTTTACAGCACCCTCGATAGATCCAACGATCCAACGATCCATCGATCGATCGATACGATTGTTGTTGTTGTTCATGTTGTTATTGTTGTTGTCGCTGTCTGTCGTCTATCCGTAAAACAAAAGCAAACCAGCGACATCCCACCCGTTAAAACTTGATACGAGTTCGCTTTGCTTTTGCTTTGTTTTTGCTTATTTTATTTTAAGTTTTGTGCGTTTTTTGTATTTTGTTTTCTCTTATTTTCTTATTTTAAAGCGAACTCGCGGAAACCCGTTTGACAGCATATTAGTTGCGTAGCAATTTCCTTTTGTTTTTGTTTTTGTTTTCTTTGCATTTCATGTTCATTTGGTAATAACAAAACAAATCCGATTGCCCGACGCGCAGTTTCCCATTGATTTCAAGCAAAGCACAAGCGGGAAGGCTAAAAATGTATTGTATAAGGTCGTAGAAGTTACGAATACAATATACCCTATTATTTTACGAGTTGCGGGTATAAAGAGTTTCAATTCCGATATGTTTATGCATTCATTAAAGATTTAGAAATTGCAATTAATTGCATATTGTAAAAAACTTTAAAAGCAAAAGCAATTAAGTGAAATATACAAATTGCATCAATATAATTAATAACAACACTTAAAATGAATTAGTAAATTGGAAATTGACCCAAAGAGATTTTGTGTTTAGAAAATGTATGTTTTTTTTAAACAATTTGTTGCATTTTGCAAAATTAGCAAAAATTGTTGCAGCACGTTCGAAACTTTGAAAATAAACGGAAAATGAGAAAAAGAAAAACAAAAAAAAAAAAAAACGTAATTAAAACAAAAACTAATGCCGCTGGGCTGGCGAGTGCCAGTGTTGCCACAACATTAGCAGCCAGAAATGCAACCAAAAATCTGGCGCTCGAAATTCTCATCCAAAAACAAAATTAATTTTTCGGACCAGGCTAAAGTTTTTCTGGCCAACGCGAGAGAGTTTGCATTGTTTTGCATATTTTATATGGCGGAAATGTAGCGCACAACAACAACAACAACAATATACATACACAAACACACATAAGCACACACACACATGCAATGCAGATGGAGCAATGTGCCCCAAAAAGTATGCAACACGCAAATTATGCATCGCAAGGCACAAAAGACAAACTTTCACTGGCTTTGGCAGATTCGACAGGCGAAATGAAAATTAATATGAAAACAGCAAAAATATGACTAACAATGCATATCAGAGATGCAGTCACACCACAAAACCCCAGTCCCACTTGCCATCCCAATCCCAATCCCAACTAGAACGAACGCTGCAACAATAAAGTAATTAAAAATTCAGCTAACTATCTAAACGGAACTGCCAACGGTTCACATATAATTTATAGGCCTGCCCACTCCATTGAAATGTGGGCATTTATTAAATAATGAATCACAGTTCGCAGCATAAACCTTTTACTATTTAATAGCTTTGACTATTTAATCAACTCGCCAGGCTACGCTTTCCGTTAGTGATGCTTTCTTTTTATCTGCTTCATCAAATGTGAACAATATTATATTTTTACTTTTGTTTTTTATTTTGAGCAGCATCTATGTGGGTGTATGTGTGTGCGTGTCGCTGCGACTGCAAGCACGATCTGTCGGGGCAGAGCAAGCCAGCAGCTGTTCAGCTTGCATGAGATTAGATATATGCATGTGCGTGTGAGTGCATAAGATATAGCGCCAGCAAAAGTGAGTGAGAGCCGATCTAAAATAGAGCAGTCTCTTTAAAGCTGACGCTAAGGCAGCATGAGGGGTACGCCAATTATGTGAGTGTGAGTGGGTAAGCCCCATTTCGCCTGCTCGAACGAATGAGAGGTGATCTAAAAATGAGAGCAGGCTCTAAAGCTGACGCTAAGCTAGCACGAGAGGACCGCTACGTATGTGCGTGTGAGTGGGTAAACCCCATTGCGCCTGATCAAACGAGTGAGTGATGATCTAAAAAATGAGAGCAGATCCTATAAAATGTCTTCTTCGCTTGCATTGCGCTTCAGTTGCTTGTACAAGGTGCTGCAATGTGGGTCTCTGCGGACATGAGTTAATGCTTCTTATTAAAATTTGTAGAAACTGCAATTTATTTCAATTGCTTAATATAATTAAGAGAATTAAATATTAAGTTAATATATAAAAGTATAGCTCTATGGAATACTGATTGGTTTCTGCAGACATTTTAGAATATCATTTTACTGAACATTTATATTGAGAAAACGCAACTATTCTCAGTTTTGATTCATTCAATTTATTTTCATTTTGTATAAAAGGGTTGCCTCAAATTGAATGTGAACGAGGCTGCCAACTCGTTTGGTGAAAGCCCGAAGCAATTATGAAAATTTATTACCTATACATTATTTATGTTGAACAAATGCGTAGCGCGGGCTTAAGTATCTGTTAAGTTGCCCGATTTATATGCTAATGTGAACGAATAAATGTATTTGTGTGTGCGAATGTGTGTGTGTGTAAAGTATAATTCATTTTGTATTGCGTCTGTGATTGGTATTACCATAAATTATTCAGTGTCGAAATGTTTTGCGGTCCCATTTTAAATGAGTTGTAAAATATGCAAGTTAATTTGGTAAAATCGTCCAACTGCAGTCATAAATTCGTATTAAGTTGTTCAATAATTTGCATCGTTTAATATTGTGCTACGATCTGATCATATAGTATTGCATAGTATAGTTGATTTATCTCAGCGTTTAGTTCCTTACTAATTTCTGGCCATTTGCAGGTGCTTGCCACAAAAGCTGACCACGGCAAAGGAGTTCGTTCGCTTGTCTCGATTGAATAACTCGAATGGAACTGAAATATAAATGGCAGGATGTCCCCAATCCTCAATCCCCTAGTCCCCTGCCCGTCTATACCCCTGAGCAGCTGTCAGCAGTAGAACAGTGGAGGCACATCCTTCTAGTCGCCTCTATCTGCTTTATTTCTGGCAATTTTTCAATGTGCTTTGTTTACATTGGGCCAAGACCAGAAAGCAGCATCAAGTGTAGCATCCGAATGAGAGTTAATACCACCAAAAGGCTGGCAGACAGCACCAATCACTGGTACTCTCTACTCTGTATTCTGTACGGGGTATTGAGTGTGCCTTTTGCTGCCTTGCAGGACTTGCTTATCCAGCCAGCTTTCGTTCTATGCCTTTCTGCCTGTCTCGGCTCAGAACTGTTTGATTTACTTCAAACAATTGGCAACATCATACATCAACGACTTTTCTTCCATCTCTCTCCCTCACTCTATCTATCTCTCTCCCTTTCTCCTTCTCTCCTCTTTTATTTTCGCACAAATCTCTATGCAAAGCGTTGAGCTCTTCACTTTGCTGTTCTCAGTTCCAATCTTTCAATCGTTTTCCTTCTTTTTTCTTTGTATTGTTTTTATTTTTATTTTTTTCCAATTCGTAAGCTAAACACTCGAGCTTATGTAAGTATTGAACGTTGTACTTTATGTGTTGTAAACGAGGTGAGTACACGATTGTCAAGATTTATTTGGATCTGTTAAAATGCTTGATGTGAATTTGAATTAAATCTAAAATCTTTGAAGATCTAACAAATTCAAATACGTAAAAACTTTACAACCATAAAACATTTGTAAGTAATACAAATATTATTGAGCTCTGTTTGAAATAGTTTTACGAAAACGCAACAGTCGAGTGTGCTAGACTATGATCTACTCAGCTTATCAAACAAATTGCAATAAAGGAACAATTATGTATTGCTTACTAACTATTTATATAAGTTTCTGTTCTACCAGCAAAAAGTTTTAAACAATATTCGATTGTACAAGATATATGACAACAATTTCACTTGTGCAGGGTATGGGAAATGCTCAGTTGAAATACACAATGGTGCATTTAGGATACTCTTGTGTAGGGAATTTATAATGCTCATTTGCTATACTCAATGGCATATTTAGATTACTCTTGTGCAGCGTATTTAATGAAATGCTCAATTGCAAATTTAGAACTCGCTTGTGCAGGGTATTTCAAATGCTCAATGGCATATTTAGATTACTCTTGTGCAGGGTATTTAAATTGCTCATTTGAAATGCTCTATTGCAAATTTAGATTTCTCTTATGCAGGGTATTTGAAATGCTTATTTGCTATACCCCATGTAAAATTAAGAATACTCTTGTGCAGGGTATTTGAAATGCTCATTTGCTATACTCAATGGCATATTTAGATTATTTTGTGCAGGATATTTAAATTGCTCATTTGAAATGCTCAATTGCAAATTTAGATTACTCTTATGCAGGGTATTTGAAATGTAATTTGAAATGCTCAATTGCAAATTTTGAATACTCTTGTGCAGGGTATTTGAAATGCTCAATTGCAAGTTTAGATTTCTCTTGTGCAGGGTATTTGAATTGCTGAAAGGCAGAGTTAGAATTCTCTTGTGCAGGGTATTTGAAATGTTCATTTGCTATACTCTATTGCAAATTTAGATATCTCTTGTGCCGGGTATTTGAATTGCTAATTTGAAATGCTCAATTGCAAATTTAGATTACTCTTGTACAGGGTATTTGAAATGCTCATTTAAAATACTCGTAAACGCGAAAAATGTAATCAGTTGTAGTTGTGGTTGATTTGTTTGTGAAATTAGCAACTCATAACAGAATTATTTACCAACTCCTCTAGCTCAGTCGGCTAATAAAATGCGCGATAAATGCATGGGAAATAAAACAATTTAATTGGCGCAAAACTAATCCATTTTAATTAAAGTAAATAAAATTAAAATTCAAAGAGAGTTGGCGGTCAGTGACCAAAAGGGAATTACGACAGGACACGAGAACACAAGCAAATGACAAAAAAACGAGTCAAATGAAAATGTTAATATTATTGGTAAGGCTTTTCCAGCTTTCCCTTTTGTAATGGGCCGTCAACACAGTTAGCTAATCGGATTTGAATGCAATGTTCGTGTTGTTGTTGTTCTTGTAGTTGGAGTGGAAAATGCATAAATCATAATTATGCGCACATTGTAAATAAATAAAATTGTATATTAATTTGTTGACAATTATGAAATTATAAAAGCTAGATAAAAGCGTAAGCCACAACAAAAAAAGTGTGTGTGTGTGTGTGTTTGTGTGTGTTTTTTTGCAGCTTACAATGCGATTAATTAGCGTTAAGTCAGCAGTTTGGCTGTCAACAAATATTTAACTGCTCATTAGTTGGCCCAGTCGGAGAACTGTCCTATCTGAAGCTAGTACTATGTGGTATATAGTCCAATCCCAGGCGCAATCCCAGCTCTATAGTCAATGTCTCATTTATGGCCATTAGCGTAGTGTCAATGCGACAGTCCAGGGGGCAAAATCAGCGTTACGTATACGCTGCATGCAACCGCATACAGTACCTTGCCTCATTAGGATTCTGTTTGTGTCGCTGTCTCGCTTCGTCTCAAGTTAACTTCATCTCCAGCTATGCCACAAATTTTGTGTATGTATGTGTGTGTGTGTGTGTGTGTGTGTGTGTATGGAAGAACTACTTGTTATTCAGTGCGTTTAACTTCGTTTAGCTGGGCGAAATGTTTTAGAACTCGTTAGAGCGTCCGCTTGGTCACAGCAGCAACCAGCTTCCAGCTTCCCATAAAACTGTGCAAGAGATTGACAGACATCACCCACTATGTAGAAGTGTGTGTGTGTGTGTGTGCCTGTGGGGAGTGTTAGCGAAGCCTAATCAATGTGCTCTTCTTAGATTGACTAACCGCCTAAAGCCACCCACATTAGTGTGTAATTTATTTAGCATTAACTGTTGCATTACTTTCAAGTACGTTAAGAAATAAGTTGAGAGTTTATCAACTAAAACTTTATCACTAAAACTAATGCATTCTACGCTTCATTGCATCCATACAAAATTTAGATATTTTACATTTAAAGCAGTTGAAAATACGCTACTCTTTAAAGCTCTAAGTATTTTAGAGAATTGAGAAAAGTATTTCATTTATGTTTGAAATTTTGAATGTTTGATTGAAAAGTTTGTTTAAATTTGTATTTTTCTACAAAATTCAACATATTCTTAATAGTATTCAATCTAAATATTATATAGAATTATACAAAATTAAAGTAGTTCATTTATATTTAACATTTTATATATTTGATTTAATAGTTTCTTTAAATTCTTATGTTTATAAGGGACTTTAATATTATATTAATAGTATTAAATTATAGAATTAATTATAAATATTATATAGAATTATATAAAATTATAGTGTTAATTTAAATTTAAAATGTATATGTTTTATTTAATTGTTTCTTTAAATTGTTATTTTCAAAGCGAATGGAACATTTTCTTTATAGTATTATTAATAAAGTAAGTTATACTATTAAATCGAAATATTATTTAGAATAAAGTAGTTCATTGAAATTATAAGTTTTATATGTTTTAATCAATAGTTTCTTTAAATTTTTATTTAGGTAGCAAATTTAACATTTTTCTTATATTAATATTATTTATATTTAAATGTTTTCTCCATTTATATATAAATGTTTTTAAGTCAAATTATAATGAGTATTATTTAATATTGTAAATTGTCTATTATTAAATAATTTGTATACTATTAAATTAATTATTTTTATTTTATTTTTGAATTTAAATTTAAAATTGCATATATTCCATATTAGTTTAATTGTTCAAAATAATTTTTTTATTACAAATAATAAATAATAAATAATTGTTTAAATATATAAATATATTATTATATTTTCTATATTTTATTTAGGTTTCAATTAAGCTTAAGCCGTAAAATATATAAAGATTGCACATTAATTCTATTTATTTATTATAGTTTTATTTATCAGTTGTAATAGTTATAGACTTTGGTGCATTTTAGATGGTCAAATATTTCTATGCTAGCAATCAAATCAATCCTCTCACTTGGATTAGTTGTCCCAAATCAAATCTTGGGTTCTTTTGAATTCAAATTAAGCACTAGAAACTCAGTGTCAGCACAACGAGGCGACTGTTCAAGCATATCGAATGTTTAGGGCAATCAAGCGAGAGAGAGAGAGAGAGAGAGAGTGTGTGAGAGAGAGAGGGAGAAAGAGAGAGAGAGAGGGAGAGAGAGTGTACATGGACATAGAGCATTGGTTGTAATGCTGCCTCATGATTAAACCGATGGGTTGTCCTGCCACTGCATACACTCTTGGCAATTATCATTTGTCTGGCACCTGGCCAAAAACAAAAGCATTCTCCGCTGTCAAAATCCAAAGCACTGAAAGTATTGAGGTAGACAAAGCACGTCTATCTGTCGCTCAATGTTCGCACATTTGTTCTGTTTGCTACCTTTGCAACTACAACTACGATCTACTACAACTATGACTACAAGGGAGTTGGAAAAACTTTTACCAATGGCGACAATGGCAACGACTTGCCATGCACAACACACACACACACACACACACACACATACATGACAACATGAGCAAGCAAGTATTTCATTGACTCCTTCTTGGCGTTTTGTCTGCTGATTTGACAAGCACATTTGACAGGCGACAACATGTTCGCCTAGTTAGCAGTTGTTCACACCTAATAATCACAACTGCTGGAATGAGAGCATTCTCCGCAAAAATAATAAATAATCAATACGAATCGGCTTATAGAGTGTTTTCAAGCATTCAAAAACTTAATTTGCCAAGCAATTGCAACAATAAATCCAATTAACTGAAGAGAGAAAATAACCAAAACGAAGAAAAAAAAAGAAGAGTAGAGAAATGAAATCTATCAGGCAGACAACCAGGTAACAAACCAATCCAGCAAATCGCTTCAGAGTAGGAGTAGGAGTTGGAGTTGAAGTTGCAGTTGCTTACCAAAGATGAATGATGCATTTTTTATGCCAACAGTCGGAAAACATTTTCTAGCCAAAACACACTGGCAATGAGGAATAAAAGAAAATCCAAACTGTTTGAATTTTATTGGCGAAATTGATAAAGTGGCTGTAGCAAAATCGAAAGGAATTGCAAATGCAGGCGCCAATCGATCGATGGGGGAACCAAACTGGGAGTATGCAGTGCTCAGCAATCAACGTGCCCAAGTACAAGGATTTGAAGATATCAGACAGCACCCCCTACTCCCTTCCACTCCTTACATCCTTACACCCATTCTCCCATTCACATTTTCAACGTTTTCTTATTCCCCAATTTGTGCTCATACCTTGTGTTTGGCTTGCATAAAAATATGAGCTTCAGCTTCAGCTACAGCTTCTCCCCCCTTCATTTGCTGCACCTTGACTTGACTCTGATGCTGTTTTATCTCTGGCGCATTTTCGTGTTCCAAATCAATTTTAATTTGCACGTAAAAACAGATTTAGCTTAAGTTGTATTGACAACTTGGTTGAGGTGCGAATGTGAAACTCTTTTGTGACTTAAGAGCTGGCAAACTTTACTTTACTTTGAGTATTAAATTAGTAAATTAAGAACTATATATTCTTTGGATTTAAATGCAATTGAAGTAGACTTAAGTTGCCTATTAAGAAATTGAGGTTTTCTAAATAATAAACGATTAGTAAATTCTTAGTAACATTTATAAATTAAATAAAATGAAAAATATAATTTACAAATTCGTTTAACTCGTCCAATTATGTTTCGTATTATATTTTTTTAATAGATTACGTTTTAATATTTTATTGGATATATATTTTACTTGAATTGAGTATTAAATTAGTAAATTAAGAACTATATATTCTTTGCATTTAAATGCAATTGAAGTAGACTTAAGTTGCCTATTAAGAAATTGAGGTTTTTTAAATAATAAAAGATTAGTAAATTCTTAGTAACATTTATAAATTAGTAAATAATTATATAATATTATAATAATTTATAAATTCTTTTAATTTATCCAATTATTTGTCGTATTATATTTTTATTAATAGATTAAATAAATAGATTAAATAATTTAGTAAATTAAGAACAATATTATTTGGATTTATAAATCGAGATTTCACTAATAATAAAATAAGTGATTAGCAAATTTTTAGTAAAATTAATAAATTAATATTAAAAAAAATGCAATATATAATATAAAATATAATTTACAAATTCTTTTAATTCCTCAATTATTTGTCGCATTATATATTTATTATTATATTAAATTTATAAATGATGTATAATACATTTGTGGAGCAAATTAATATTTTTTATTAATATAAAAACTTTTTATTTTTAAATAATAAATATATAAAATAGTTGTGAAGTTTCTAAAAATATTAGAACAAGTTAAACATGTTTTTATTTTTATTTATAAATATATAATATATAAATATTAATTCCACAAATTATTATTCGCATTACATTTTTATGTTTTATTAGAAGATAATAAATATTTATTATTAATATAAAGTCCTTTAATTGTTATTTATAAATAATATATATGTAAATTATTTATGAAGTTTCTAAGAAATTTAGACGTATTTTTATTTTATAAATAATATTAACCCTTTCCCTAATCTACTCTACCCCATTTCGCAGAAATGGCTGCTCATCTGAGCCTTGAATGGTTTGCCTAGAAATTCATTAGCGTGGGAATTTGTGTAGCAAATAAAAATGAAGAAAATTGTGACATTTGGATATTTGTAAATCAGTGAATTCCTTTTAACACTCACGCTCTGCTGAGCACCTTTGTATGCATATTTGAAATACAAATTGCGAATTCTTTTGCCATTCCATCTTTGTAAGTGCTTGTGCCTAGGCAACGTAATAGGAATCCATAACAGATACCGAGAATAAACACACATTTGTGCTTGTCAAATAGAAAACTTGAAATGAGACTTAAAAGTTATGAACTCGTTTCTCGAGTGAAAAGTGCAGAGAGAACTTCAAACTTCAAACTGAAGCACTGAAAACACGTAATATGCTCAATTTAAAGCGCTTTGATTTGTAGGCAGAAATCACTGTAAGAGTGTGTGAGTGCATGTGTGTGTGTGTGACTAACACGTTTGCCTTTTGTTTGCTATGCGAATAGATGAGCTAACAATGCTCAAAGTTATCCAACACAAGAGGCGGCCAAAAGCAAAAATATTGTAGCATAATTTTCGTTTCTAACAATACAGGAGAAAGAGTTGGTGGTAAAAGAGAGCACACGGACGAGGGGTGAGGTGGTGAGGGGTGAGGGCGGACACACATGGCACATGGCATATATCAGCACATGCATTCATAAATCATATTCTGCAGCTGGTAAATGCAGCAAGCCAGGCCAACAGGCTGCTCAGGAAGCGGCCAGGAGCTGCAACAAAGTCCTCTCTATGTATTTATGTGTGTTTCTCTCTGTGTGTGTGTGTGTATCCTGTGTGTGCTTAGCTGTTGTAGTAGTGCCGGCTATTTTAAGGATATTTATACTGACAGCGGAGTTTTGATGGAAAAACTTTTGTAAATTGCTTTTAGCAGGGCTAAAGTAGCCCAAAAAAAAACTGAAAAAGCCGCAAAATGCAGGAAAAAAAATGTATAAAAATTGCGCCGTCTGCCGTTTGTCAGAGAGTTGCTTTAATTTTACTTAAAGAACTGCAACGTTTGTCCAGCCAACGTGCCACACAACATAGGGTGTGTGTGTGTGTGTTTGTGTGTTTGTGTGTACATAATATCCAAGGATATTTCGAGGCAATGCATCCTTGTGTTTGCTTTGGCAATGCACATTTATTAAATCGACTTCATATTTTTAATGATGCACAAAACTTTGTCGGCCTCCTGCCCCACACACACACACACACACACACACACACACACTTGGGGAGATACAAAAGGAAGGTCTTTTAAAAAAAATTGCCAACATATTTTTCGCTTTTCTTTGGCATTTTATCGCTTTTCCCCGTTCTTCTTCGCTCTTCGCTGCCGAAGCGTTTTTGTCGCTCTCCTTATTGTTGTATTTGCTGCATTGTCGTCCCTTTTGTTGTGGCCAACAAAATGTCGTTACGTATTTTGCAAAGCAAAGTCTCGGCGCTCATAAATGGCCTCATATTGAGTGTCCTTCTTAAGGACACAATTATTCTGTGGATCTGCAAAACTTATCATTTAATAGCACTAATTGGAGCGGAGTCTAATTAGCGTTGACTTGAACGTAACTTTTATTTAATTTGTATAACTTTTAACGTATTTAACTATAATGCAAAATACTTTAATTCAATTAAACTGAAAACTTCAAATATTTCAAATAAATTGAACTGAAATCAATTGCGCATTAAAATAAAGTAAATAAAAAAGACTTCAGCCACGATGTTAAGCAGAAATTCAAATAATTCTAGTTAAGCAAGGATTTCTGTAATTAGTATTGTATATAAATCAATTGATTTAATTAATTATTTAACTGCAATTTGCAGTACCATTTTTTTGTAACACATTTAAGCATGATTAATTATGTTTTAATTAGACTAATTAAATTGCATTTACACCAGCAATCTTTTTCAAATATTTCACATAGTTTTGTGGCTTTAAAATGCGTAAATGTTTCAAAATATTCATTGCAATAACTAAAACAATTCGCTGACCCACATTTGGCATTCATTTAGATTACTTTATATGTTTTTCTTTTTTTATATTTATTTATTATTATATTATTGTGCTGTTCAAAGAGATTTTCCTTGACAAAGCAAACAAAATGCAACAAACGCTTCATAAAATTTGCAAATTGTTCGCCTTTTGTTGTGCATGGACTGTGCGTGTGTGTGTGAGTGTGTGTGTTTGCATTTGTTGTATAGGCAGGCAAATTAAAATTGAAAAATGTTGATAAACGATAACCAAAGCAACACAACAATCAAAGCCAACGCAAAACCAAAAAACTAAACGAATCAAAAACTAAACAAACCCACAAAAATATCTACGAACAGTAAACTTAAAAAAAAAACAACAAAAAAATACAAATAAAAATAACGTTAAATGTTTAAATTGAAATTTGTTTTGGTTTTCCGGCAATTTGAAAATTAGTTGAAAAATCAATTCAATTATTTGGTTATAAGCGAATAACTATTTTTATTTGGTTGTCTTTCAATGGTTTTGTCGGTGGTCAAATGATTGCAATAAACGTATTTAAACCGTTTCAGCAATTTGTTGACAAACCGATAAATTGGCATTGCCCAAAAGTTTGCGACTTTCTCTCGATTGGAAATTTCTATTGGTATGGCATGCCGGAACAGTTTCCGTCAAACATTCCAATTGTTTGGGATTACATTGACAAATTATCGTCGTTTTGGGTGTAGATAAACATTTCTGTTATCAGTCAGCGGAATATGCTCAATTGTCAGAAGATTATTTAGTTTAGCAGAACAAACAGTTTCTTTAGGAGTTCATAAAACTAATAATGCTAATTGTGGAAATATTAAATGATTCAATTGAATTGTTGTTCAACTGCATTCAGATAATAAATAATCTTGTTTAAGGAACGAACTAAAGTTTGCAAAATAATTGAAAGTATGATAAATTAATTGAGTAAATTATTAAGTAAAATTAAAAAACAAATTTCGGTTTTAAATATCGATGTAAATTAACAAATATTATTAGGGAAATTCACTGTTCATTGTTTTGTTTTTATTTGAATAGCTAATAAGAATTATTTTTCATAAATATCAAATAAAAATATGTTATAAATCAACTAATTGTTATATCTATATATTTTATGCTTTTTAAATATATGTAAATAATTTATTAAAATTTATTTATTATAAATAAATAAATATTTGATAAAGAATTATATCGTTACATAAATAGCAATAATATTTTATATTTATAATAATATATGATGAAATGGCATTGTCATCTTTATTACAAATAAACTTATATAATCTAAAAACAGTGTGCATTTACTTAATCCAATAGCTTAAATTCCACATATATAAATAATTATATTTAATATATAAATAAATAAATAGCATATATCAAGTATCTGATTGTTTAATCTTTATATATTATGTTTTATTATTTTGTATAAAAAGTTTCTTACTTTTTCGTTTATTTAAAATTAAAATATATTTTAAATAATTTTATGTTTCATAATTTTTTTATAAATAGTTTTTTAATATATTTTCTTTTCATTTAAATAAAATAAAAATGTATTATAAATTAATTAATTCTTATATATTTATAATTTATCTTCTTTTATTTTATATATAAAATAAAAATATATTATAAATGAATTAATTTTTATATATTTATATTTTATGCTCTTTTATTTTATATAAATAATTTCTTAAAATTATTGCACATTAATAAATAAAATGTTTTATAAAGTTTTGCTTAATTTAACTGAATAAATAATTTATAACGTATATGATTGTTATAGCTTTATATTTTATACGTTTTGAATTTATATAAATTACTTATTTAAAATTACTTTATATGTAAATTATATTTTAATCAGTATCTGATTATTATTTCAAATTATTTTAAGCTGTTTTAATTGCTTTCTGGAGCAACACAACATGAGTAAAGTTGTTAATATATAAATATATATTAAACTATTAATTCACAAAAATGATGAATGTTTTTAGCACACTGTGCACATGGGCAAGCAAAAATGTGCACCACTGTGTAAATGTGCGCAAAATAAAACATAAAATATATGCACAAAAAATCTGTGTGTATGTGTGTGTGTGTGTGGCAAGCAGCCGTGCAACGATTTCGCGTTTGTTGTGCAGCTGCTGGTTGAAAATGTTGCACAGCATGCATAAATAATAAACGACAAGCTCGCGCACACAGACACCTTAGCACACACACACACACACACACACATACACACATACAAAAGCATTATGCACATTTTGCCAGCCCAACTGAGGCGTGATATAAACAGGACGGGCCAACGGGTGTCTGTTGACTGGAGGGAGGAAAGCGAGAGGAAACGGCACTCAACCAGCTTCTAAATTTATTTTATTAAGTCAAGCACACAGACAGCTCATGGGATGCGACTGGCGTTGCCGGAGTTTGCTGCTGATGCGCCTGGCCTGACTAACGGTATAAATAAAATAATTTACGGTAACTGCTGCCGCTCATCAGGCCAAAAGCGATGCTGACGGGAAGTGGGAAAGCGGGCAAGGAACGACGGAATGACGGAGCGACGAAGCGACGGAACGAGGACGATATGTTGACAAAACCCGGCGCAGGATCATCAGCGACGCCCCAAAATGGCGTTTACAAAAAACTGTAGCATACTTTTTTGCACTGTTCCTTTGTGTGCAGCTGCATATGAAATTAATGCACATCTGCATATGCGTGCGTGTGTTTAGCTGAGTTAAAATGCAGCTTGCTAAATATAGTTATAATTATGCGCACACATTTTTAATTAAGTTTTGCACTGGGCCGCTCTCTGTCCGTTCTAGCTCTGGTTTTAGCCATATATTATGCATACGCCCCGTTAAATTGCATTAATATGAGACACATATACTGCCTTCAGCTTTTTTTTGTACTTTTTTGTGCCATGTTAATATGTGACTGTTTGTCAAATTACATATGTTAAACATTTGCGCTGTCTTTGCTTTAATTTATGCAGAGTTTTTCCTTTGGTTGCTGTTGTTGTTGGTTGCTGCGCCTGAAGGCGATATTTATTATGAATTGGGGTTGAGAATGCAGACAAATTTATGCATATTTATAAATATATCAAAATTTTGCATTTTGTGAGCATGTATTTGTGGTAAGACTAGCTAAACATTCTTTATCATGTTTATGATTAAATTAAATGTAAATCAAATAATTTTAACAGTCTATCAAACATGTTAAAGCAACTATCAAATATAAATTAAATAAATAGTATATAGATTAAAATAAAATATTAAACAAAGCAACAATTTTGCACTGAAATTGCCTTATATTTTTGGTTAAAATATAGCGCATAATATGTACTTCAATAAATAAATAAAAAAATAATTTTTATACAAGTATAATAGAATATTTATTTTAGTTTTTTGTTTAACATTTTATTTGGAATATAGTTATTGGAATTAATTGTTTTCTTTCTTATATTGATATAACAATATTGATTGCCTTTCATTAATAAACAAATAACAATGAATTATACATTTTTTATTTAGCTTATTTAATATTTCTTTCAATTGCGAAAATAAATATAAATAAATACTACAAATATTGTGAGCAAATATGATAGATTTTATGAATTGATTCGCTAGTTTGTTAAATAAATAAAATAAAAAATTAAATAAAAAATATATATATGATATTATATTATTGTAAATACAAACTTTCAACTCTTGTTAAATTTAATTTAATAATTTAATAAGGATAAATACAAAGTGTGTAGCAAGTTGTGGGCAATAGCTTTGACTCCTTGCCACAATAATAGTGTTATTTGCTGAGGTAAATAGAGTATCAAATCTTCGGTCCGTTTATAAAAACAAATAGCCATTCTGTTGCTGTTTTTACGCGTATTTCGCGGTTGCACTTTATAAATGTTGATAAATATTTACAATTACCAATTTAAAAGTTCAGTTTGTTGAGCTTTTTGTTTGGCTTGTTCTGCTTGTTGTGCGGCACAGCACAAAACACTTTTCTGTGTTTTAACACAAAACTTTTGCCATGAGTTGGCGCTGCTATATGTACTACATATATATCTAAATATATATATACTCTTCTATATATATATTGTGTTTTTTTCGACTCCGCCTTGTTGTGTTATGACTTGAAAGTTTTAAATATGATTTTATTTGTGCAGCAAGTTGCAAGTTGCAAGTTGCAAGCTGCAAGCTGCGGCTGTTTTACATATTTGTCCAGCTGGCTGGCGATTCTCGAAGGAAGTTGCAGCAGATTTAAATAATGTAATGCAGTTATTGGCTTAAAGTTATCAAATGAAATTCTACAAAAACAAAAACAAAAAAGTCTTGAGACTTTCAGATTGGATCTTTCACTGGCTGAAAGTCGAAACTCTTTGTTGAGAGTTATTGCACTTTGCCCTGCACTTTAAGACAAACTTGAGGAGTTTTTATGTTAGTTAAACGAATTAAATGGCAAACTGTGGCAGCGTTTAAGAATCCCTAAATCATGGCATGTCCTTTTTCGTACTCGTTTTCTCTTTCTCTTTCCTCTTCGTCTTCGTCTTCGTTTTCTTTTTTTATTTGCTCTGCAACATTTTCTGCTTAAATGCATTTGGCGCCCGTTCGTCGTCTCAAGTGGCCGCCATTCGCACGGCTGCCAGCTTCCAGCTGTCTCAGGTCCTGCTGCTCAGCTGTCCTGCTGTCCAGTTGTCCTTCACTGTCTTGCCTGACTATCCCAGCGCATTTCATCTCACTCCCTGTCTGGCTTAGAAAACTTTCACCGTTTACTCGCCTCCTGCTGCCCTCCCATTCGTATCCTTGCGCTCATCCTCGTCCTCATGCTCGTCGTTTATTTGAATTATTGTAATGATTTACGCTGAAGTGGCTGTTGCAACATTTTTGGGGTACAGCTGCGCCCAGACTTGGCTAAGGTAATGAGCCAAGTGTTTCGTGTCTGAGAGTGCATTGTCTGGCACTTCCTCCTGCCATCCTTTCCCCCACCTTCTCCACAATTTGCTTGTCTTCACGGTTATGCTGATCACTTGTTTTACATCTAACGTGGCTTGTCTGCATATTTTCAGTTATTCTAAATGCAAATGTTAGGATTTTATTGGATATTGCAAATAGGAAAATGTTGGAAAACATTATTTAAACATTTCAAGTTGTTTTAGTTTTTGGATTAGAGTAAGCTAATAATTTAAATAAATTGTTTTTAATCTAAATAAATCAATTTAGCAGAACTTTTATATTTATAAATAATTTTAAAATTTTGTTTCTATTGTCTATAATATATTTAGAAGTATGCATATTGTGTGGAATTAATTATTAATAATTTAAATAGTACTATAAATTCTATTCTAATTGTAGATAAAGCTCCACTTGAAATATATTTGTATAATTTAAATAAATAAAACTATTGATAAATAATATATTTAAATAATTTTTAATTTATTTTTATGAATATTTTTCCATATATATAAATTACTTTAAATTTGTAGCGCTAACTGAATTTTTGTAAATTATTATTTTGAAAGAGAAAATTTAATTATATTAGTAAAGGAATTTTAGAAGTACGCATATTGTGTGGAATTAATTATTAATGATTTAAATTGTAAGATAAATTATATTGTAATTGTAGACAAAGCTCCACTTGAAATATATTTGTATAATTAAAATAAATAAAATATTAATAAATATTATATTTAAATAATTTTTAATTTATTTTTATGAATATTTTTCCAAATACTTTAAATTACTTTTAATTTAAATTTGTAGCGCTAACTGAATTTTTGTAAATTATTATTTTGAAAGAGAAAATTTAATTATATTAGTAAAGGAATTTTAGAAGTACGCTTATTGTGTGGAATTAATTATTAATAATTTAAATTGTAAGATAAATTATATTGTAATTGTAGACAAAGCTCCACTTGAAATATATTTGTATAATTTAAATAAATAAAAATATTAATAAATATTATATTTAAATAATTTTTAATTTATTTTTATGAATATTTTTCCAAATACTATAAATTACTTTAAATTTGTAGCGCTAACTGAATTTTTGTAAATTATTATTTTGAAAGAGAAAATTTAATTATATTAGTAAAGGAATTTTAGAAGTACGCATATTGTGTGGAATTAATTATTAATAATTTAAATTGTAAGATTGTAGATAAACCTCCACTTGAAATATATTTGTACAATTTAAATAAATAAAACTATTACTTAGAAATAGCATTAACTCAAACATTAATTTCAGCCTCACTTGAAGTGTTCAAACACACTCACACTTTGTCAAAATATTGCTTGTGAGACACTCCAGATCCCTTCAGAGCTTGCAACAATGGCAAACTTCAATTAACTCTCTCTGGCACCCATGTCAAATGCAAATGCAAAATACTTTGTGGCCAGCTCGATTACAAGGAAAACACTTTTGCCTACCAATTTGTTTGGATACATATGGAATGGAATCGAGTGTGAGGAATTGGCGTCTTTTGTAGGCTGGTCAGCATGGAGTGTTGCTTGATATTTCTTCAAGACAATGCCACAC
Organism: Drosophila macrospina; assembly: GCA_035042075.1. Taxonomy (NCBI): domain Eukaryota; kingdom Metazoa; phylum Arthropoda; class Insecta; order Diptera; family Drosophilidae; genus Drosophila; species Drosophila macrospina. Next base: position 1,389,767 of record JAWNLW010000359.1, read on the forward strand.
ACTCCACATTGCCACATTCAGTTGGCAACTTTTGTCGCCTGGAGTTCTCGTCGAGCATTGTCGTCGTAACAACTGCACCTGCAACTGGCTGGCAGGAAGGAGCCAAGTGATTTTATGTTTTATGAGAGGTGACATGTGGCAACAACAGTCACAGGCATAGCCACAACCCAAGTACTTGCCACATGACTCTCCCACACACAGACACAGACACAGCACTCCACTCAGCATCACAGCGCGTGTCAGCTTCATTCCAACCTGCCTCATCATGTGTATATATGTATGTGTGTGTGTGTATATGTGTGTGTGTGTATGTGTGTGTGTGTGTTCTGTTCATGTTTGTGTGGTTGCTGCTGTAACATGTTGTAAATTATTATAAACTCAAGTGCCTTGCAACTGGCAACTCCGACTGTGGCGACTGTTTGCAGATCAACTAGAAATGTACTCAACTAAATGAACCCATTCAATGGCCAACCATTCTTGTATTACATTGCACATTATTAAATGTCGCTTAGGACTCTCAGAATATTTCAATTAAATAGTTAATGATTGAATTGTCTTCAATTTAATGTTAAAATGGAAATGGAATTTCAAATGAGCTTATACGACCTTCTAGATCTATTGTGATACAAATTGTTATTTATTATATATTATTGATTATTTATTATATTTTATTAGTAATATTTATAATTTAGTATTTATTATTAGTTATTGATTATTTATTATTTATTATATATATTATATTTATATTTATTATTTGTTATTTATTATTTACTATTTACTATTTTTTATTTATTATTTAATATTTATTATTTATTATTTGTTATTAAGTAAATAAATACTATTATGAGTAGTTAGTTAACTACTTAGTAACTGCGTAGTTGTCTTTTACCACGCTGACAGTTGGCATCTGCTGGTTAAGCACAACATCTGAAACTCTTCAAATCTCAGAGCCCGCGACTGGCTTTTCACTAATTTATGCTGCTGCTGGCAATGGCAACTCACTTAATTTGCAGAGCTATTTTTCTTTTTGGCCAGGCGGGGATAACAACAGCAACAACAGTGGCAACAACGACAACAGCGACAACATCCGGTGCCCGAGACAGCGTGGACGCCCTTCCTGGCGGGGGGTCCCGGGGCACTGGGCTGCTTCTGGATCCCTTCAACGTTCTCTCTTCGAGTAAAGTGACAAACAACTAAGCGAAAATCGCGTGCGTGACGCGTGGCGGGCGCATAAAGTTTGTGACACGTTTCCACAGTTGCATTTTGTTGTTGTTCTTGTTGTTTTTATATGTACATTTTGTTTTTTTTTGTTGGACCAAAGGCAGAAAAAGTTGTTGGCAGGACGTGGCAGTAGCATAGGTAGGGCAAGGGTTGGGGCTGCGGCTGGGGCAGGGACAGGGGGAGGCGCGAATGCTGATGCTGATGGCGACACTTTAGAGCCGCGTTGCATACTTTCGGGGCGTTATGCAAGTCACGTTAATTTCGCCAGCGAACTGTGAAGCAAAGCAAAAACAACAAGTTGCTGTTGCGCCTTGTTGTTGTTGTTGTTGTTGTTGCTGCACAACTTTTGCCATTTTCAAAAGGGCTTAAAGGTGGACTCGCATTCAGCTTTGGCATCCTCATCCTCTCGGCAAATCAAAAGAGTTTGAGCACTGAAAGTAACAGGAAGACAAGAAACTGAAAGCAAGTTGCTCGAATGGAAGATATTCTAACTAATTAATGATAAATATGTATAATCGTAAGCAAAAAGCAGAAGAATATTTTGCTTACAGGGTATAAATATGCAGCTACAGTAGCCATAACATAATGCTACTTCTCCAGACATAAACGAAGAAACACAGCAGGAACTTTTCAATCTAACAAACTTACAACAAATCATAAATAATATTAATAATTCATTTATAGTAATATTACTTCTATTTTTTTATATATTAGCTCTTTTGCAAACGTCTTTCTTCAAGTGTCTTGCTAATTTCCAGTCATTACAAGTGCCACAAAGCACCCCTTGTGTTAGCTGCTTTGTATTAATTACAGGGTATAAATATGCATGTTGTTTACAAGTTATGTGGCCACACCCACAAGCGCAGCAGCTTCCTGAATGGGCCGCTCATTAAGCGTCTTTAGTGTGTTTATATAATATAAATTAGCTTAATTTGAAAACATTTTTTGATGCCAAAAGTTTGGCACTTGCCAGTAGACAGAGAGAGACTTAGAGAGAGAGGGAGGGAGAGAAACAGATAGGCAGAGTCTCCGCTGCCAGCTGGTACTGTCTTGGCTTCCAGCTTGGCTAATTTATATGCCCGTTGGACATTCTCGAGTCGGCCAAAAAGTTGCCGCAAGTTTTTGCCAACTCGGCGTAGCGCGTCTCCGATTTCTGTTGCGGGTTAATAAGACGACGACGACGACGACGACGACGATGGCGGCCAACAAATTGCCAACATTACTCATTTGGGCCCAAAAGGATGCGCAGGGGTGTGCCGAAGTTTGGGCCAAGCACAAGAAAGATGCCTGCAAATAGACTTTTGAGTGTTGTACTTGGTTTGCCTGTTTTGTTGACTTTGGTACGAGTCGAGAGCGGATTGCGGATTGCGGGAATAACAGTTCAGTTCAGCTCAGTTCAGTTCAGTCTTTGAAAGTGTCAAAAGCGCTGGCAATTAATTTGGCCTAATTAGACTCTTGGTTGACTGCTTGGCTGCCGCCTTGTGGCTGAGAGTGCAATTTTTGTGGCTTGTCAAAGCCTTAGCCAAGTCGCTAACTGGCCACGAACAATGCTCGCTACTCGCATGTTGAGCGATTTATGGCTTAGTCAGTTTATTAAGTTGGCCAAATTTGCAAATATATATGTGTGCTTAGAAGTTGAGCTTACACATAAAAGGGAGTTGAACTTACTTTACTTGATTTATGAGTTGCAAAGGAATATCATAAAAATTTGGAAACTTATTTCGAAACTAAGCAAAGCGAGGGTGTTCGACTCTAAGATATATGATAAATATTTAGAGTATTTCCATATATCAATAAAGAGAGTTTAAGTAATTTGCAGGCATGACAATTTCTCTCTCTCTCTCTCATTTAAAGTTATCTTTCAGATACTTCTCCTGCTTTCGTCTAAAGCTATCTTTAAGATACTTCTCCTGCTTTCGTTTCAAGTTATCTATAAGATACTTCTGCTTCCTTCATCCAGAGCAATCTTTAAGATAATTCTCCTGCTTTCGTCTATAGCTATCTTTAAGATACTTCTCCTGCTTTCATCTATAGCTATCTTTAAGATACTTCTCCTGCTTTCGTCTAAAGCTATCTTCAAGATACTTCTTCTGCATCTATAGCTCTAAGATATTTCTCCTACTTTCGTCTAAATCAATCTTTAAGATAATTCTCCCGCTTTCGTCTAAAGCAATCTTTAAGATGCTTCTCCGGCTTTCGCCTATAGCTTTTGTCTATAGCTATCTTTAAGATACTTCTCCTGCTTTTGTCTAAATTAATCTTTAGGATAAATCTCCCGCTTTCTTCTTTAACAATCTTTAAGATACTTCTCCTGCTTTCGTCTTTAGCTATCTTTAAGATACTTCTCCTGCTTTCGTCTAAATCAATCTTTAAGATAATTCTCCCGCTTTCGTCTAAAACAATCTTTAAGATACTTCTCCTGCTTTCCTCTAAAGCAATCTTTAAGATAATTCTCCTGCTTTTGTCTATACCTATTTTTAAGAGAGTTCTCCTGTCTAAAGCAATCTTTAAGATACTTCTCCTGCTTTTGTCTATACCTATTTTTAAGAGAGTTCTCCTGTCTAAAGCAATCTTTAAGATACTTCTCCTGCTTTTGTCTATACCTATTTTTAAGAGAGTTCTCCTGTCTAAAGCAATCTTTAAGATACTTCTCCTGCCTTCAGTGGGACAGATAACACAAGCAGCAGCAACAAATCCGCAACAATTGTGCAACTCAATGGCCACTGATAGTTTTGGCCATCTGCATTTGTTCATCTGCAACTCTGGCCACAATTGCAGCTCAGTCTCTGTCTCTGCCACTGTCTCCAGTCTTGCATATAGCGTAAGAGTTTCAGATATTTTTGTGCCAGGCCATAATTTGCTTAACAACTTTTGGCCAATGCTTTGGCATGGTTGGCAGGGCAGAATGGACAGTATGGGCTGGTTGGCACTTGGCCAATTCCTTTTGCAGCCTGCCATTCGACACTAGCCGTTTATATAATAATTTTGTGGCATAATTTATTGCTGGCAAAAGTTTTCTTGTGGCCACCCAGCCGCCCAATCGCCCCGCCCAGTTGCCCAGTTACCCAGTTGCCCAGCCGCACAATTGCCACTATTCTCGTATACGGAGTAATGTCGTCCCAGGCATTTAACATTTTATTCCGCCGGCCACATGCCAAAAGAGTGTTGCTGTTGTTATTATTGTTGTGGTCAAAACTATGCACCATAGCGCCATAAATTTGTTATTAAATGTTCGTCCGCTTATCGAGAGGACACGGAAAACTGCAGCGCCTTTTCACCGAGTGGCATAACAAACGTCAAATTGATTTTAAATTGCATTTTTCTCTAAACGAGAAAACGCAAATGAGAACAAGCTGCACAGCTCATTGCAAATTGAATTTAAGTAGCGCAACAATTTTCATTAGTGGCGAAACTGAACTATTAAATGGGAAGGGGGATTAAGAAGAAGAAGATTTAATTAACTAACTTTACATATTATTATTAAAACAATTATTAAATATAACACTTTGTTAATAGAATTCATATTAAGAAGAATGGGATGAATTAGCTAACTTTTCATATTATTATTATATTATTGAATAGAAGAATGTAATCAGAGAATCCAGATTAACAAAAGGTTAAATTCCTTTATTAATAGAATCCAGATTAAGAAGAAGATTCAATTAGCTAACTTTTCATATTATTATTAAGACTATTATTAAATATAATTAATACATTGTTAACAGAATTCATATTAGGAAGAAAGGGTCGAGTTAGCTAACTTTTCATTTTATTATTATTATTATTTAATAGTACAATTTAATCAGAGAATCTAGATGAAGAAAATGTTAAATTCTTTTATTAACAGAATCAAGATTAAGAAGATTCAATTAGCTAACTTTTCATATTATTATTAAAACTATTATTAAATATAACTTTAATCACGAAATTCAAATTAAGAAAAGGTTAAACTAACTCTCCTTTCTTAGTATAATTATTATTTTTAAGCAAAACACTTTATTAACATTATCCATAATTAGCTAACTTTTCATCAAATTATTATTATTATTGTTATTAGTAGAATTCATATTTAGAAGAAATAGTTGAATTAGCAAACTTTTTATTTCATTATTATTATTATTATTGAATAGAACACTTTAATCAGAGAATCAAGATTAAGAAAAGGTTAAATTCCTTTATTAAAACAATCCAGATTAAGAAGAAGAAGATTTAATTAGCTAACTTTTCATATTATTATTATTAAATATAACATTTTGTTAACAGAATTCATATTAAGAGGAAAGGGTTAAATTAGCTAACTTTTCATATAATTATTATTATTATTTCAAACAAAACAGAGAATCCAGATTGAGAAAATGTTAAATTCTTTTATAAACAGAATCCAGATTAAGAAGACGAAGATTTAATTAGCTAACTTTTCATATTATTATTATTAAATATAACACTTTGTTAACAGAATTAATATTAAGAAGAAATGGTTGAGTTCGCAAAATTTTTATTTTATTATTATTATTATTGAATAGAAGAATTTAATCAGAGAATCCAGATTAAGAAAATGTTATATTCATTTATTAAATATTTCAATATTTCATATTATTATTATTAAATATTATAAATTGTTAACAGAATTCATTTTAAGAAGAAATGGCTGAATAGCTTACTTTTTATTTTAGAATTATTATTATTGAATAGAAAACTTTAATCAGAGAATCAAGATTAAGAAAAGGTTAAATTCCTTTATTAACAGAATTCACATTAAGAAGACTAAGATTTAATTGGCTAACTTTTCATATTATTAATCAAATTATTATTAAATATAACACTTTGTTAACAGAATTCATATTAGGAAGAAAGGGTTGAGTTAGCTAACTTTTCATTTTATTATTATTATTATTATTATTATTATTATTATTATTGAATAGAACACTTTATTCAGAGTATCCAGATTAAGAAAAGGTTAAATTAGCTATCTTTTCTTATTATAATTTTTAAAACAAAACTTTTTAATAACAGAATCCAGATTAAGAAGAAGTAGATTTAATTAGCTAACTTTTCATATAATTATTATTATTGTTTCAAACAAAACACTTTATTCAGAGAATTCAGATTAAGTTAAATTAGCTATATTTTAATATTAAAACTATTTTTTTTTAAGCAAATCACTTTGTTAACATAATAATTAAATGGAACACATTATTAACAGTATTCAAATGAATAAGAAAATGTTTAATTAGCTAACTTTTCACATAATTATTATTATTAAATAAAACAGTTAATTAACAGAATCTAGAATCCAGATAAAAATGTTAAATTAGTAATATTATATTTATTATTTTTAAGAAAAGATTAAATTACCTAGCTCTTTATTATATTATTATTTTTAAGCGAATTTATTCACATAATCCATAATTAGCATTCACGTAAATATTTTTAAATATTATTAATGCTTAAAAATTGCTCAAATTCTGAGTTGCCAAATCGAGTTAATTATTTATTATTTTTATTAACAAACAAAATATCAACAACATTGCAAATTCTTATTTACACACAAGACAACTTGGTTTTTATTTAATCAACATATTTAAATTTGCATTAGCACGTAAATATTGTGAGCAGCGCAGTGCAAAGGTAAAACCTTACACACCGTGTTTATAAGTACAGTGAAAGCCCTTTAAGACAGCTGCTGAACAACAGTTATTGCCTAGATCGACACATAATTCAAATTGAAAGAAAACTCCGGATTATTCAATAAGTTTTCTAATTAATGTGTTTTTAGTGTGAGCTAGCGCCTTCCTAAGAGTTTTCACTGTAGTTGAGATTGCATTCGAAAAGATTTGATTATATAAATATTTGCCTATGAACAACTGGGTAAGTACTTGTGGCAAATGTCGTAAAGTTTGCCCGATAACCGATAGAAATAGGTGTCGAAATAGGTGAATTACCCCATTACCCCCCGCACTCTGCACCGCTCGCTGCAGTGCTGATAAGCAATGCTAACTGCCATTGTTTGCGTTTTGTTACTGCCGTTGCTGAAATTGAAGCAGCGTGGCGAAGCTAATCGTGAGACACACACACACACACACACAGACAAACAGAGAAACACACGAGTGCTCGTTAAACAAGCTGTTCATTGCGCGAATTTTTCTACTCCAAAGATCTTCAAACGAGCAAACAAATGAATAAAAAGAGATAAAAAATGATTATTATGAAAGGGCAGGGAGAGAGAGAGGAGCGCGATGCAGGCAACTACAAATTGTGAGTCAGAGATATAATATTAAAGTTATGGCAGCGAGGGGGTGGGGATGGGCGAACGCAACTTGTTTGGGCATACGAAACAACAACTTTAAAAAGCAAAAACTTGTCATGTGAGAAAAAAAGCAACAACAACAACAACAACAACTAAAACAAAAACGGAAAACAAAAACTTTAATGAATGAGCTGAACGCGCGAGAGAACAAAGAGACAACGAGAAGAGAGCGACAGCGGAGAGATATCGAACAGCAGCCGCACACAAAGCTCTGGTCGCAGTTGCCAACAGCCAACAGGTGAGCAGCGAAAGCTAAAGCGTTGCTTGCTCAGTTGAGCGTTTGCAGCCAAAGCGTCTGGCCGAAACGTGTGGGAACGGAACAGAGCAAAACGGTAAAAGGGCTTTAGTTGAGCGCACTTAACTGAGCGAAGTACGCCTTTGAGCCAAGCTAAGCTGCGCTTTTTGTTTGGGTGTGACTCGGCAGTGTGACGAGAACGCGTGAGCGGCAAACACGTAAGCAACGCGTTGTGCGCTGCCTCGAAAAACAGTAGAAAAACAAAAAAATCATTTAAAAATACATGTATGTACATATATACAGCAAGAGCAAGAGCAGCAGCAGCAACAACAAGCAGTAGCAGTGCCGCAGCAACTCAAGTGTGAATTGTTATTGAGGTTATGTAAGCGGCAAGCAAACTAAAGGCAAACGCAACGCAAAAACAAAACGTAGTCGCTTTTCAAAGCAAAACACGTTCAATTACAACAATTCGAAGCACGCGTTTGCCTCTCACCCAACTCACACATTCGCACATTCCTAAGGCAATGGAGCACGAGGCCAAAGCGCAGGCGCAGACGTCGACATCGACGTCGACGTCGATGACAACTCATCCCTTGCAGGATGTTCCACTGAATGGGAACAACAGCAACAACGATTTGGCTGCAGCTGATGACGTACAACAGACGCCCAAAAATTGGGTTAAATTCGACGACGAGGCGGACAGCAGTGAAAAAAATAATAACAGTAACGGTGGCGACGGCAATGCCACACAGCAACAACAACAACAACAACAGCAAAACAAGTTGGCGCTGCCGCCACCGCCGCCGTCAGTGGTGAGCAGCAACAACAACAGACGTGCGCGCTCGCGCAGTCCCAATGACCAGTCAGCAGCAGCAGCAGCAGCAGCAAGAGCAGCTCCAACACCTGCGCAGGTTAGTCTCTCTCACTCTCTCTCGCCGTCTCTCTTTGCATCTTTCGCTCTCACCACTCGCTCTCTCTTTGAACGCAACTCTCACGTGCTGTTGCTGACCCAACGTAACGCATTCCAATGCGTCTTCCATAGTGCATGCCTTTGTATACTCTCCCTGTCGCACTCCCTTTGCCCAGCACTCTGTTCAAATCATTCCCGGGTTGCGTTATCGCTTCTTTTCTTTTTGTTCGTTCGTCTTTCCACTACCGAATGGAGTTGTCAGCAGCGGTACCTCACTTCTGCTTCTTTACGTTCTTCCTACTTCTTTTTGGTTACACTGCACGCATGACAAATTAAGTTGCAAGCTGTTACGAGGTTAGGAACTGCGTTCCCAGACCGTTGAATTGTCGGTGATAAACTTTGATTACTCATCGGGTAGAAAAAGGTGGATAAGCGACAACTCATAATGCATCGCATGTCGAAAGGGATTGTCCGATTAGTTCAAGTGCATGCATGAGTGGAGATCAGATGCTTTGTGTGTATTACGAGTACACTGAATACGTTGTAGAGAGCTTTTAACAGCGAAACTTCCCGAAAAGCAAACTGTAAAGCGATCATTCATTAGTTAACTTGCATTATGAATAATAATTTACAGTGTTTTTATCAACATTTTGTTGAGTTATTACTTATTTATACGTTTTATAAAAACGTGTAATGCTTACTCTAGAAGACTCATTGGAAAGATTGTCACTTCTGCCCTCTTTCCACTACGAAGTTTATGCACATTTTTCTCTATGCATTTATTGCTGCAATTCTGAAGAGAGCAGCGTTTTTCAAAGCTATGAAAATGTGTAAAAATGGTTAAAAATGTATATAAACTTCAGAGTAGAAAGAGCGTATTGCTCTCTAGATAGAGAATTATGGACCTCACATTGTTTGAAAATCTGAAATATTATATTTGAAGAACATAACTGAAGATCTTTCAATGATAATGTTTGAAATGAAACCTTTTGCAATTAAAAGTTAAGCTCTCTCTCCCCTCTCTCTCTCTCTCTCTCTCCCTCGTTTATTGAGATCTCATCAGTTCGTTTGCCGTCTGCGTCTCTGCGTCTCTGCTGATTGCTATTTCTGTTTCTTGTAAATAGAGAGAGAGATAGACAGCTGGAAGGTAGGTTGTTAGACAGAGAGGAGGAAAGGGAAAGGGATACAAAAATAATAAACAGTATTTTATGGCAACGAGCCGCATTTGTTTAAATATTTCACCAGCTTTATTTTCATTATGATTAAATAAACTCAATATTTGTTTATTATTTATTTTGCAATTTGTTTATGGCGTTCAGGTAAAAGTAAAAGATACATTCTGTCTACGTTGACATTGACATAAATACGAAACCTTATGAAGAATAGAATAGAAAAGAGATAAATCTAAATAAAATTATGAAAGAATTTTAATTTGATTATATATAGATGAATAATTGACACTAAGGTGTAATATTTTGTTGTTTTTTATGGGAGAAATATAGAAATATATTTATATTTATATTATATATTTTATTATATTTATTTTTATTTATATATCAGCATTATTTAAGAAATGAAGCTGATCTACAATTGCAAATTGCTTAGTCTCACAATTTAATTATGATTGATTTTGTAGCGTATCATATAGCTGATCATTTCCCTCTTGTTTACACTTGCTTATCTATTTAGCAGTAGACACAAATTTACAACTTATCCAAAACAGAAACTAACTTAAACAACATTGAGTAAATATTAGGAATGCGAGCAACGTTTGTATACTTAAGATTTTGTGATGCCATTTGAGGAACTAATGCCATGCCAAATTAGTGACTTGTTTTTAAATAAATTACTTAATAATACTAAATCAAAATACGTTGCTAGCAATACGTTTGCGCTTAAAGTGCTATAAAAATGTATAGCACGTTATAGATCAGTTTTTGGGGAGACTTTGGCAGTTGCGATTGATGATTCCCTTTGTGTCTTGATAGTTTACTGCCTGCGTACCTGCTTTAAGGCTGAGCTGCGTACGTGCAAAATGAGAAATTGTTTGCGTTTATTGCAGTGGCAGCTGATGTGGCAAGAAGCAGATTTGCACCTGCAATTCTCGCGGCATTGTAGAGACAAAAACAAAATCAATAAAATTGATTTTCCTTCATACATTTGCATAATTTTTAGTTTTCTACTTATTTCTATGCACTGAGTCACCGCGTCTGTCACGGCTTTGGCTTTGACTGTGGCTTCTGTTAGACTTTGGTGTAACTTAAGGCCAAGAACATTAACCCATTGTTGTCATATATTGCAGCGTGCTGCAGTTTCCTCCACAACAGCTGCCCCATCATTGTCGTTGCCGGATGTGACGCCCGCTGTTTTGACAACTGAGAGCACGCACGTTAATCTCAATGCATCCGGCAGTGGCAGTGGCAGTGCCAGTATCCCCCCTCCGGCAGCAGCAGCAGCAGCCCCCTCGTCACCCACAGCAGCTAATAAACCAAAAAGCAACTGCAACATCATCCACATCTGCCTCAGCCTCGGCCGCAGTCTCCTCCTCTGCCTCCCCAACGCCGGCTTCAGCATCCCTCTCCGCGTCCACTCATCCAAACGGCAGTGGCACCAACAACGGCAACCCAAATGCCCACGGCAAAAGCATCAGCATTCCGGTTGATCAGGCCTCCGGCATGCGCACAATTGAGCTATCGACGGGACGCATACGCGAGGGCTTTGGTAAGTAAGCAAATTAACTGGGCCTAAAGAGTACTTAGCCAAAAGTTGGCTAGAATTCGCAGACTGGTTAAAGCTTAACACTGATGGAAACTTAAAGAAATGCGGGAATTAAATTCAAATTAATTGAATATATGATGCAGTAGAGTAGAATATATGAGTAGAAGATTTTTACGAGTTATAAGTTAGCTACGATCGATCTACATTAAGTAAAGCTTTCAGTTTCGCTTGAGTTGTATTTAGTTTACACAAAGCTTTCAGGTGCTTTATTTATTACCCACGGCGATAAACTGATAAGCTTTCAACGAGCCTAATTACATTTATTCTAATTTATATATTTAAATCATTATATTTAAATTTATTTAAATAATAAATATTTATTTAAATATTAAATATTTATTTAAATATTAAATATTTATTTAAATATTAAATATTTATTTAAATATTATATATCGAATTATGTATATATTATTATTAGACTTATGTAATAATTAACATTTTATATTCATTTATTGCTCATACAATTAATTAAGGCTTTAATGCGCTTTTAATTTAGCGTAGGCTTTAATGCGCTTTCAAAGCTCTCATTCATATTTCCTAGGTAAGCTTTCAACTTTAGTTTATGCAGTAAGCTTTAATGAGCTTTCAAGTATCTTATTTAATTTTCCTATTTGATCTTTTAACTTTATACGCTAATTTATAAATATGCTTTAATGCGCTTTCAAAGCTCTCAATTATTTTTCCCAGTTAAGTTTGAGAATTCATTTGGTAACAATTTATTTAGCTAAAAGATTTGCAATGCGCTCAAATTGAAGTCTTACATTCAATAACTGCACTTGCAACTTATGCTAACTGAATAGCTGAATAGCTGAATAACTGAATAACTGAATCATTTGCCATTCACAGCCAATGGAGATGTGATTGTCACACTGCTGCCGGCCAACACCAAATGGCCTTGGATAACTCCGGCCATATTTCGACCCGAGCTGGTGCCGGAGGAGTTGATGGCGCAGGGCTTGACGGTAAGCGTGGTCAATCAATCAATCGAGCAATGCTCAGTTTACACTAACACACAACAACAACAACAACAACAACAACAACACTATCTCGCCTTCATCCGCAGCTCACTGTGGAGGACTATGTGAATGCAATGGAGACGCTGGTGAATGACTATCGATTCACAGTGTACAATATTTGCTATAAGCGCATCCTTGTCTGCTGGATACTCTTTGCCTTCGCTGTGCTGCTGGCGTTACTCTTCTCTGGGCTGCAGGGCGTGGCACTGTTTGCTCTCGGAGTGGGCTGGTTGTTCCTCAATGCGGCGGCCATATTTCTGTGCATGTGGATGAAGCTGCGGCTGTCGCGTGGCCTGGAGAAGTGTCTGGCACGGGTGAACAAGCAGCTGATGCGGCACAAGATTCTGCTGGTGCTCGATGATCGAGGACGCATTTCCTGTCACAAGGTCAATCTCTGTTTCATGTACTTTGATGCCACGCAGTGTGTGAGCTTTCTGAATGAGTTCTTGGAGCACACGGAGCAGAATGGCGGCGAGGCCATCAAGGCGGGCTGGGAGGCCAAGCTGGACATCGATGTGAATGATATTGTCATCCAGGGCAGCCAGCCAGTGCGTCTCTCTCGCAAGCAGGTGAGTTGATCGCAGTGACAGTCTCATGTGTGTGTAGAAGCTAAGCTGTTAGTTGTGTGCCAATAGTTGTAGCTGTAGTTGTAGTTGTAGTTGTAGCTGCATTCTTCGCTCATCAATAGACATTTGCTTCTCGGTCTCTCTCTCTCTCTCTCTCTCTCTCTCTTCTGTCTCTCTGTATCTATACATTGATCATCGCATCGCTCACGCATTCTCTATTTTTTGTCTCTTACACCCGACGCGCACTGCACACAAAAAACTCACTCAACTCTCTTTAGGCCGTTGCCCAGGAGCTGTTTCTCAGCTATCTGCAGCGCTGGGGCAAGGACTTTCTGCGCCGGCGCCTCGACTGGACCGTGCAGGAGGCGGGCGTCCATGAAACACCACGACATCTGCAATCCTCCATATGCCCCTGCCAATACGAGGAGGAGCTGTTGCGTAACAAAATCAAAATCAGCTTGCAACATCGCCAATGCTGTGGCATCAATTGCATGGGCTGCTGGCTGTAGGCGTGTCCCATACGACAAACACATGCGTTCTTCCTCTTTTATTTTTGTTTTTGCTCTGCTGTTGTCAATACAATGTGTAATTTTATGTTTCTTTGTGTGTGTGCATTGTGAATTGTACGATTAAAACCTGTTGAAAACCAATCGGAATTATTTTTAATTTACTCACTATATATATATTATATTTATTATAATTTATTTATATTTTTATATATATTTATATTGAGTTCATTTGAATTTTATTTTTCGCGACAGCCGAAAAGTATGCAACACATTTTTTGTCATCTCATCTCTGGGTTACTCACACGCACCTATCGTCGTACTACTCTCACTCTTTACTCACTCTGCATACTCTGTCTCACCTCTAACTGTACTCTTTGATGTCTCATTTCCGTTTATATACTTACATCTGCTATCTGCTATCCTAGGAACGTGGCCTTCAGCTGTTCCTGCGCTATGGATCCCGCTGGGGCATGGAGGCACTGCGCGGTCTGGTCGATGTAACGCCACTGGAGCCGGGTCGCCATTGCGGCCAATTTCAGTGCCCCTGCCAGTATATTAAGGAGCATTTGCAGTGTAAACCGCGAGGCAAGTTCAAGTGTTGCAATTTTGTGCATTGGGTGTTGGCATGCGAGCGCTATGATTACTAAAATCAAATCAAATTAATTCTCATTACTATTTGAATGATCGACATGTGTGTTAAATGTTGTGCCTAAATGTCAACTAAATGAATTTATACAAACAGGTTCTCTAGATGTCTAAGTGAATTTCATTTAAATATCTTCTCTTTTCCTTGATTTCCTCAATTTGTTTATGTACATTTATGCATACAAATACCAAAAAATACCAAACCATATATTGCTTTCCTTCTTTTTGTTTAATTTCCTAAGCATATGTTACATAAACGAAACACTAAATTCTCTTTCGTTTCAGATGTTAGTCCATAGTCAAGGTAAACTTGGTAGTTTTTGGTATAAACGTATGACAGCTAATCCTCTTTTCATTTACTAAATTATACACTTCTCTATGAACTATACAAATTAACAATTAGTTACTTAAATTCTTGTACTTTATGCGAATCCTCAACGAATTTTACACAAACAATTACAGTTGCCATAAACAGCATGGGCCAGGTAGTTTGGACACGTTTCCCCCTTTTCGGTGGCTAATGATAGTAACCAAATTGAATTATCCCAGTTAATATTATTGTCTGAGAATTTATTACAAACAATTACTAAGCTATTTCGATTTTATAAATACTTAAATAAAACTATTCAAAAATTGTGAATGTCTTTTTCGAATTTCCACTTGAAATTGTATGCATTTATCTGGTGTCCTTTGAAATAAATATATTCTATTTATGTTTTTAATTGTTGTTTGTTATTTTTTTTTGTTTTTTAATTTTATCAGCCTTACATGTTTTTTATCATTTCTCTTATTTTTTTGGCGTTTTTCATTGAACGCCTTTTGCAGGTTATCCATGTTCTTGCATTGTCTATGGTTCGGATCCCAGTTTTCAGTATCGTTACTAGTTCTGTTTCCTCCATATCTCTCTCTCTTTCTCTCTGTCTCTGTGTCTCGATTGAGCAATCACCATTTTAACATTATTTAATCTTTGTGCTATATTTGTGCAATTCAGTTACTTTTTATTTGAAATGTTAATTTTAAATATATAAATATACAAATAAATATATAAATAAACATAATTTGTTGTGAATAATCAGGAGTTGGTTAACTAATTGGACGAACAAATGATGAGCAAAATATTATAATAATAATAAATAAACTAAAAAATAATTATGTTAGGCAAATAAATGCATTTCTTAATTAATTTTTGACAGCATATGAAGAATAATAAAATAATTAACAATTATTTTGCTTGTGAGTTAAAATAAATTGTTTTTTACCCTTCAATGATTAGCTTTAGCATATGAATATATATTTGCATATATGAAACATATATGTAAATTCATAATAATTATCATTATAACATTCTTCTGCATTTGGCAAGTAAACAATTAAATGCAGTACTTCGTTTAAAAATTCATTTAGCAGAGCAAAACAAAAAAAAAACTTTTCTTTGTTGCACATTTAGGTTGGAGTTTTGTTGCATTTGAATTTGGCTAATTTTGGACAACTCGGCATATGTATGCGAGTGGCATTTTCACAGTTTTCACAGTTTTCACAGCTTTCACAATTTTCACAATTATTGCATTATTTTTTATTGCATAATACAACTTTACGTTTGCCGCATTTTAGCCACGTTCATGTTGCTAACAAATTGTGAAAAGTTTATTCTTGTTGCCGTTATGATTGTTGTTGTTGTCGCTGTTTTTGTTGTTGTTGTTGTTGTTGCTTGCCTCGTTTCTGGGTTGCATGTGTAATGAGTCATTAACATGGTGCAGCAAAACTTATCCATAAATACAAAATACTTTAATTTTATTATTATTATTATTATTTATGCATTCAAATTAGGTGCCAGGCGATTTTATTTATGTTGATTTGAATTTCGCACACTACCAAACTCTCTTGGCCATAAACCACAAGCTACGAACAACATTTTTAATGGCTGTAAGAATATTAAGTATTTTGCTCGTAAGTCTCAGCAGGGTGAGTAATTGAAGTAATTAAAGTTTTATTACCCAAATGGAAGAAAACTAAATGCAATTATTCAACCGTCGAAAGTTTTAGCAAAAAGCGCATAAATGTTATAATTACTCAACAGATTTCATTAAATATAAATAAAAATTGTTTAAATATTACTTATATTGTAAATGCTGTAAAAACTGTTGACAATTGTGAAATAATTGTGATGAACATTTATATTTAATAATCTAAATATTTATTAACTATTGGCCATATGTTTTTGATAGATTTTTGAATAAATAAATATAATTGTTATTAGTTAATTTAATTAAATTAAATTTTATTTAAAATATATTTTATTTCCACACTGTTTAGCCTGAATTTGGCGCTTTTAATGCTTTTTCCGCTGACTTATTGCTCAATGATCGTTAAATAAAACAATAAACAAATCTAAATAATTACGGTTAGTTGTTTAAAATATTTCCAAAATACGATTTCACGCTCTAATAAAACAAATGCAAACTTTTCTGTTTTTTTTTTGTTATTTTTTTTTGGTTGTGGAGAACTCGTTAAAAGGAAAGCCCCGTTAAATGTTGTTAAACTTCGTTAACCGCGGCGCAGAGCTGCAAGCGATTTGCTGTACTTCAACAGGCAAAGCAAAAAAAGTAAAACAAAAAAAAAAAAATAGAAAATGGAAAATGAAAATGGTAATGGTAATGGTAATGGAAAGGGAAATGCAGTAAAAATTGACTTCGAAATGAGGCAAAGCACGTAAAACAAACGAACGCAGACACCAATACCACAACATGTAAACTAATCACAAACAAACAAACACAAATACACTCACAACTCACAGCTCACAGCTCACACTCACTTCGCACACACACACACAAAACCAGTTAACTGTAGGCTCGTCAAAGTTTTGGCAATCGCTGCTTTTGCTGCTGATGGCTGCATTTTTAGGAAATTCAATTCAATTGTGTGATTTTCATTTGAATTGCAGTCATCAAACAGCGCCTTGACTGTCGAAGGTAGTCAAATCGCAGAGCACTCGACAGCAGTTGCCGCTTTAAGGGGTATGTGCCTAACTGATACTCTAACGCTGACTTAATGTGATTTATAGTATAATATTATATAGTATTCATAGTTATTTATGCATGAATTGAATGCAATAAACTATGCAGCACTTGCATCTAAATCATGTTTATTAAACTGGTAAGAAAGTATGCCTTTCACATATCATTTAATTTGCTTTAATTCAGTGAGAGTATTTGCTTGGTCTTCAATTTGCTTTGTTGCACTCTTGTTGCCACCAACTTGTGCCACCTTTTTTTTTTTGGGGCAGCATTATTGTTTCTGTAGCTGTTGTCGACGTTGCCGTTGCCGTCGTCGTCGTTTTTGCATTTATTTTGCGGCTAAAACTTTAATTGAGTTTTAAACCATTTTGCTGGTTTTGGCCCAGCGCAGTACTGAGAATTGTATGCGTGTGTGTGTGTGTGTGTGTGTGTGTGTGTGTGCTGGTTAAAAAACTACAGCTTTGTTTGATGGGATCTGCTGTTGCAGCTGCCGCTGCGCTGGGCTGCTTCACTTGTTGTTGTTATTGGGCGTGGGCCTTGCACTTATTTTGTGTGTTTCGCTTGAGTGATGAGTTTTTCTGCGAATGAGTTTTTCTCGCTCTTGTGGCGATTCTCTCTCCCTCTCTCTCTCTCGCTCGCTCTGCCCTGCACTTTAAATATTTCAATGCGTTTTGTTTTTATGCCCAAATTGCACACAAATTTCTGGTATTAAGTATCGCTGGGTGTGGCTATGTGTGTGTGTGTGTGTGTTTGTTTATATTCGCTGATAACGCTGCGAGCGCACAGGTAACGCATACGCCCCGTGCGCCAAACAAATTACAACCATTTAAGTGATTTTTGCTAATGTTATTTTGGGCGTTGGCACAAAAAGTTGCATACTAAGCGCATTTCAGTGTTTTTATTGTTGTTATTGTTGTTGTTGTTTGTAGTTTGTAGTTGTAGTGCTGGCAACAGGGCGAATGTGTGATGAAACTTTTTATATATTACGTGGAGTTCACAACGAGGAGCCTTGTTGATAGCCAAAACTGTAAGTGAAATAGTTAAGCAAAGTTTTCCGCTTTGTTGCTGCCGAATAACAAACACGTTGTTTAAACTGTTTAATGTCATTAGAAATTCCATTCAACTCAACTGAACTGAAGAACTGCTTAGTAATTGTAGAAAAATATATATATATTTAAAATATAATATAAATATTTATTTTAAAATAGTCTAGAATATGTTTTCTGTTTTTTCAGAATTTATCTCTTTTATTTTTATGCGCATTTTGGTAACGTTGTTAACTGAAACGTTAACACACCTTTCAGGCGATCGTAAACAGTTTACTCCGCACACAATAAATATGACGCCAAATCCTTTACAACAGCCAGCATCGAGTGGGCAATATGAAACAGCAAATGCTGACCATATATCATCATAAAAATAAACCGAACTGGGAGCCACTGCAAGCAGGTGGGGAGCTGCGGGTTGGAGGTAGTGAGTCGAGCGCTGCTGTCGAGTTGGCGCTGCTATAAAACATTAGTCAAAAAAACAACATTAAACATGGAATAATAGTGCCTGTAAAGGTGGCCAACTGTTGTCCTGGGCATGGGTTGGAATTGGTATTGGAGTTGGGACTCCCAGGACTACAATCAACATCATTAACGCGTGCTCTAAAAGCCATTTATTTGGACGCAGACAAGCCGACGAGCCATGTTAAAAATGGCAGTCAGTCGGGTGGGGTTGCTGAGTATGGGAAACTATAAATTTAACGCTTTTAGCATAATTGCTGGAGCATGTGCGTGCACCTAAGGACGCAGGACCTGCTGTTCAGTTCAGCTCAGTTCAGCTCCGTTCTGTTCCGTTCAATATGGAGAGCCATCAGCGCGAATGCGTTATGATAAGTGGCCGCAGCCAAAGGATATCAGCGTCAACACACACTAAGTTATTGCTTTATTGGCTCATCCTTTCCACCCGCCCCCTTCCCGCACACTTTCAACTCGCTCGCCTTGGCTATTAGGCATAAGTGGCGCCTGTTTATGTGTTTGGCTTTGGCTTCATATTACTTGGTCTTATAATTGTCGGGCAGCTTTTGACCTTTATCAAAGCAACCTACGATACTGATGCTTAACCCTTGCTTGACAACAAACACTTGACAGGCAATTTGTGGAGCACCCACAAAGCATCGAAGATATATGAAGAGCCTCTCGATTGCTCCGAGAATATTTATTATCTGTCTAATGGAAACAAATTAGGTCATTCGAGTTTACATTTGAAAGCAAGCAAAAATTGTATTGCGTATGTTTTCTTCTCTCTTTTTTTCCATTTTATAGGCTGCACACAGAACCGGGCCCAATAGGGCGTATACTTGATTTATGCATTTCAACCATGGCTTAATTGCTGCAGATATGCGTGCAGTCTAATGCATTTTGCATATGACTTGAATAATGAATGGAGGGGGTTGGGGGACCAAGTTAAACGCATTTTAAAGTACTTGCTCTGATGCAATAAATTAAATTCTCGCCACGCACATTAATCATACTGTAAGTTATATGATTAGATATTTAAATGCAAGTCAATTAAAATTGCAATCTATACAAATAATATGCATTAATTACTGATTAATAATGAAGGTTGGAGATTTGTCAATAAAGTGAAGATAAATATCAATGTGAGAGTATAAATTGGATTGTATTTTGTTTAATAAAGACGACTCTCCATAATGAGTTACTTTTATTCTTATAATATATTAAAGTATTTAAACAATTTTAAATTTGAAATACTACATTTATTTAATTTCTAATATTCAATTAATATATGTTAATAATGCTTTACTTTAAAAATAAAAGTCCTTTCATTTTCTACAATAAATAAAAGTATAATATATTTTATTTCTTACATATGAAATTAGAAATAATTGAATAATTTTAATTTTACATAAGTATTTTATTTAATTTTATATATAAATTGAAACATTTAGATAAATAAATAAAATAATGCACATTAATTATATTTCTTATATTAAATAAGATTTTTAAATTTATTTTTCATTTTAACAAATAATTTATCTTTTTATTAAACACAAATATTTAAATAACTTTTAATTATCTTACATTAAATTAAAGTACTTAAATATTTATTTGTTTAATAAACATAGTCTTTTTAACTTCTTCTATTAAATTGAAGTATTTAAATAAATGTTAAATTAAAAAAATATATATATATTTAATTTAAATTTAAATTTATACAAATTTTAATTTTTTTCGTATAATTATTAAAAATAATTTACTTATTTTTCTTTAAAACTTTTTTTTATTTCTTATATTAAATTAATATCTTTAAATCATTTTTAATTTAATAAAAATTAAGTCATTTAATATTTACATTAATTAAAATTACTTAATTCATTTTTACTTAAACAAATAATTTGATTTCTTATATTTCATTAAAGTATTTAAATAATGTTTTGCTTTACAAAAGGAATTTATTATATATCTTATATTAAATTAGAGAATTTAAATAATTTGTAAATTTGAAAACTAAATTTATCAGATTTCTTTAGTTAAACTATTTAAATAATTGTTAATTGATTAAAAATCATATTTTCTTTAATTATATTAAATTAAAGTACTTCAATAAATTTGTAACTTAAGTTCGTAAATGTAAATTTAAATGTCAACAAATTAAATCAACAACTTTGAGTTCATTAAAGTTGCGACTCGTAACCAACTGTCACATTTGACTGACTGTTTGTATTTACTTGCAGTTCGTCCTAAATGGAATTTAACTTTTTCGTTTCTCAAATCAGAAAAGAACAATTGAAAGTGTCAAGTGCAGAGGCAAACACATGTCACAAAAGCAGCTGCGTAAAGAACTTATGTCAACTGAAATGTACTTGTAATTAAAAGCGACTTTAAAGCGTTAGTCAAGCACATTAATTATCGTAATACGTGAGAGAATGTGTTGTAAAATCGACAAATTATAAAGCAAAAGGATCAGAGTTGACACGGAAATATACTAATGAAGTTGCAGTTGCAGTCATCACTTCATGCCGCTGCCAACATAACGCTTAGCAATTATCCTCGCCTTCTCCCCAGTGGCAAGAGTCTCACTTAAAGCCAAAACAAGAAACGACTACAACAGACGCAATGACAACTTTCATTTACCTTTACCTTAGTGAAGTCAGTCAGCAAGGATTGCGTCACTTTCGTCTGGCGGAGATGTGCACAATGCGTGCCGAATGAAGAAGCAACAATTGAGTGCAAGCTGAGGCATTGCGACTAGCAAATACTCTGTAATTGCTCACAGCAATCGAATGCAATATTGCTTTGGATATGCTTTGTTTGAAATGATTAATATAATTATATTTAAAAGTCGTAAAAGCTTCTGATGACCTTTAATTTCAATTGCGAAGATTAAGAATTATTTATTATTATTATTATTATTATTATTATTATTATTATTATTATTATTATTATTATTATTATTATTATTATTATTATTATTATTATTATTGTTATTATTATTTATGATTTTGAGTTTTTATTATTTTTAATATATATTATTATTCTTAGTTATTATAATTATTATCCTTATTTATTACTTAGATTTAGCGATTGAAGATTGTTGGTAAAATTCTGTAATTTAATAATATATATTTAACATTATTTAATAATTTATTAAGTCAAGTGAAATAAGTCGAAAAATAAATTAAAATGCTTAATTAAAAGTAATAAGTATCACTTAATTGTCAAATATTATGTTCATATTCAAAGGCAAAGCGTTTTGTTTCATTTTGTAAATATTTAAGCAATTAAAATAAAATAAATACCGTGTAGCCAAATATTTGTTATATTAAATATATTTATTTCTATTAATAATGTAATATATTTTCAGAATTTAGCTTTTAAAAACTTTAATAAAAATAACTGTTGTAAATAAGAAATGAGAAATAAGAAATAAGAAATAAGAAATAAGAAATAAGAAATAAGAAATAAGAAATAAGAAATAAGAAATAAGAAATAAGAAATAAGAAATAAGAAATAAGAAATAAGAAATAAGAAATAAGAAATAAGAAATAAGAAATAAGAAATAAGAAATAAGAAATAAGAAATAAGAAATAAGAAATAAGAAATAAGAAATAAGAAATAAGAAATAAGAAATAAGAAATAAGAAATAAGAAATAAGAAATAAGAAATAAGAAATAAGAAATAAGAAATAAGAAATAAGAAATAAGAAATAAGAAATAAGAAATAAGAAATAAGAAATAAGAAATAAGAAATAAGAAATAAGAAATAAGAAATAAGAAATAAGAAATAAGAAATAAGAAATAAGAAATAAGAAATAAGAAATAAGAAATAAGAAATAAGAAATAAGAAATAAGAAATAAGAAATAAGAAATAAGAAATAAGAAATAAGAAATACGAAATAAGAAATAAGAAATAAGAAATAAGAAATAAGAAATAAGAAATAAGAAATAAGAAATAAGAAATAAGAAATAAGAAATAAGAAATAAGAAATAAGAAATAAGAAATAAGAAATAAGAAATAAGAAATAAGAAATAAGAAATAAGAAATACGAAATAAGAAATAAGAAATAAGAAATAAGAAATAAGAAATAAAAATCAAGAAATAAGAAATAAGAAATAAGAAATAACAAAAATTAAATAATAAATAATATAAATTAAATAATAAATAATACAAATTAAAAATTAAATAATAAAAATTAAATAATTAATAAGAAATAATAAAAAATATATAATATATATTAAATAATAAATAATAATAATGAATAATACAAATATATGCTGCATTTATTTTAAATTCATAAAAATTTGTATATTTTCCTTAGCTAAAGCTGCATTTCTAGGGTATTTATATGAACACAGACTCATATTCATTCACACTCACACACACATTCACATCTATGTATGTATGTGCATTTCTCCTTTCATTTTCACATTCGTTGTGTTATTCCCAGAGCCATCGCATTCGTCGCTTATGTTGACGTAGATTTAATTACAATGTTTGTGCCACTCAGGCGCTACGTTTACGTTTATGCCACTGTGCCACTTGTTTGTTGCAGTCATCTACACCTGCTGCTGCTGCTGCTGCTGCGCCAAACAGAGCTTTGTAGCTGCAGCATGTGTAAGCAGAAGTAGACACAGTTTCAGCTTCTGCCTGTGGCTCTCCGACTAGAGTCTGTTTGCTGGCTCTGACTCTGACTCCGGTTCTGGTTCTGGTTCCGCAGTTGGCTCTAACTGGGGATAGTAGCTGCCGCTTTTGTTTAACAACAAACATGCCGCGTGCAAAGAGAAATCTCACACGTGGCATTCCCTTTCTCATTCTCATTCTCATTCTCATCGGCATCGTCTGTCGCCTGTTGTCTGTCGTCTGTCGTTTGTCGTCTGCCACTTTTATGCACTTTGCAAATTGAATTTTCCACTCGCATACGCAGCGAGCGCTTGCCGTGTGCAAAGGATGAGCAAAACAAAGGCTCTGCCGCCCTCCCGCCTGCCAATGATAAATGCAGCAGGCGAATGTCCTTTTCATTTTCTCAGACGTTGACTTTTTGCACTTGGCACTTGGCTTAAATAGCATTTGTTTGCGCTTGCTAAGTAATATACCTGCATAATATCAAAAGCAAATAGACAACATAAGAAAAATACTAAACAAGATTTAATTAAATATTTTACTTAGAAATTTCACTTCTCTTTATTTTTAAGTAAATGTGAAAAAACTGGAAAATGAAGTTTTCTTGTTGAAATTTGAAGAGCTGCAGCTTTAGGGTACAATATACTTATTTTGCATATAATCCTTTACAGGATTTCAGCAAGTTGCTGAGGAAATTGAGCTCTTTAGTCGAAGTCGGAAGAGGAGAAATTGTCGTTTGCTATTGACAGCCTTTTAGACAAGAAACAAAAGTTTATTACTAAACTTATATCGAAATAAATTCTATAAAAATCAATGCAAAGGCTTTGCTGTTAGACTGCTGCAACTTCTTTTCATAAATAATTATTATTTCAATCTTTAATTTAAGCTTCTAAATCAGCGTGTTGCTCATACGCACCGTTGACTTCAAACGCTTTGCACTTTCAACAAGACTCGAGATTCATAGCCAATGCTGCGCGCTTAACACGCTTCTATGTCAGCCTATATGTGTGTGAGTATGTGTATATGTATGTGTATTTGTAGTTGTTGTTGTATATGTATTTAACTGTTTGTAGCTCACTTAACCCAGTGTTCGACTTTGTCGTCCATTTGGCATGCGCTTTTCCTACCACTAATTGCTTGGAAAATATGCTCACTTCCACACGACAACGTTTCAATGGCAGCCGCAACAATTTCATCTAAGAGAGAGACTGCGAGACACATAGAGAAAGAGACAGAGAGAGAGAGAGAGAAAGAGAGAGACGGCAGTAAAAACGGCAACATGTTTAAATGCGAAATACACAGAATGTGAGCCAAGCGCAGCAAGAGGAAATCTTTTTGGCCCGCTTTTTGCATAAAGACGAGTCTGTTGCCAGCTTTTGCTTTCTCTTTCTCTTGCTCTTTCTCTTTCATTCTCATCTTCTCCTTGTTGTTCTTTTCTTTTCTTTGCTTGCATTTGGTATGTGGGTTTTTGGCAATTGTGCCAACGATTATGTCCTCGGCTGCAAATGCTTTGTTTTCACATATCCTGTGATTACACTTCAAGGGGTATATTAGCCGCTTAAGCAAATGGAAATGGAAACAGTTCTTAACTGAATTGCGTGGTATTTAGTAGTCGATCTGCTTGTTGTTTCTTTCTTCTGGCAAATTGCACAATTTCTGCTTTCTGGCCGACTGCATTCTTGTTACCACAATGCGGGCCACGTTCCAGCAGTCGGCTGCTGCTGCTGCTTCTTGGGTCGTGTCCTTGAAACTTGTGTCCTTTCGCAGCTCTTAATATGATTACATTTGCTGCTGCACACACTCGACTCCCCATCAAATTAGCTACACCTTGAAATTGTTATTTTCACACCATTTTTTTTGTTTTATTTATTTTATTTTGTATTTTGTTGTAAACTTTTGCATACATTTACAAATACAAATATATGTTACATTTAAGTAGATATGCCACAACTTATTGTAGAGCTCTATATATAGTAAATATGCTTATGAAATCATAATCATTAACTAATTATTATATATATATATATATATATCTGAATGAACGATATACATACATAAATATGTAGTTATAGTTATACAATGCTTGTAGTACATACATTTAGCTGAGCTTCTTTATGCTTTTTACCACTTAAACATACAAATATTCATATATATTTATATATTTATAAATTTATATAATAACAGCAATTAGTTTGGTTTATATAAGTACTAAATGCTGATTGGGTTTGCTGATTTACTGTCTACTTAATTAGCATTAAATGTTCTCATTTATATAAGTTTTTAATTTATTCAACATTTTAACATTCATTTTAACTTTCATATTTTAATGCTTAATTATATTTACACATTTTTATTTATTTTCTTTGGTAAAGCATAGCTTAAACTTTTGAATTTTGTTTCGAAATTTTAATACAATTTGCTGCAAATGTTCTTTGATTTAACTGTAAGTAATTAATTAAGTAATCGCTCTCATATTTACAGCGTTGCTTGAATTTTAATTTTAATATTTACAGTAGTAAAAGAGTAAAATACAATTTAATTAGTAAACTAAATAAAAACTTTTGTTTCGCAAACATTTCAATTGAAAAATCAAGCGTATTTTTAACAACATTTATTTATTTATTTTTTTTTTGATTTAATTAATATGAAAACAATCTGTTTTTCTTGTTGTTCAAAATAAATCGAATCTCTAGCTAATATTTGACTAAGTTTAACATATTTGTTGCTGTAGTTTTTGCTGCTTTTCACTTTTGTTTTATCGCTAAATTTACTATGTAAATTCGCTATGTATGTGTATGTTTGTGTTTTCTTTATTAATACGCTCATCTAAATGCAAACTTGATTAACAGTGTGACAGTTTTTGTTCTTTATTTACTAATTTATATATATTTTAAATTATTTTTCTTTATTTTAAAACTATTTTATGTTCATTTAAGGGGACAATGTTTTATTTGGTTTGCACTTTTCGCATAGTTTGAGTGTCTCATTCATGGATTCCTCACTTTGTCACATAAATAAACATTTTTTCACTCGCATATATTTGTTTATTGATTTGTTAAATTAATTGTTTGCTGGCCAAACAATCAGTTTACTGTAATGCATTGAATATTTCAGCAGAAATTCGCGTGAATTGCGAGAGTGCTAAATCAATATGAAAACAATTGTGAATACTTTAAACACTCGAAACTTGTGTTTGAATTTCAAAATAACAGTTCAGTTTGTTATGCAATACAATAAGCAGCATAAGCAATATTAATTATATTATTTAGTTTGCACATAATAATGTAAAATTAGAGTTTTAGCATTTTGCAAATGTGATAAAGGGAAACATTTGAACAGTGAGAAATTTATTTGAAAATCAAACACATTTGTAATTATGGCATATTTTGTTGATTATGATTTGCAAATTACTGAAATTCAATATAATTTTAGCAACATTTGAAAACAGAATTTATGGCGATAATCAATTAAAGTCGATAGTTGTTTAAGTTAGTTTAATTTGTTGAAAATAATGTATAAGTTATGTTAATCAATAACATATGTAAAGGAGAAACATAAATTTGTTATCGATAAGTAATCGTATGAGCGATAGATTCATTGTTAGTTCGTAAGTTGCAGTCAGTAAATAAAGACGCAAATATTAATATATCCAAACATAATTAAGTTGAACGCATTTAGAGAATTACATGAAAATCGCGTTGCGCCCAACAAGTTTTCCGCTTGGCAATTAAAATGTAAGAAAAACTCGCAATGCCAATTTGTTTAATCAACTGTGAGAGATGTGGCGAGTGATACGGTTGCACACACACACACACACACACACACATACAAATACATATATATATATCTATATAAATAAAACATGATTTTCATTTTACGCTCCGGCATAAACATATATCTATATCTATATATCTATATATCTGGGAGGAGTTCTTAGTGCCCAAGCAGAATATATATTGAGCTTGGGATTGGGTTTGGTTTCTGTATGAATTGTGTTTATTTCTGTGTATTTCTTGCGCTACTTTATGCTGTTTCTTATTCGTCTAACTTTGATTTTCTTTGTTGTTGTTCTTCTGCTACTTCTACTTCTGCTTCTTGCTGCTGCTGCTGCTGCTGCTGCTCTGCTGCTGCTTGTTGTTCTTGTTGTTGTGCCCTAAATGAGTTTTTTGCAATTATTTGATTTCATCTTGAATACTTTTGAAGGCAAAGCACAGTGAACGTGTTTGGCTTGGCTGCTGTTAGCGCTGTTGTTGTTGCTATTGTTGCTATTGTTGCTATTGTTGTTGTTGTTGTTGCTGCTGCTATTCGACTTGTATAAATTTGCGGCAAGAATGCGGCCTGCTTATTACCAACGGCCCAAAACGTTAACATTAAATGTTGCCTATGCGTCGCACTAATAGAAAATGCGATGCGGCTGCCGATAAAATGCAGCAATACTAGTAGCAACAGCGACAATAGCAGCAACAGCAGCAACAACGACAACAACTTTGGCATTACATTGTGGGCAACAAAAGTGCCAGCTAATATTACTATGCAAATGAGCAGCGGCCAATGGCATTGCTTAGGCGTTGATGCCACACGCGGCGTATGAGCAATGTGAAATATGCGTGGCTCTCTGCCACGCTGCCACGCCCATTGATTATTGTAGTTGTTGTAGCTATTGTTGTTGTTGTTGCTGCTGTTGTTGTTGTTGCTGCTGTTGTTGGCTGTCCTTTGGCAGATGCTGTTGGTTATGTTCGTTGGCGGCGCGTTGACAACAGTCTCCGGTGTATAATGCGGCTGATTCTGCTTTTTCATATTACTCATACGCCAGCGACTCGGCAATGGTGGCAGCTGTGGCAGCTGTGACAGCGGTGGCAACTGTGGCAGCGACGTTAACAGCGCCGCTGGCAAATAACTCGATAAACGTTTGAAAATCCCAAATGATTGCGTTTTAATGCCTCGCATTATTTTACCAAGTAGATTATGCTGTGCCAGTGAGCCTGCAGAATTGTGAAATGCTCCGGGCGGATTACGCACGGGCGTTTGATTGTTATCGCCAGTGTTGCCAGCATGATGGTTGCCTGTGAATCGAAAAAGCAGGGAAGAGCGTTAGAGAGAGAGAGAGAGAGAGAGAGAGAGAGAGAGAGAGAGAGAGAGAGAGAGAGAGAGAGTGTGTGTGAGTATGAGGCTTTAGTAGTAATCAGTTTCTGGTTAGTCGGGTTTATATTTTCATTTATTCGGCGCATTTGCCAAAGCCAAAATGTGGCATTTGGCATTGGGATACATGGGATACATGGGATACATTGGCTACATCAAGGGGGGCATAAAAGAAAATTGCTAGGGTGCTGTGTGCATTTAATAGTTCCCTTTGCCTCCATCTGGCTATAGGCGAGCATAGCTTCTTAATTTATTGATTTTATGTTTGCGGTTTGGCCAATTGTTGTTGGCCCAAGCCGCTTCTTTGCTATGTAGACCTCAAAAGCGACTGTGGTATTAGAGACATTGCTTTGATGTTCAATTACAAAATATCAATAAAATGTTATGTGTGAAATTAATGAGAATTACTCACACTCACAACAAGAGTCTATCAAATACAAATATTACAAAAATATTATGAGATAATAAGTGCAGCAACTTATTATACTTATTCTAATTACTCACATCATCAATATGAAATGTGCGGAATGAGGTTCTCAAATTTATGTGTACCACAGCAAGGAATCATCGTCTCCCGCCTTGGACAATCTATCATAGCTCTATTTGTACCCCCCGCAATGTCTGCTTGTTGACCTCTTTTATTTGCCACACGCTTCCCTCTATTTTCCCCATTTTCATTTCTTCGTTTACTTTTTTACAGCGTCATTGTGAGCGTCTTTATATCTTCAATGCATTCGAGCAGCGTTTCGACAGCGATTACTTGACAATATTCTACCAACTTGGGTGCTTCTGTATGTCTTTATAAGACTTGGCAGTCAATGTACCCAAAGCTTTAACAGCGTTTGTCGCTGTCGCAGTCGCTGTCGCTGTCTCTGTCGCAGTCGCTGTCTCTGCGCTGATTGAGTGCTGTCCCTTTTCTCATTCTCATTCTCATTCTCTTCCCTTTCATCTGTCTCTTTGGTTACTCCTGGTTGTTGTTGCTGCTGCTTTTCGTTTTTATGCACGTCATTGAACGCACTTTGTTGACCGCACGTCAATGTTTGATATATGTGTGACAGGCACAGTGGTTGCAAACCCTTTGAAAATGTTGCTAATAAGTGAAATGCGTTTTTAGCTCAGCTGTCAATGTATTTACTTGCTGCTTTACTAAAGTATTTTACATTTTTATTAAAATTCTAATATATGAATTTATTTTTTATAATTGTTAATAATTATTAAATAATATTATATAGTATTAAGTAATAATATAGAACAAAATATAATATATAATGAATAATCATTTCTAATTTATGTAATGCCAAAAGTATATGGATTTAAATAAAGTTAAATATATTTATTAAATAAAATAATAAAATTAAAAATGGTAATTAAATAAATATTTATGGCCTTATTAATTTTAGACTTTGTACTAATTTAATGTTATAAATATTCTAAAATATAAATAAATAAAATAGTTCCTTATTTAAGAAAT
Organism: Drosophila macrospina; assembly: GCA_035042075.1. Taxonomy (NCBI): domain Eukaryota; kingdom Metazoa; phylum Arthropoda; class Insecta; order Diptera; family Drosophilidae; genus Drosophila; species Drosophila macrospina. The sequence continues at coordinate 1,419,706 of JAWNLW010000359.1, forward strand.
CATCAAATAATATTAAATATTATTTAATATAATTCTATATAACAAATAAATAAATATTTTTGATTTATGTAATGTAAAAAATATATGAATTTAAAGTATTAAATAAAAAAATTGTATTACAAATAATTAATAAATAAATAGTAATTGGTATACATTTTAAAATTTGGTTTTAAATTGGTTAAATTATAAATTAAAAATATATGCAAAAAATATATGAATTTAAATAAATAGTAAATAAATAAATATTTAACTTTATATTATTAAATAATATAATAAAATTACAAAATAGATGAATTTAAAGTATTAAATAAAATTAAAAGATTAAAATAATTGTAAATAAATAAATATTTAACTTTATATTATTAAATAATTTAATAAAATTACAAAAAATAAATAGAAAAATTTTTTAAATTTATTTAATGCAAACTATATATTAATTTCTAATTTCTATTGCTAACTTTCCACTTTTATTAAGATTTGACAATATTCTTTATGACTCATTAAAATACAATTTGAATAGATTGATAAATTAATTCCTTAACAAATTAAAAACATTAATCTTTTCATGCTTGTTAAAAAATATAATATTTATGTTACTTTAGCAACTATTTCAGTTAAACTTACTTTACCTTTAGTATAAGTAACTGTCAGTTGTGTCAATCTAAATTCAATCAGCAGTGGGCCACAGTGCCACACCCCCACACACTCACACTCACACCCACACACACACAGAGACGTAGACAGTTGATATTGGTTGCTGTTAGTTGCTGGTAGGTGTACATAAGGGGGCTATTAAATATATTTTATCTGCTTTTAATCTTTTGGCATTTGGCCTTTCATCAGCTGGCGTCATAAATAACAACAAAGTGGTATTTAAGCGCGCATTGCGTTGATTTTCCTCTGGTTTTTCTCTCTGCTTATTTATTTATTTATTTTTTTTTGTCGACTGGGCAATGTGTGTATGTCCTGTTGTGGTTGTTGTTGTTGTGTTGCTTTTAACCACAGTCAAAGTCATAAATATTAAGTGATGGATGTGCCGTAGCTCATATAAAGTTTGCTTCAAATAACCCAAACATTTCCAATAAACCAAACTTAAAGGCTAGAAACACACACACCAATACACACACAGGCAGACACACACACACACACACACACATTCACACACTCCCCACTTTAATAAGTATTTCCACTTTATGCTCTGCTTTGGTCTGTTTGTTTTTAGGCTCTGAGCAAATGATAAACGGAAATACACATTGCCCTTTGATTGAGTAGAAGTAGAAGTATGAGTGTGTGTGAGTGTGAGTGTGAGTGCTCATGTGGGTATCTTTGTGAATACCCGCATTTACACTTGATTGAGAACACATTGAAAAGGTGTCAGTGTGACATTCAGTCAACTTTTGATAGCGTATTTCATTCCAATGCCAATTCAAGGCAATAAATATTCCTTTGCAGCTTTTGTTCTGATTTTGCGCCTCATCTCACAACTCGTTCTGTTTGATATTTTATTTATAAGCTGCGTCGCTGCCAAAAAAAAAACAACAAAAGCAACAACAACAACAACAACAAAAGCAACAACAAAAACAAAGCGTTGACAACTCAACGTCAAAACTGTCAATCGCAAATCAATCATAAAAGCATTTTGTGCTCTGTTTTGTGGCAACGTTTTCTTTTATATTTTCCCAATTTTATTTGTGTTTTCTTTTTTGTCGAGGCTTAAATAAAAACCTTTGTTTTCATTTGCAATGCAATTTTTCGTTAACTCTGTCTGCGAGTGCTGAAACAAAAATCAATATTTTGTTCGTTGATTTGCTCTGTATACCCTGTGTGTGGGTATGCAAGAGACAGAGCTTCATTTACAGGGTGTTTCGTGTATTTTTTGATCAGTATTAACATTGCTGCTCATCTCTTTGTGAAACTTTTATACAATCGCATGATAAACACAAAAGCATCTATTTATCACATTGTTCAACTGGCAAAGCAGCGCTGGCGCCATCTAGCGCTCGAAGCAAGTTAGCTGCTTAAGTAGCTGTATATGCGTATGTAATGCGATTGCTTATGTTTGCTTCTATATATCTTAATATGTATTTTGGTGTTTAGCACAGGGTATTTCTTAGTCTTGCACATTTGACTAATGTGTATTTTTGGCTTTTTAGCATTCAATGCTTGAGTTTTGCATTGTCTGTGGCATCTTAAAGTCAACATTAAAACTGAATCGATAAAATAGATTCTCTAATCACACACATGCCAGTCATACACAAACACACTCACATATATATATATATATATATATATATTAGGCTATAATATATGCTATAAATGTGTGTTATCCTTTCGTGCTTTCTTTGTTAAGGCACTTGGAATGCACGACTGCTTCTGCCTGTCTGCCCGTCTGCCCGTATCTTCTTCTGCTGTGCTGTGTGTCTGCCCAGCTGGATCATCGACTCTGCGTAGACTTTTTCTCAGACAACCAGCATGCTGCCTCCACTCTCCACTCTCCCCCCCTACCCCTTGTCAGCACATTGCGGATCCAGTTCATTAGTGCAGTCGGTTGAACGGCATTTTACGGACGCGTGCCTTAAATAATTGCATTTTAAATGCAATCAACATTTTTGCCAGTGCATATAGTTTGGGTTGTGTGCTGCGATTCCCTCGACTGGGCCGGGGATTAAGCGTGTTGGCCAGCAGCGCTGAAGTGGTAGGCAAACCGGAAAATATGATAAGAGCCACATGCTGGTTATGGCTAATTTGTTGCGAGTTCTTTTTAGTTGATTACTCTATTCTGTTTATTTTTTTTATTTTTTTTTTTTTTTGGCAACTAATTTTGTGACACATTTGTGACAACATTTGTTGGGCAGTTCATGAAAATTCGTGTGGCGCACGTGCACAGGATACGCGTGTCCTGCGGCTGAAATGTCTGACTGGCAGCGTGGCTAACTGGACGAGGTTATTGGTATTGACAACGTCACAATGTCACTGTCAATCAACATTTAAGCTGCTACAGTTCGATGTCCTTGTTGTTGTAGTTGTTGTTGTTGTTGCCATTGTTGTTGCATTTTGCGATTGATGGCATTTTTATTGCTGCAGATTTATTTGACTGGCTAAAAGAGAATCACACACCACACACACACCGCACACACACACACACACCGCACACACACACACCGCACACACACACACCGCTTTTGGGTGTGAAACATTCACAAACTCGAATGCCTGGCGTGCATTCAAAATGAAAATAGAATAAAATACAAAAATAAATTGTTGCTAGCTTGTGTTTTGTGGCTGCATGTTGTGCATTGGGCGAGTTGCCACAGCTCTACAACCAGCCCCCTCCCCGACTCCCACTCCCTCCACTCCCACTCCCCGCAATTTGTCGGTTAGCTTTTGTGGTTGGTTTGATGTGAACCATACGGGCTGCCTTCCCTTCCTTTTCCCCATCCTCTTCCCTTCGATTTCCATTGCCATTTCCCATTCACTTGTTGTATTGTTTGTGTCATTTTGCTGTTGCTTCGTTTAACTAGATATTTTCTCTATCAGCTGCTTACGTTCCTTTAGCGAAGTATGCTCTTAATGAAACTCGATATTATTAAAGGCTTTTGCTGTGCAGTGTTAAATCTATTTATTAGAATTCAATGAAGACTTTGACGTCTCTTTAGACACATTTACGAAAGTATTTTTCTAATGAAATTGCATAGTTTTTTTTAAGTGTTTTATTGTGTAGTTTAATGCATATTTGTTAAGGTATTATATTGAAAGCAGAAATTGATTGTGTTTGCGTCATCAGACAGAGCTTGTGAGTATTTGTAATTATTTAAATATTCAAATCATGTTGTTCTCCCGCTTAAAATTAGTTATAACTTTAAGAAAAGATTGTAAATTAAGTTAAATATATTTATTGTATTTATTATTAGCTTGTATTTGCAAGCATTTTAGAATAAGTTGTCTAATTTATGAGAAATATTATTTAATTGAGGCATTTCAAGATACTTTCAAACCAGTTAAATAAAGAGCTAATAAAGTGAATTAAAAATATTCAAATCATATTGTACTCCCGCATAAAATTAGTTATAATTTTAAGATATCATTTTAAATTAAGATAAATATATTTATTATATTTATTATTAGCTTGTTGTCTAAATTATTGTAAATAATATTTAATTGAGGCATTTCAAGATACTTTCAAAACAGTCAAATAAAGAGCTAATAAACTGAATTAAAAAACTTCTATATATAACTTTTAACTAAATATTTCCATAATCATAGTCTGACCATAAATATTTGCTGCTTAAAATGCACTTTCACACTTTTTATATGATGTTGTTGACACCAACTTGGCAATTGCATTGCATTTCGCTGGAGAATACAAAATACAGAATACAGAATGCGGAAACAACAGCGAGGGGCAAATGCAAACGTCATTTTGCCAAAGAAAATTTAATTAATTTTTAACGTTTGCGCTAAACACTTGGCGTGGGGGGAAAGCGAGGGTTTTGGTCGAACAAAAGGCCAAAAGGAGACGCAGTGCGAATTTTGCTATTATAAGTTTTGTATTGCTTAGGTTGGGCAACTGGGAAAGTGGGAAAGTGGCAAAAAAGGCGAAGGCGAAGGCAAAGTCAACGACAACGCACTTGAAAATATGAAAATATTCCACAAAATGAATGAAAAGAAACTGCAACACGATGAGCACGAGATGAGCACAAGATGAGAACGCGATGAGAGCAGCGGAGCTCTGTGTAAATGATGAAAAAGTGCAGTGATGGTCATAAAAAGGCGGCCGGCAGTTACAGTGGGACCTGGGACCTGGGACCTGACTAAAGGTGCCAGGGGTAATGCTAGATGGGTGTATACTGTGTACAGTATACTCTATACAGTATTCTGTAGCGGATACTTACCTTGAGCACCGTCACGCCACTCCTCAACCCCGTAATCAGGCAAAGCGTTAGTCGACTCAAATTTATTTCTATGACGTCTCTTGCCATCTTTTGCAATGTGAAGTTTGTCGTTGTAGTTGTTGTTGTTTTTTATTTATATTATTTATATTTTGCGAATAATTTTATGCAGCAAGAGTCAGTCAAAGAGAGAGAAAGGGGAGAAAGGACGAGTTGTAGTAAGGGTTTAGCACAACGACAACGCGGTACATGAATAATGGCGGTTTTTTGTTGTTGTTTGTTGTTTGTTGGTTGTTTTGTTGGATTTTTTTGTTTATTATTATTATTTATTTATATTTTTTTTTCAAGCAAGGCGCAACATGAAAGAAATATACAAAACGTAAATTGAGAACGTTGAGAATGTTGAGAAGCAGCAGCAAACAGAAAGCATTGAGAGTTGGGGGGAAACCATAGGAAAAATGAATATACATATAGACGTAATGGTATTCTAGGTATTTTTATTTAATTTTTGCATTTATTTGCATTTAATAGCCGTCTGAAGAGCGGCAACAAAAACAAAAGAACACACACACACACACAGTGAAAATAAATATGGCAAAACAAGCAACAACAACAAGAAGAAGAAAAGTGAACACAGAAATTGCATGCAAGCTGTCTAATGGAATGAGGGGTTTATGGGGATCAAGGAGTGAGGATGGGGGGGGGGGGGTGCCAGGGGCTGAAAGAGTTGAAGAGTCTTTTGGCTAACCGCCAGAGTTTCAAGTCTGTCGGTCAGTTTCTTTCAAGTACGAGTCTTGCTATTTGTGCTATTTGCGTTGATTACAGTCAAATAAAGTCGGACGCTCTATCGCTCTACAGTGGATACACGCTATAAGCTCTCAAGCATTAGTTTGTACAAATAACGAGCAGCTAAACTAACAACTTGATGATTTTCTTATGAATACGAATTCATTCATTTTGGTGCTGTTGATGTTCTTGATTAGTTGCGGTGCGGTGCAGTTACAGTGAGTTATAGATAAAATGATCATTATCAAAGTATTTGAAACTTTTGAACGCATACGAGGCTGAGTGAGTGAGTGAGCTTGTGCTTATTGATTTATTGACTTATTGACTTAAGCAACAAATCAAAATGAATTCTATGCATTTTTCAATGAAATTTTCATTCGTTTTACTTATCAACTTCAACTCACCGTAGCTGCGATTTAACATGGCCATCTCCGATATGATTGCAGTCGTTGGTGTTGGCATTTCTGGCGAAGAGGGAGAAAGGAAATGAGATTTAATAGGAAATTCTCTAGAAAATAGTTTACATAGCTTGCAATATATTAATTAACAGATTGGTTATTTAATTGAAATTACGAGTAATAAATATGTATGAAGTTTTTCTCTTCCTTCTTAATATTTCTGTTGCTTTATATTATTTTTCTTTCTTTTACATTTTATTAGAAATTGTCCAGAAAACTGTTCACAGAGCTTGTAATATATTAATTAAAAGATTTGTTATTTAATTGAAATTATAATATTTTTCTCTTCCTTCTTAATATTTCTTTTGTCTTACATATTTCTGTTTCTTTCTTTTCCCTTAATTTATAAGAAATTGTTTAGAAAATAGTTTACATAGTTTGCAATATATTAATTAAAAGATTGGTTATTTAATTGAAATTGTGAGATTTAATTTGTATGATTTTTCTCTGTTCCTTCTTAATATTTCTTTTGCTAAATAATATTTATTTTATTTTCAATTAATAAGAAATTGTCTAGTAAATAGTTTACATAGCTTGCAATATATTAATTAAGAAAATATATTTCCCTGATTTATTTTCGTTATGTAACAAATTTTTACTGATTTAAGAGGAAATAGTTTGTAAATATATTTTGCAATATACATATTAATAAGAAATAAGTTATTTCTTTAAAATAAGAAACTAGATAAGAGCTATGTTTAATATAGAAATATTCTTATAAATAGTTAAGTTTGTGATATATTATTTTAAGTTAAATTAAATATTTTTAATATATAGCAATAAGTTTAATAAAATATTGAAAATGTAATTAAAATAATAAAGTAGATAAGAACGATTGTTTTCTTTGCTTTTTTATAATTCTCATTTATAAATAAATAGTCCTGTAAATATTTGGTATAGTTTATAATTAAAAAATTTAATATTTATTTAAGTAAAATATAAATATATATATAATAATTTTGTTTTTCTTCTTTATATTTCTTTTGCCTTACAATCTTCTTCTCATTTAATAAGAAATAGTCTGTTAAATACTTTGCAATTTATTAAATTTATTATTTATAAAATGTACTTAAAATAATTAATTAGATAAGAATGATCGTTTTCTGTTGCTTCTTTATAAAGCTCATTTTTAAAAAATTGTCCTGTATATATTTGGCATCGTTTCTATTTAAAAACTATAATATTTACATAAAATAAAATGTAATCTGTTTAATAATCTTGTTTTTCTTTTTTTATTTCTTTTGCTTTACAATCTTCTTCACAATTTATTAATTAAAAGATTGTATATTTAATTAGAATAATAAACTAGACTTGTATGAACTTTTCGTTTACCTTCTTTATTTACTTTCTACCTTACAATCTTTTCTTAATTCCTATAAAAAGATTGTTTATTTTATGAAAATAATACTCGAAATCTATGCAATATTTTCTTTTATTTCTTTATATTTCTTTAGACTTTCAACTATTTACTTACTGTCTCTTCTTTTTAGCTTTCCTTACTATTTCTATAAATTTTTACTGCTTCATTATGCGTCCATCTCCCTTTCTACTTTTCTTTAATTGTTTCTTTTTATATATCTTTAATATATATTTAAATTTATTGCTAGAATGCTTTAAGTAATATTTAGTACTTTATTTACTTAAGCTAAATACTTTTATACATTTAAAAGCTTGTTTATGTTTATTTGTATTATTTATTATTTATCAACCCTCCAAAACATAAGCTTTGCTAAATGTAATATTATTTCATATATTTCTTCATAACGAAGTCTTCTTAATATTGTTTTATTAAGCAAATTCAAATCTTTTCCAGCTTACATTAAATTATCTCGCAGAGTACAAAACTTCCGCATATTTTAAGTCCTACTTACAACATTTCAACATGTCCATTAAGTTGACATTACGTGAGTTAAAAGAACAACGCGAAAAATGTAAATGTAGCAAAGTAAATGAACAAAAAGTGTTTGCCATTTTTTTTGAGCACATTTCAGAGTTGTTCGTGCAACATGTTGCACATAGTTGCATGCAGAATTGCAATAAATTAAGGAATTATAAATAAATAAAAGGAGTAAAAGATGTAAATAAAAGAAATGAACTGTTGTGTGGTGTTGTGTGGTGTTGGAATGTCACTCACCGTCCAGCTTGATGTTGCCATCCGTTTCGCCCAGCGAGTTTTTTGCCACACAGCGATAGGTGCCAAAATCATTTGGTCCAACGGCGCGAATTTTTAACTTCATATATTTCGTATAACCGCTGACGGTTGATGTGGTCTCGTATTTATCGCCAGCCCGGGAGGTGTCTGCAAGTACGACAGACAGTTTGTTGCGAATATCAATATAAAATTATATATATATAAATTCATTTTTATATTAAATGCAGCTTTAAATTCTTTAGTTTATGCCAACGCACAGTTGAGTTGTTCAAATTGCCTGCAGGGACAAAAGTAGTTGAGGAAAATGGAGTAAAAAAAAATCAATTAATTAATGTCACCTGCATTTGCTATGTGTGTGCGAGCATTGAAGCGCGTTGTGTTTTCAATGGCGACTCAAACTAATTATACCCTCTAACTCAGTCGCTGTCGCTGTCTCTGTGGCTGCCTCTGTCGCTGCTTCTAACGCTGCCTCTGTCTCTCTCTCTATCTCCCTCTCCCTCTCTCTCTCTCTCTCTCTCTCTCTCTCTCTCTCTGTCGCTGCCTCTATCACTGCTATGATTCCAATTGCTGCGTGTATGTGTAATTAAAACTGCGCCAGTTCGTATCGAACGACGCCCAATTCTCTATCCGCAAGAACTAAAACTTTTCTCATTAATCAGTGAAAATCTAAAAGAAAAACTTTTGTTCAATGTTCTCTACGCTTTTTTCTTTTCTTTTCTGTTCTTTTCTTCGCTTTTTTTGGCTTTAAGTTTGTGTTTTTGTGATGCCTACTTTTGGACTCAGACTAGGCTAGACTGGGCCAGGTTACGAGCACAAATACCATGGCTGGCAGTGCCACATGTAAGTAGCATTAAATATAAATATATAAACTTAATTTCACTTTGATTGTTTGGCGCAGTGTAAGGCGATATCGCATGTTACTCATACGCCATGTAGTGCTTCAATTGATGTCCTCTTCGTCTGTGTATTTGCGTGTGTGTCTGTGTGTGTGTGTGTGTGTGTGTGTGTGTTACAAATGTCTTTGGTGCTCAGTTTCTTTTTGGCAACGACGCCCAACATGCAGGCATATCACCTTTTGTGACGAGCCTGTTTCCCTTCAGATACTTTGCCAGCTACATTATAAGCCCCTCTGACACGCAAATATATAATTTAACTCATAATCAACAGCAGCAGCAGCAGCAGCAGCGGCAGCAGCAACGACCTCGACATATGCGATTTCTGCGACGCTTGGCAGCAACTTTATACTTTTAATATGCCGCCGTCGATGTTGGGACATAAAACAGAACTTGCTTTTCTTTGTTTTCTTGTTATTATTTTATTTTCTTCTTCTCTACTATTTTTTTCTTTTTGTTAGCTGCTTGTGGCATGCATCAGTTTGCCTGTGATAAATGGCATGTGCCAGCGACAGTTCCAGCGAGGGCTGTTTGACAAGTTGATGTGTTCAATATTTGTACTTAATGTCACAACAAATTAGGTTAAAACAAATTGTATTTTAAATTGAATTGCAATTGCTGCAACATTTATATATCTAGGATGTTGATTTGTAGCTTAACACTTGACAGCGTTAACTTGGCTTACTCTACGGCCCAACCTCTCTTGCAAACATTCCATAAACACACAGAGCTCTAGTACTAGTTCTATGCGTTGCGCTCAGAAATCGCTTAAAATTTATTACCCCAAAACTTTTGGTGTCTGCTTTTGCCATGCATCATGCTCCACGGCGATTTCTGATATCTAAGTTCGCGTTTTCGTGTCCCGCTGTCTCTGGTTCTGTCTGTCTGTCTCTCTGTCGCTCTGTCTCTGTCTCTGCCTGTGCGTGTGTGCATATGAAATGTCTCTGCTAAGCTGATACCTGACCGTAATTTGGCATATGTGTGCTCTGTGTGCTTCCTCTATATGCCATATCGAACAAACAAATGGCACTTAAGCATAATAAAGAATGTTAGTCTCAGTCTCTGTCGCAGTCTCTGTCGCAGTCTCAGTCTCTGTCGCAGTCTCAGTCTCTGTCTACATCTGATGACTCATTTCTAGGGTTGTCGCAACTAAAACTGTCATAAATATGCTTATTTGCTGGCATTTAAATGTCTTTTTATCTACTGCAAACAGTTTGCTTAGTCATGCCCACAAAAGTATGCTACACTTTTGCAATTTATTTAACGCTGAATTGTATGCTATACTTTTTTGTTGTCTATGCATTTGTATATTGATTTTATAGAGTTTGCGCTCAAACAGTTCATGGTAATTATTTTGGTTTTCAATTTGGTCTGGTCAGTCTGTTGGTTGCATTGCCTGTTGTTACATGCAATCGCTTCACATACACTATTGAAAGTGGCAAGGGGAAACCTTCTACTGCTCCTCCCCCGCGTGTATTTGGCAATGTGATTATGTTCAAATAATTTGCGCAACTAAAATAATAATTTCGAACATTTTGCATCGCGTTGCGCTGACAAACAAACAAATATTTTCAGCATATTCATTTGTTGCCAACACATTCTTTGATTAATTTCGTTTGCTTTTGCTTTTGCCAATTTGCCAGCATAATAACATTGTTATTTGTTAGTTTTTGACTGCATAAATAGTTGATAAAATTCAATTTATGTGGCATTCCGATCGCAGTGGTTAATTAAATGCTGCTGATCATTTTTGGATTTGCTGTAATTTAATCAGCTGCGTTGCGAATTATTACAATTGAAAATATGATGGAATCTTTTGCTTTAACCAGATGGAATTATGTTACAGAGTAATACGTGCATTAATATGAATGAATGCTTAATTAAATATACACAAGAGAAGCCCACAAATTGTTATAAATTAATCATTTAATAAGCGAACATAATATATATTTAATTTATATATATATTAAATTTATATATATTAAATTTATATATATTAAATTATATAAAATGGAGACACTCAAGTTTACTCAAAACTCTGCAAAATTGCTGAAGAAAAGCTAGACATAATTATGAATAAATCATGTGAAATGTTATAAGTTTATAATTAACTTGAAACTTATCTATTAAATCGCTTTAATGGCTGCTGTGAATGAGGCAATTGTTAAGTCTGGCTCAATAAAGACAATTGCTTTGTAGCCTCACAATGTGACATTAACAGCTCAACAGTTTATGTGTGTGTGTGTGAGTGTGTGTTTGAGTGTTTCGAATGCCTGTCACTCAGTGCGTATGAGTAATGCAGAAAAAGCGACACAGCAACAGCAACAACAACAACAACAATGGCATGCGCTTTATAGACTTAACGCATTCTATATCCTCTACTTAACAAACCGCATTAATGGGTATGCAAGAATATGCATAATTAGAATGGAAACAATACTTCAACACTTGAACTTTAAGTTTAGATACATTTATATATCCAAATATTTATATTTACAACTTAAATTTTATATAAATTTGTATACATATTTATATATATTATATCAATATTTAGCTAGACATTGCATTACAGCGTATGTCTTAGTTCAGCAATCATTGCTAGCGCATTTTTTGTTTCTTGCTGCCTTTGTAGTTGTTGCTGGCAACAGTAAATTCAGCTGTGATTGCAGCTCCAACGGCAGAAGCTCAACTTACTTTTTTGTGTGTTTTTTTTTTTTGTATTCAGTTTCTCGCTCACGCAGCGATGCGAATTTTAATTTTTTGCCATTTAACATGACAGTTTTCTGTATGCCTGCTGAGCCACGACGGGTTGCTAACCATGGCCATGGCTATGGCAAGGCAGCAATTTGATTACACTGTAAGCTCATTTACAATCGCTTTTGCAGATAATAAACGTGGCTACAATGAACATAGTAGCCACAGCAGCCAGTCGATGCGGCATTTCTTCTCTGGTCAAGAGTCGTGCTCTTCTTCTTCTTATTTTTTTGTTTAATGAAAGTTTATTGCTTGACAATGAACACAGTAACAAACATCAGAGACATATGATTCTCAGTTTAAGCTTCTCTTACCTGAAATGATCATATCGCCACGTTCGGTGGTCCAATAGTTAATCGAGGCTGGATAGGCCTCCGTGTGGCACTCGAGCATCACATCCTGCCCCACATAGGCGCCTTCCAGTTGATTTGGTATAGACAGCATGGGAGGAACTGCAAGAGGTACATGTTATTGGATTAAATTTGTAGAAATTTTATATGTAAATAATTATTTAATATAAATTTAAATACAATTGTCATCTAATTACTGTTGAAAAGTGTTGAATTTATGCGAGACTAACGATGTTCTTATTAGACTTAATATATAATCTATAAGTTCAAAGAGTTTCTTCTTTAATTTTTATTGTATTCTCTATCCTCATGATCGCGTATTCTCAATTTCAAGTTTACACATTTAACTCTCACAAAATGAATTTTAAATAAATTGCAGAGAATTTCAGTATTGCTTTTAGCACTTAGCTCCAATTTTTCAATGAATTTGTTCCATTTTGCTTAGCAAATTATTCAATGACAAACGAGGGACAGTATGATACCCTGTATAATCTTATAGATAAAGTATTTTGA